>BPLQ01002494.1:0-111593 GCA_021605075.1 Caerostris darwini | reverse complement strand
TACATACGCATGTATAATGTTACATACGCATGTATAATGTTACATACGCATGTATAATGTATTCAATTGTACGTTTTTTAAACAAAGCTGGGGCTTTCCAATAATAACATCGCTTATTGTATATATGTGTTGTTATCGTTTATTTATATATGGATGTCTATGGGGATTACTACTACGTCACACCACATTACTGTGCCTAGAGCTGAGATGTCCCTATACAGTTTGGGAATGATGTGTGTAAGAAATCTGATTGGGCTCCATGACACTCTTACAGTCATATGAGACCGGTACCTATGTTTTAAAGCTGAATTACGAATCACTACAAATATCCATGGCACCTCCAGGACTCGAATCCGAAACCTGTGGCACCGAGCGATGGACATGATTGTGCAGGCTATTCAGGCCGCTGGCAGGATTTTCAAGGGTTACATCTTCTCATTAGGAAAGCTGTCGCAATTGCCATCGAGTCTTTCTACTCCTGAAGGTGTAGACAGCAAAGGACGTTGCTAGCTAATTCGAAATTCAGTTCCCAGTTCCCGTCGAATATTTTTTATTTAATTTGAAATTTCATAAAAGGGATTTGTATATTTGAGTGTAGTCGTTTCGTGAAACCTTTTTTTTTATTTCCTTAGTTATTCCCCTTTCCTTTTCAAATAATAGTGTTAGTAATGATTATCTCTTGAGATCTGATGGCCGAGTGACTAACGCTCTGGCGCTCGGTGACACAGATTTCGAGATCGAGTTTGGAAAGCAATCGAACCAGCAATGGTTCGTTACCAAGCAACGATTTACTGATGTTTTAATTTCGAACTACACTTTTTAGTTCCATTTAATACGAATAATGGAAAACTGACACAAGAATCACGAAATATAGACAACCTATTGAAACTTCAATTTTTTTCTTCCCATAGTGTTACAAAAGGGCCTGATGGCCGAGTGACTAGCTCTCTGGCGCTTGGTGCCGCAGATTTCGCGATCGAGTTCTGGCGGTGCCATGGATATTTACAGTGGTTTGGAATCCATTTTAAACCGTAGGTCCCGATCTAATATGTCTGTAGGGCCTTATCCCTTAAAAAGTGCGTACGGTTCTACCCCTTAACATCTCCTGTCTAGAAATCTTCCAGTAGCAGACGGCCTTGGCCTACCATGGGGTTGCTGCTCCAATGAAGAATGGTTATCTTAAAAGTAGTGCGTTTTTAATTTTAAAAAAATCAGTTCAAGGAAATAACGCATTTAAGGATTAACATATTTAAATCAATAAATGCAGACATATAATATAAATTAGGCAACTTTCAACCTTCAATTCCACACTTAGATTTCGGCATGCGTATAATGTTGGATGTCATCAATCAAAATTAACTTTTATGCATATTCGCTGGAGTTCCACCTGCAGTTGATTCGCTAGACATCCTTGTCACAGTGCAAATGAGTGACACATGATGGGAGTTTCAATGATTACAGAGTGCCCCTTCCTTTAGATGTTCAAGCTATGATGTCTGTACTAAAATTCAAGTAGATTTCAAGTAAGCCAAATAAGATTGTTTTAACGGTTGCAATATATTTAGTTGCTTATTTTTCGTGTTTAGTGCATGAGAATAGAAATATCTTTGATTTAATGCAATTAATTAACAATCAAGTTTTAAAAATTAGAGACTTATGTTTTCCATAAATCAACTTGAAGTTGTCGAACGTCAGAATAGAAGGAAATCAGATATAAACTTGATAAGCGAATTGATCGGGAAGTTTCATGTTTACACTGGATATGGTCACTAATGTGTAGCTTGCAAGATCATTCTAATAGGTTTGAGAAAGTGAGAAATGTAGCAATTTTTATATCAAAATTGGATGTCACTTGAAATAATAAAAATTTAAAAAGAGAGGAAATTTTCCAAAATGTTTTCACTAGCCTCTGAGGGATTGGGAACTCCATTTTAAGAATCACTGTTCTATAGGATTGCTTAGCATTTGCGTGCCAATGCTAACTGCGATTCATCGGCGTAAACTCTTGATGTGGTCATATAGTCATATAGTGTGCGCTATTTTATGACGGGACAGGAAGTAGGAGTATAAATATAATAATAATTGAATTTACAAGAAGTAGGTAAATTTCTAGTCCATGTAGTATTGGTGTATACCACGAGTAGTCTACTACGTCTTGTTGAAAGCGTCAGTACCTTTTCTAGGTTCTTTCACTCTTCAAAAGAAGACCTACTCACAGTTTAACATTTTGTCTGATCGATGTATGTAGATGGGATTGGTAGGATTTTTTTTTTTATTAAAAAAATCAACGGAAATGTAATACAAAATATTTTTAATAATATAAATAATTAATGATACATCATAGAAAACTAAGTCACGATATGCAATAATCACAAAAATACTGATTGAAGTTACATAATGACACAATAAATAACTCAGTAGGAAGAAATACACACAAATGGTTTATACAAAACGTAGTTTAAAAAAGTACATAATCCAGTTCATGTAGAAATTTTTTATCTAAAAATATTAAATACACTTTAAGTAGAATGCTAGATACAAAATTTGTTCGCAACATTTAAAAAAAAAAAACGTTTACTTTTAGGACTGAAAATGAAAGTCTATAAAATCTTAAATCTCAAAAATTAAGTCACAAAAATCGATCACAATAAGATACACCTCTAATATTTCTTCATTAAGCTAAATATAAAAACTATAGAAATATCAATTCTTCAATCGAAATAAAGTTATTTTATAACATTTTTGCAAAAGGTTTAATGATTATGAATAGAGATTAAATACAAATTTACAAAAACTTTTTTTTTTATAAATTGCAATTATTAACTAATTAGACAAATAGATCATAATTAAACAGCATACTACATATAAATAATTTTGTATGTTATATAGAATAATAAATATTTTTGTATATAATTAAATTTTTAAAAAATAGAGTGGACAGTTGAATTCATTAAAGATTTGTGGATTTTATTTCACTGATAGCTTTAGAAATGTTTAGGAACCTTAAAATATACGAATATTTAAACTGGGCCTGAACCTAGAGAAACCTGGTTGTTAGCACGTTGGGCTTTACTATTAAGAAGCCACAATTCAATTTAACTAAAGAATCGAACCGAACCAAAATTCCCGTATCTTTGTTGATTATAGGAACGTTCAATCAGAAAGTATCTCCAACAAGTTTAGAAGAGGTGGGAACCCCTTTTCCAAAGAATCCCACTCTCATATTCTGCTTTTGGGGGCTGAGCATGTTTGTTCGAAATAGCGATGACACCAGAACACAATGTGTCCAAGTGATGCATCAAATGATGTTTCAATAGAAAAGGGGTTCAACAAACTTAGGTTCATTGGCCCATACTAAGAAATAAAAAAGAAAACGTCCCTACACTGGAAGCCCAAATGCCCTTCAAATGAAAAAAAAGCATATATATTATTGAAAATAAATATAAAAAAAAAAGACTTAGAAAAGGTATCAATGCTTAAAATTGATTTGAATAAAACTTAATAGTAATTGCGAAAATAAATAACAGTCTACAATTGATTGCATTGTTGAAAATACTGGTATACTCGATGATTATTAGCCATTCTGATGAGAGAAAGTTTGGTTCATAATCATTTTTCCAGAAGATAAATTATCCTGCATTCAATCACTTATTTGCAAGAAAGTACTTTTTATATAAGGCACGATTAAGTATATGCATATCTAAACACACTTATAGTAAATATTTACATAACCATTAAAATTACAAAGTATTTGGAAATCCCAGAAAAGGCACCTTTTACCGATTGTCTTAAATAATTAGTAAAACATTTTGTATAAGTCATCACAAAATATTTTGTTAAAAAGGTAATTTCTTTATGGCTTTGTTGCTTTAAAAATTTTTTTTTTTGCTATAAAGTTTGGCACTGCTCCTTTTTTTAAGCATCTTAAAAGTTGAAAATTACAACAAATTGGCGGGCGAACAGCAATTTATCAATTCTGCTTGCATATACTGGATATAGGACATCCTCTCTTAAAGATGAGAAATTCTGGACGGTTTGTGATTGGAAAGACTTCTTGAAGCACCTACATAATAACTTAAAAACCAAAAATCCTTTTGTGCATAATGCTGCTTCTTACGCTGGTTCTTCATCATCAATGATCACTTTGCTTTGTAAGTATGTTGCCATTTCTGTCATCAAAGTCACTGTGCTGTAGACAGTCTGGCAGTCTCTGACAGATCTCCTGGAGCACAAAGGTTGGTCCATGAGTAGCTCATTTAAGATCTGCGAGATGGAGTCTGTGAAGTAGGAATTGCTGTCATCGTCATCATCTTGACTTTTCATCGACATGATGCATAACCTGAGGATGCAGAGGAGTTCTCTCATGTTGGAACCTAATGTCTTGGCACTGAGTGGTAAGCCGTCACTGCTGCATGCTTCGGCAGCATACTTTTCGTGTTGCTCAGGTATAAAATACACATGGGCTGTGTGATTAAGTACAGATGTGTAATACATTCGAAATACATCTACAGGATCACGATTCTGAAACAGAAAGAATATGCATTTTAAACCAAAGACTGGAATCCATTTAAGATTTTCACTTTACCATGTGTAAATTTTAATCGCATGTCCACTACAGAATTCTACAGCTAAATAATAATTAACATCTTTTTCATAATAAATGCCTTAGAGTTTTCTACAATGTTTTAAATCATTAGTAATTTCCGTTACATAATCAGTTTTTTTGTTGTTTAAACTTACAATATTATTGTAAATCTTTTTTCTAGCTAATTCAACAATAAATTTTAGGTTAACTCATGAATTTTTTCAAGCTATAACTCTTACTACAAAGATAAATCCTTCTATAAATTGTATTTATCAAAATGTGTATAATCACAATTGATATTTTAATATATCTTTTTTATATATCAACTAATGTAATTTTTTTCTATTAATTCATTTATTCACGTGCAATTTATTTCCCTTGAATTGTTTTGATAGATGCCATAACTACTTTACTAGAAAAACATCCTATTCCCACACAAATAAAATAACAAACACTAATAAATCGAGAAAAAAAGTTATTTTTAATATATTTTAGGAATGTATAATTTTATTTTTAAATTCTCTCTATCTCTTTCTATATATATATATACTAAGTAGTGTAATTTTGTGGCAATATGTCATAAGTATACTTTTATTTCTCAGTGAAAGGTTGAAAATTCATGCTTAATTTAAGCAACAAAATCCTTAACGTTTCATTATTTTAATATAAACTAAAATATAGGAAAATCTAAAATTTTATTTCCTTACTATTTATGCTACGTTTAAAACATTTTAATTTTTATTTCTCAATTAAAATTGCATAATTTTTATGTTTTACTTCACATTTAAAATAGCTTAGAACATATGCGCTTTAGAAATAAGCTGCAACCACTTATGCTGTGATATAAATTTTCCATAAAACTAGTATGTTTATTAAACTAATACTTACTAATAAATCTTCAGCAATAGGAACTATAGCGACAAGAGGTAACTTGAGTGAGGAACAGTCATGAATGACATTCTAAAAAGAAAAAAAAAATTATTTAGGAAGTATCTCATTATGTTTAACACACAAGTAATATAGTAGATATTTGAAGTAAAAAAAAAAACAGATTTTAAAAATGTAATTAAAAAATATTATTACATATAGATGTATGTTCAAATATCATTAAGAAACCAACATTTTAATTTAAAGTATTAACTTTCATTGAAATGAACGACAATAAAATTTTACATATGTAAACCATTTGTTTATATTTTCAAAAATCTCTAAATTATAATAATGCTAATTAGATCAATTTTAACCACTGATTATCGTAATTGTATAAAGTTAATAAAAGTGATACTTTTACGTATTTTTTTTCTAGTTTTACATTTTTGGAGACATCACGAATTTCTAATCAGGATAACATCATGTTCATGCATGAGGAAAATATATAATATTGTTTAAACCAATATATAATAACTATATAATATTAAACCAATATTTAATTGTTAATCAAATATAAAATATTGTTATTTAATTGTTTTTGTCTTATATTTAAAACTGAATCCATGACAAAATTATTCAACACTCAAGGAGATCGATCAAAAACGAATGTAATTTAAGATTGTTAACATGAAAATATCGAAATTCTTTGAGAAATTGACGTATATTCAACAAAACAAATACTCATGCAGGAAATATTGAAGATTAATTATTTAGATAGTTTCATAAGTAATACACCATTTATTTCAAAATATAAAATTATCTGCACACAAATAATTAATTGTGATAAAAATTTGCAAAACCATGAAAAATATTAAATAAAATTAAAATAATTAAAATCGCAATTTTTTAAAAATCTATTTCATTATTCTATTGAATAACAATTAATAACTAAAAACTATATAAACAAAAAAATAAATCAGATTTAATTCGTTAATGCGTTACGTAAAAAATTACGTGTAGTACATAAAATTATCGTAAATGCTAAAAGTGATAAAATTCTGGAATTTTTAATTGTAAAAATTACTGGTAAAAATATTGATACTTTAAACAAAAGGATATTTGCAATTAAAATAAAAATGTATCTTCGAACAATCTTTAAATATATTACAATTTAACTGAAAAATTGATAGTGATAAATCATAAAACTTTAAAAAAAATTTATCAGGAAATAAAAGAAAAATTATTTTTTGTTTTCAATTCTTAGCTTGTTGAATATTTTCTCTCCAGCAACTTTTATTCGATACCGTGTTTCTTGCATGGGTTTTACCAGTTTCATTATATAATTTCAATCAAACAATTATATTCCAAAATGTCAACAAAGTCATTCACAATAACAATTTCATCAATTCAACTAAATGTTATCATGATGCTAGCATGCTTCCATTTTAATTGCTTGAATAATTTTTGGAGGAAAAAAAAAACGATCTGCTTCACTGACTTTCAACAAGACAGAATAATAATTTTGACTGCAATTAGCATCATGAAATTAAAAAAAACATCTCCCATTTAAGAGCAAATATCTTAAAGAAGATATTTCCATATTTTATTACAAACAAACGCATTTATTTAATAATTCTTCTCCATTTCAGCAATTTTTTTTAAATCTAGTTTTTCCACATGCAATGGAAAAATTAATCATTTAATTCAGCTAATTTTCCCATTATTCTTGCAATTTTTTTTATGTTCGTGAAAAAATATAAATATTCTTCGTTCGTCGTTCTATAGTTCGTCGTATAAAAAATAAAAATATTGTTTTATAACGATAAAAACATTGTTTTAATTTCAACAATGCAATAAACAAATAAAGAAATTTTTAGATTAGTTTTAAGAAATATTTAGAATTTATTTTTATAAAAGTTCACTAAATTTTCTCATTATTCTATGTAAGAATCTCTCTTTTAAGTTAGTGTCCATCTATTAAGAAACTTATTGGAAAATGAGAAGAATATTCCTTTCAAAAGTGATTATTCTTCGGTGAATTAAAATTATACGAAGGGAAATTATTTTAGAAAAAAAAAATAGAATTAATATTATTAAAGAAAAATTAAAATTAAAATTGATTTTTCTCATCATTCTATATAAGGTAAAGCATTCTTCAGATGTCCTATGGCATTTTTCAGAAATCATATAAATGCATACAGTTTTTGAGAAACATATTTTAACCACAATTCTTATAGAGCTTATCAAGGCATCAATATTCTTCTTAACGAACGTAAAAAATCTGATAGTAAGTATCAATACAACAATTTTTGCAAACACAATTCTAATAAAAATGCATTCACAACAATAATATTATTTTTTAGGATATATGTCGGATTTTACATTAAGTAATCGTCTTTTATGTTCATATTACAGATAATAATTTAATTAGTATTTCAATTATTCTATAAGAAAAGAATTTTTTGTATACTTTGGATCTACATTTTACAAAAGTCACTCAAAAGCTTACAGTTTTTGACAAAGTCAATAAATAAAGATTTTCATAAGCACTATATTTATACTTAGTAATAATATTCTTCTTAATGGAAGAACATTTCTTCAATATTCTAAGCGAAAAATCTTTATTGAGTTTATGTAAGATGGTAAGAATCATAAATAATGATTTTTAGATGAACAATCTTTAAAAAAACCCATATATTTCAACAATATTTTTCTTATACTATATATATTTCCTATTCTTCAACATTAAAAAGAATCTTCTTTTATGTCCAAGATTAATAATCAAACTATAGTTTTATTTTCAACAAGTTACTCAATAAATAAAGCAATTTTTAGACGTCCTTTGGACCACACTTTGTAGAAGTCATCCAAAATGTATGGGGTTTTTGAGAAATACAAAGATCGTAAATAACGATTCTTTACCCTTCATATATTTTGTTCCGGTGTTAAGTAGAGGAATTAGGGAATGGCTTGTAGCACTAAAATTCCATTGTCTTTGATCGGAGTGACGTCATTGCCAGACGTTCGCTTGTCTTCAGAGCTTCCTGTGCGAGTAATTTTCACACAATATGGTTGTCTACTGCACAGAAAATGACTGTATGGGAAACATTTTAAAAAATAAAATATTTTATATTTTAGTACTGACTGTATAATTTTTTTTATCTTTCCAGTGTTTCGAACTTTTTGAATTTCGTTCAAAATGGGCAAGGTTCAATGTTCTCCATTGAATTTTCGTTTAAATGTCTTTTCTCTTAAAAATACTTTCATTACTTTTGCATCTTCGATAAAAATTATGATTCTTTATTAATTATGACACACACATTAGAAATTAAAACTTTGGTATTTTGTTTGCAAAATGGTTTCAAAATAATAAAATGTGCTTTCAATAATTATGCAAAATTAATGCTTGTATCCTTAATCACATATAAAAAAACGTTGGTTTATTTGTAGAAATTTTATTTTATTTTTAATTCTCATAGATTGATATTTGTTAGAATGTTTTGTATCTTTACCTTGTCCGCAAAGCTCTAGCATGTTCTGCTTTAATAAAAAGAAATTAGAAGAAAAAAATACAATTTGTACAGTAAATTTTTTTTTTTCTGATTCAAATAATACTTTCATTTTTAAACCCATTCATGAAAAAAATAATCTCTTTGTGGAATAATAAAGTTGAAGTTGCCCCGATGGACAATTTTGCAATGATTAAAAAATATCAAATGCGTTTCATATATTGAATTTTATCACTTGAATATTACTTAATTCAAATTTTGCAATTTTCAGTTATATTTTTCTCAACAATAAAATATATTATAGCATTTACTGAGACAGACAACGGCAGCTAAAATATATAGTTTTAAATAAAATTAAGTTGCTTCTTTACGAGAAAATAATTCATTATGTTTTATTGACAGAAAGAGAATTTGTTTATTTGAATTAAAGAACATTTAACTGTGATTCTCATAACCGCAATTAAACATTAAAATAAATATTTTAATCAGCTTTAAAAAATAACTCATTTTATTTTTACAACAAAATTTCTTTGTAATTCTAAAAATCAATATTTTAAAACATTCATTTATTATAAATTGAATTTTAGAATAGACAAATAATAATCGTTTGCGAATTTTGTTTTCCAACGAAATAAAAACATTTGCGTTTTGTCATTTGGCAACTAAATTTTCGTTTTCTTTATCAATCAGACGATTATTCTAAGAAGCTTCTATATTTTGATATCTACAAGATATTTCAAGAGTTTTTATTCCAAGATATAAAATGTGTTTTATATTTATTAAATTTATTGTACGTTTTTTTAACGCATTCTTCAGAAAAATTTAGAAGTAAATCTGCATTCAAACATAAAGGATAACATTGATTCTTTTCAATGGTGAGTGTTTATTTTCAGTTATATTTAAGACGATAAATGTTCCAATAACGTGTTGTATTATACTCGTAGATTAATAAACTTTTATGGTATCATCATTTACTTTACATTTTTGTAAAACCGTTTGCATTCGTCTATTCTAAGTCATAAAATTTTTTAACATATTTTTATTGACTAATAAATTTAATGAGTATGACATATAATTTGTTAAATTATAAAAAAACACGCACATTTCAATAATTTTGTGTGCAAATATCTTATAATTAAAGTAATTATTTAATAAATGCACCAAAAAAATTATTAAAGAAATTAAATGAACCAAAAGTAAATATCCATCCGTAAAATTTAATTTTAATTTTATGATTTTTTTCTGTTGGCTAAAATTTTATTATTATTTTCTGATTAGATTATTCTGAATAAATGAATGTTATATTCAAAATAAAAATTAAACCGATGGGTTGATTACACAAAATAGAATTTATGAAATCTGATTTATTTGGATGCATTGATAGCTAATTTAATTTTGTTAAATATTAAAACAATTATAAAAATTATTAATTAATTTTTTGAATGTATCAATTCTATCGAATTTATATTAATTATTTATTGATTGATCAATTATCAAATTTATTTTTAATTTTGAATTCATTTAAATTATTAATCAATTCTATCGAATTTATATTGATTATTTATTGATTTATTAATTATCAAAATTATTTATTAATTTTATCGAATTTATCAAATTTATTTTGAAGTTAGTATAAATGAACTAAATAGTATTTTAAAATTTTTCATTTAAAATTTTTATACAGATCAGGTTACGTATTAAAAATTTACTTGTTTTATTTGTTGAAAATTAAATTTTATTTTAAAAATAAAATTTTTAAAATATTGGTTTCAAATTTATTGAAAATTTCTCTCGCTTATTCCAAAATATTTTTAAAAATATTTACGAAGAAAAAAAAAAATGGATACTTTGAAAAGTTGCATTGCATAACAGGTTTTTTGTGTTATTTTAAATTCAGATAGAAATATTTTCTTCTGAGTTACTGAATATTGTAAAACATCAAAATATTTATTTTCTTAAATAAATAAGAAAATTCCACTGCATATTTATTAAATTCTTATACAGTAATACAGATATAATTTTAACAAAAATTACATGGCTCAAAGGTAGCTGTAAAAAAATAAGTTAAATACTTTTATAGCTTTATTTAAAAATATTAATGAATAAGTTTATTAATTTGAAAGTGTATGCAGATTAGAAGTACATTTATTGTTCAAAATTATAAATTTAATTAAATTATGGATGTACTCATATTAACTATAGTAGGAACATTTTTATGGATAATTCTTAGTTTTGTAATATATAATAGAAATATTATTTTAAAGAAAATATATTTTATTATTTATGCAAAAATATACCTTATTAAAAATTTTAAAAAATTACTGAACAGAAATGTATCAATATGGATTCTATACTATTAATTGCTGTCGGTCTGTATGCATCGAAAAATATCCTTCTTTAATAATATTACCTTTATAATGCTCTTTTAATCTTTATATATTTGGAAAAATGAAGAAATCAACGAATACCGAAAATCTTGGGATTTTAAAATAAGATTATGTGAGATTAGTTAAAAATTATTTATTTGGAACACATTAGAAAAACCAACAATGGTCCGTCACCAAGCAACGATTTTCTGATGTTATAATTTCGATCTCTAATTTTTAATTGAATTTTTAAAATTCGAATAATAGAAAACTGACAACAGAATCACGAAATATAGACACCCTATTCAAGTTAATTTTTTTTTCTTCCGATAGTGTTACAAAAGGGCCTGATCACCGACTGACTAGCGTTCTGGCGCTTGGTGGTGCCACAGGCATCGGGTTCGAGACCCGACGGTGCCATGAATGTTTGTAGTGGCTCGGAATCCACTTTAAACCGTAGATACTGATATACTATGACTGCCAGAGGACTTTGGACGTAGAGTTGACAACCCTACACCGTAAAAAGAAAACATTTTCTGTTTCGGAATCTGGCAGAAGGCCTTGGCCCACCATGGAACTGTTGCGCCAATGAAGAAAAATACTACAATTATGCCTTTCGATTTCAAAGATTAATATTAACCATAAGGAGCGTTTGCCAAAGAAATGGGGTGAGTAATTATCCGTTTAATTATAATGTTAAAATTACTAGTAAAATTTTAATGAAAAGTATCTGTGAAAGAATGACAAAGTTAAATTTTAATGTAACAAAACAGAAATCGCACATCAAAATAACATTAAAATTTACATCTGTTCTACAACTTTGACAATATTTTTCTAATTTTGCATTTTCTATACAAGATTTGTATTGTGGTAATGGAAGTCACTGTTCTAAACTTTATCTATCTCAAGATAAAGTTTTATTACAGGGTTTTAAAATAATATATGATCCCTAATTTTCTATTTAACAGGATATAAAAATAAACTAAGAAGTTTATAGGTTCTTTTGATGTCCAAATTAACTAAAATATTGAGTTTTAATATCAAAATTAGACAGTTTTTAGTAAATTGTTAATTAAAAATAACTTTGTTTTTAAATCTTTTACAAATGTATAATCTTATGTGAATTTTGTATTCTAGGAGTTGAATTTATTTCAAATTTGTAAATTAAGATAGGGAGGATTTTTTTAAAAGAAACATTTTTATTTAAAATTAAAACTATTTATCTTGTAAATAACATTATGTTATGATATTTAATGCAAAAAATGCTTTAAATCATAATCGTTCGTTCCTCATCTGATCAAATATTTAACGATTAAAACTATTTGACTTTGCAATTTGTTTTATTCTTCTCAGCACTATCATTAATTATGCAATCGTGCTAGGTTTTTCATGGTTATTTAAATTTTAATTCAATTACATAAGAAAAATATGGGAATTAAATTTCACAGTATAGTTCATTAACCTGATATATTATTTGCCTTTTGTTTTCGCATTCTTTTTCTGTTTTTCTAAATACGTGCAATGCTCCCAAAGGGTGAATTTTTTAGAACGGTATTTAGTATAGCAATACTTGCAGATAATTATGAGGTTCAAATTTAAACTTCAACTCGAAAAAATAAGCATTTCATATCAATTATATTTTTATGATGTCATTTTTAAATTTTTGAATTTATTTTATACTATTCGTCCTTTGAATTTAGCACTTGCATACCATTAGCCTAATTAGAGACTAAATACTCTAAATATATTTATATAAAAAAATTTAATGGTGCATATTTGGTTACCATTGACAAGCAGTTAAATCTGTATTAAGAAATAATCATACTAATGTGAAAAAAAGTCCATATATAAGATTAAAATTCACAAATATTTTTAATTTTAGTATTTATATATTTGATTCTGTATAATTAAAAAAAAATAGAGAATAAGCCTTTCATTTACATGAACTATAAATATATAATAAAGACCCATTTGAGCAAATTTTTTTCTGTAAGAACTAAAATGAAAGATTTGAAAATATTAATTTATTACTAATAATATAATTAGCTTATAAAATATTAAAATATTTAGGTTACTAATAATTCTTCATGTTATAAAAATGATGTTATCAAATCTTTAAATTTTGCCAGTATTTAAGAAGATAATCGTGCAGATGAAACACACTTTTACGCAAATTAGGGAATAAAATATACAAATTCGTATTACTATAATAATTTAAAAATATATTAACTCAATAATTATAAACGAATAAAAAACTAGTTAATAATACTCAATAAACCAGAAAATGAAAGCAGCATTTAATTTTTTACAATGATATATTTATCTTTACAGTGAACATAGTATCTGTACTATAAAATTCTTATCTAAAAAAAAAAAAAACTTAATTGTAGAATGTTTTGTCAAAGACAGGAATAACAAACTTTTCACCAAGTTCTGCCTTGTCACCTTGTCTAATGTTTGGTGGAAAAGACATTGTCCAAAGCACCATTCCAAAGTATCAACTTTTTAAAAATAAGAGAAATTTTTTAAAATTTACTATCAGAAAGACTTGTACGTAACAACGAAAATGAAACCTAATTTGCTACTTCCATTTATATTTGCATTCGCATTAAAAACGACTAGGTTATTAACGAATTAGGTGTTAAATTAGGACAAATTGAATTGCACTATAATTAGTGATTGAATTTTATAAGAATCTTTAATTGATATAATTATACTTCAGAATTAAGTATTCTAAAAAGATCCAGAGATCAATATTAGTTAATATCTTTTGTTTTGATAAACGGCATAAATAAACTTGGTCCAAGACAGCAAATTAATGCCAATGGTAATAAATCTCATTATTACAATTCTAAATATTTACCACCATTTTGTAATTTTTATTGCCTTTTATTTATTAATGAGATAAATTTTTTTTTTCATTATTACAGTAATATATTTTACATAGTTTAAATTACAGGGATTAGAGGGTGTTTAAAATAAGTGTTTAAATAAAACCTTCGCGTTTATGCTATCTTTATTCTATTAATATCAGATACTTCTAATACGTTTATACACGGAAGTCATAATCACATTAGCACATGGTAGATGCATGACTAATACTGAATACTTGATTGCATGTTTTTGGATTCATAAAAGAGAAGGTCTTTTGTTCTTTATATTTTTCTTAATGCTTTCCATTCCTTTCTTTCAGTATTGTTATCACGTTCGCACTTATATAAGCGTAGCTCCTTCTGTATCCAGTTGATGACTTAAATCCGCATGAGAAAAACAGTAGTTTTGAACACGTCATTGGGGGAAAAAATATTTATATTTATAATAAATGCCCCTAAATAATGGGTGAATTTAGGGTTTCCGGGTGGGAAAATCCCTTTCCCCAGTCCGCTAGATACACCTGTGTTCATTGTAGCAGAATGTCTTCCGTTACAGATCCAGAATAATAATAAATTATATGCATTGCCTGTAGGGACAACACATGAAGGTAAAGTTTACGAACGTTAAAACACACGAGAGCTTGCAAACGTGACCCATATTTCTTAATGGCCAGTACCCTATTTTGTGTGATATGTGCGTCAGAGCTATCTGAATTAGATGCAAGGTTCAGTATTAAGGGTGTAGGCCAAGTTTGGTATATTGATAGATTTAACTGCAGATTATGGCAACATGTTCTTTTCCTCTCATATAAACAAGTAATGACATCACAACCATTGCTTTAAATAGGTAGGTTACACATCTGTCCGAAAGGTTGAATGAATATTTGGCAATATACAATACCACATAAACATATTCATATAATGAGAAAATTCTATTGATGTTTGATTTATACTTAAAAGAGTGCATTAAAATTGTATAATTTTTTTTTCAACCACAAAATTATAATATATTTTTGTAAGAACCTACCAGATTTTTATTTCATAATTATTATTTTGAAGAGATGAAAGAGCTTACTTTGAATATTTTCAAGAACAATAAAAAAAAAAAAAAAAAAAAAAATAAGGTTTTAAATAAAAAGTAAAAATTATTATAGTATGTTATGCCATTACATTGATGTGATTAAGCAATTTATAGTAAATGAGAAATACTATATTAGAAAAATAGATATTATGTATTATATTTCATTTATCAAGTTAAATAAATGAAACTTACCAAAATAAAATATTTCGATTTATATAAACAATTAATAAATTAATGCACTCTTTAACTATAAAAGTAATAATGTATTAACTAAGGCACTCTTTCCTAAATAATGTACTCTTTAACTATCATTTACATATAAAAACAAATATTTAACGAATAAATTGAATTAAAATTCATTCAAAGAAATACAATTTAAAATTTTCGTTATCTAAGTATAAAAACAATGCCATAAAATTAAGAGGTACCGATATCTATTTTCTATTTAGATTTTTTATATGTTTCTTTTTTGACAACGATTACTTAATGAGAAAAAATCAATGTCACTTGTTAAAGTAATCAATGCGATTTATTTTAGAAAGTTTTGAAGTAAATTTAAGCAATGCTGAATTTATAATTTGCAATTTAATTCTCATTTATTAAAAAGAAATTTTTGTAAACAAAAAATCTGTATTGAAGACGATCATTACATCAGTATTTAAAAAATAATTGGATATTTCTTTTCATAAAGAAATACATTTTGTAATCGAGGGAAAAAACAAAAAACACTTTCTTTTTATTAATATTCTTCTTCTCGTTATTGCATGTTTGGTTTGAAATACACACACAAAAAATATTGCATTTTTGTTTACAAGATTCTTTTGAAAATGAAAAGAGGTCAAACGTAACCATAATTAAAAATTCACTCAGTAACACACTTTCAAAAGGTTGGTAAACTTGCAGTAAACAATAAAAAAATAAGTAGAAACCAGCATTTCTTTTAACATTGAGGTAATTTTCAACCAACATGTGGTTCTGGGTAGGAGGAAGTGGCATTGAAATATTTATTTATTTATTTTTTGGTGTTTCATTTATTTAACTTGATCAATGAAATATAATATATTATAAAAATTATGTAGAAGTCATCTAATAAAATGGAAAATTCTCAATTTAATAAAAATGCATTCCTTTTTTAAAAGTATATTTATATTTTAATGTACGTAGTTTATTACTTGTATTTTCAATATTGAAAATATTGTAAGAATTAGTAATAAAATTATTTAATATCTAATATGTCAATATCTAAATAATTTTACATTTAATAATAAATTAATTTTACATTTATTAACATTAATTTTACATTTATTAACATTAATTTTATTTAACATTAATTTTACATTTATTAACACTAATTTTAATTAACATTAATTTTACATTTTAAATTAAAATTTTCCGTCAAAATTAAATAGTCGGCAAACCATGTTTATACCTAAATCAATTTTAAAAAATCTGATAACTTTTATAATTTAATAATACATCGTATTTGAGAGGTTTACAAAATTTGCTAACAACTATGTATTATTTTAAAAAAAGTAATAAAGGAAAACAGTTTTTACAAAAAAGGCATTATATAACTTAAATAAAAGTTTAAAAATAAGCCTGATAGTACCTGATAATAGAGAGTTTTTGCATACCGTACGTTAGTTACCGTAGGACGTCCGTTAGCTTTTTCTCCCTAGCACGCATGCGCAGTTTCCTATGAGCATGCGCGCTAGGGAGAAAAAGCTAACGGACGTCCTACGGTAACTAACGTACGGTATGCAAAAACTCTCTAATTACTGTAAAAAAATTGAAGGAACAACACAAAATGTTCAATCAAATCACTTTTAAAAAGACATTCTTAGAATAATTAAAAATAAAGCATTTTGAGGTATTAAAAAAATTATTCAAACTTTTTCTATTATGTATATCATTCTATCTTTTTTCTAAAGTCTGTCTCAAAAAAATGACTTACCGTCCTGAGTATGGTAGCTGCACTTTCATTGAGCAATATAACTTTGGCTTTGAGTTCTTTGATCATTGTTTTCCGCATACTCAGTCGTTCTTCCGCGGAGAGCGATTCCCGCTGCAGTCGGGTGGCATCGGCCAGCGCACAAGGGTTCTGCAGTTTTTCCGCGAAAGACAATTCTTTCACCCGCATGATGTCGTCGGCTGGCATGGGATTGGCAGACGCAGTGCTCATTAACACAGCGATGATGATAAGATATGGAATGGGTGAATCTGCTGAAAAGGAAAAATGGATGGGTTTACAAGTGTAAACAAAATTTTCAAAAAAAATATACTATAAAGGAAAGCTAATAATGCTTGAACGTTTGAGCTTTATGATTTGAAACACACAAGAAGGAAATACATTTTGTTATATTTGTGCAAAGATTGAAGAAGTTTTAAAATCTCGTTAGTACTTAATTATTCATCTGAATTCCAGTATGCTTATAGAATCATCAAAATATTTCTGTAAACTGATTTACAATCGAAAAATTTATATTAGATTATAATTATTTCAAACAAGTACTTAAATATGAAAATAGTTACTTAACCAACCCCCCCCGAAAAAAAAAATATATATAGGAATCTGAATATATAGAGTTACTTTTATTCTAAATATTAAAAAATATTCAAAAATTTTATACTCATTTTAACTTTTTTTTTTAATTATGATCAAAATGATTATTTTCATAGATAATTATAATATTTGTAAAAAATGTATTAAATAATTAGCAAGCAATTTTTTTTTATTACTGGGAAAATATTACTTTCACAATAGTTTGATTTAGCCAAGGAATTTAAAAGATTCTTTTTTGAAATGTTTTTATTTTAATATTTTCTAAGTTCATTTTTATACAAAAATCTGTTAACGCGCATGTTTTTCCCTCGTAAACGTGAAAATTTGAATCAAAATATTTTTAAAAATTTTGATTTAAAATTATTTATGATTATTTGCAATTATTATGTGAAATTTATTTCTTAAATTCACTTTTACGCAATATAATTATTAAGTGTTTTTTTTCGTAACGATGATTAAGTGATTTTATTAAAAATCATTCGTATGATATTTCTCATAATTACGAGAAAGATTATATCTATAAGCTGGGGAAATAAAATTTTTTAATAATTTAGTTTTTGCCCATCAAATAACTTATCAATAAAGGAAGGACGTTGCATTCCAGGAGACTTCTATACTGTCTGCTACTACTATTACCGTCTATATTGTCTGTTTACGTGCTGAATAAGAGTAAATCAGAAAAACTATCACCAGGTAGCCTGAATGTCGAAATGTGTATGTATACTTTGCAATTGACAAAGAGTCGCGTCGCTTTTGAAAACCGTAACTAAAACTTTAACCGTAACTTCACGTTACAAGGGAATTCAAAACAGTTTAGCTGCGCACGTTACTATTGTCTTACGCATCTTACCATATTCAAATTTTCTATAATTTTCTATAAAATTCTAGTAAGGAAGTAAAAATAATTTGACATTATCCGGTAATTTGGATTCTTTTATCCAAATTGCATTTAATAGAATTTTCTAAAAATTTATACTGCACTACAATAAACAGAATCAATAGAGTAATTTTTTATACCATCCGGTTTTTAGTCTTGTTGGTGTAAAGTGAAAAAAATTGTATCCTAATAAAACACTTGTGTCACATTTCCTAAATATTTGCAATGTCCAGACGTCTCATGGGGCAAACTCACGTGTAAGGCAGATGTTCAGGATAACAAAGGAACTTTTTTTTCTGGGTGCAAGTTAAACAGTACGTGATTTAAGTATTTCCTGACTTAAACAATCGTAATAAAAAGAATAACCTTCAAATTCTGTATATAGGAAAACTATACAGTGGACCTCTACAATATTTTATGATTTTAGGCCGCCTTTTTAGAATTATATATTAGTAATAATATTAGACTAAAAAATTGTATTTTAAATTTAAGAAAAATTTCGTTCTTAAACATCAATTGAGCCAGACTTGTGGTCTATTGGTAAACTGAGGAGCTATCACTGGAGAGGGCGGCATTCAACTCAAATTCACTGACGGCTTCGACCCCTTGCTTATAAAAACGAGAAAACTTATGCCGTTTGTGACAAAGCATATCAACCGTTGTTGTATGACGAGTGTTTCCTGTCATATGATTCATAAATGAGGCACTTTAAATAGGTGTTAGTAATGAAAACGTTTTTTCTAAGACTCATGGCTCAGTGACAACTGGTGAGCACTAAGGCGGAGGTTCAATCCGTTGGCGGCTTTGTTGTAAACACTGTCTCAAAAGACGAGGAGACTCAGTTGAGTTTATGATGTTCAGCATCTTGTCGCGTTAGTCAGTCTATCTAGTGGGAGATTTTCGGATTTTCTCTAATACTATACGCAAATGCAGAGCAGTTCCTCCTAAAAGTCTTTCCGGAAGGCACTGTCCACTTCCTTCAGCATTACGGAGCCAAGTTAGACTTCTGCCTACAGGTGCTCTATCAAAACATAAGATGTCCCCCATACCTTGTTATATTTTAATAATTATAAATAAATAAATACACCCCTTCAAACTCCGCCCATATATACATATATAATGGTATGTTTGTGTAATCATCACATAAAATTTATCGAGTTTCATTCACACAAATGCCAAAAAACAAAAACAAAAAATTACTTGAGGACAACTTTGTGAACAAAAATCAAAATATAAAAATAGCAGTAATAACCAAAACATCACATCCTCAGTGTCACGTGTGACTTATGTAAAGGACGCGACAAAAATAGGCAATGCTCAGTCACAGGAGCCAAAGACACAGTAGGAACACTTGACCTTGCACCTGACCGTAAGATCTCAAACTGATTTCCCAACTTTGTCTTCGCTCCGATCCATACAAACAATCATTCCGTCTTCTGACATAACAGAACTGGGTGGAAATTCCAATGGAAATTGAAATAGTGGAAATACCCTAGTCGTATCGGACACATTTACGTCAATGGTAGAGCATTACGAAATAACAAGCTGTGGACACATAACACAAGTTGCTAATTGGGGGATTTCAGTAGCCCATCCCACCCCTTTTTAGGCGGCGGGTAAGAAAGGGAGAAGTCTTAATGGTCATAGTTTAATGTTCAAGTTTTAATGTTCATCAAACACGACAGATTTAAAAATGGGTTTTATGTATGCATTTCTTGGGATCGAAACAATGTATTGCATCTTTTTTTTCTCCTGAAGTCACCTTCATCTACTCAGCTCTCTCTCTCTCTACTCGTGGTAGTACAGTGTAAAATAGAGATTGCGCAATAAGTTCATATTGGCGTGAAACATTCGGGAAATATTAATACTAAGAACTCTTCATCACTTATTTCCTTATAATTTACAATCATGTTCTCAACTTTCAGAAATTATTGCTTTTAACTAAAGAATGCCATGAAAAATTTCTAAGTAAAACTAAATGGTAACTTTTTTTACTGTCATTTTTGTTTAGAATACAGCGCACATTATTTAGGATATAAAAACCCAAAATTAATTGCAAGGCCGAATAGCGTAATGCTGCAATAATGAATAAGTAACATTGCTTATTTAACCACAATTTCTACATTAAAACAAATTATACATTATCAGATACTTTTGTTTTATTTTTCTAATCGTATACAAATTTATTCATTAATTTTTTTCCTAATGCAGCTGGTAATACAGCGACAGTTATATTTATGCCATAAGCAAGGGCTGCACCGACGTTACTCATTTACACTACCCAGGGGACAGGTGTAGCTTGAAGATATGCTACGGATGCGAGTAACACTACCCCACAATGCTCTGTGATCCTATTAGACCGGAACCTACGGCTTAAAGTGGATTCCGAACCACTACAAACATTCATGTTACCTCCGGGACTTGAACCCGAAACATGTGGTACCGAGAGCCGGAGCGCTAGCCACTCGGACATCGAACTTCCATTTAAATAAATATACTTTTATTAAAAAAAGATAGTGAAATTATTAATTAGTTATATAATTATTTGATTAACAGATAAATAAATGATTATTTATGCAACTTTCATTTAGTGATACTATGTGGAACAGAAATTCATTTTGTGTCAGGTATTCAGAAAACGATTAGTAAAAAAGTTATCTTAATATAATTGATAAAAACACAATTAAACCTCTGGGTTCCAAAATTTTAATTTAACAAAAAAAAAAGCTTTTTAACGGTCATATTTGCCCCGAACAACCTCATTATATCCATAGTACAACCAATGTTTGTGGGCTTTAAAATGCTTTTTATACAATGTTCCAAGAAAAATTTTAAATACTAGTAACAGACAAACGGTTTTAAAAGCAACGAACCTAGTTCCCCGAATCTTGTAATAACTTAACCTAACTCAAAATCAAACCGAAAAAAGAATAAATATCTATGTATAAATTCAACTGCAATAAATAAGTAAATAGTTGAATAAAAGCGAAATTCTTTGCCGAGCCGTTGACATTATAATTTAAGTGGTCGTCGTCTGCCAACAAGTAAAAGAACTTCAGGATGTCCACAGTCGAACTACAATGGGCCGGTGCATTCCAGACAAGAGTAACCGCACCGCAAGTGAAACCGAATTTCTTTAAAAAATCATAAACCCAGCTGATCAGCAAAGCGCGGAAAAATAAGCACATAAACGATGTAAAAAGCTTTCTCTCTCGCGGGGTCCTTATATAACAGCAGACGATTTTTTTCTGCTCCTTTTTTCGACTCTTCTTTTTTTGCGAGCTCGCGTTTCACTTGAAATCGTTTGCCCGATGAGGAGGAGGTTAACAAAAGAATATTTAAATTCGAATGTCTTGTCTTGAAGTCTCTTCGCAAAACAGGATTTTAGTAATCGGCATTTTTTGTATTGTCAAAATGTTCGAATTCCTAAAGTATTAGTCGGATTCCTTTTTTATCAGCATTAAAACGGAACACTGCCATTAGTTATTACTTTCATTTCTTTATAATATTCCTTTATTCAAGAGGTGGCCGGTATAAAAGACTTAAATATTCTACTTAAATATTCTATAAACCCTATATTTATAGAACGTTTGAAACATTTTTTTTCAATTCCTTCTATTAGCTCACACTGTCCCTATATATATATCTTGTTCAAATTTTCAATCGTTCATAAAATACTTTTTATTCATCCACTCAAGTTCAAATATATTTTTTTTGAACTTTTAGTAGATGACACTGGATGCTAATACAGTTTTTTCAAATATTAATTGAGTAATTAAATTTAATTAATTAATTTTGGTGTTTTTTAGATTTAAGTTGCATATATCTACCAATAGATGCCCCAAATAAACTTAAAAAAATGAATGAAAATTATTTATTAAGGACTTTCTGCAATAGAGTGAAAAAAAACGAAGGAATTGATTTAAAATTTTTTTTTTATATTACTTGTTTTTTTACTAACAATCTTTTATTCCAGTTTGCTTTGAATTACGTAGAATATAAAATAAGTCAGCTCTATTAAATAAACGAATTAAGTACAATCATATTCGATTACAAATTATTAATTTGCAATTATACACTGTTAACTGAATTTTCTTAAAAATATTGCATGGGAATTTAGTAACTTTAAAGCGAAAGAGAAGAAAATATTTCAAAAACTGAGATTTTATTAATCTGGCAAGTTCTTTCTAAAATAAACATAGTTTGTCTTAAAAGTGAAAGCTAAATTTAAAAGAAAAATATGGAACGTATTGCATGAAGATCGTTTCGATAATAAATTTAATAAATATTGTCTCGTTTATTGAAAACACGAACAATTAACATGCTATGATTCTATTTTACAAAAATTTCACTTATTTATTATTCAAAAGGAAATTAAAATACTGCAATCACTTAGCATGTGTTTAGAAATACAGACTGGAATTACTCCACTATTTAATTATACGAAGATTATAAAATGGAATAGTTGATTCTACGATCAGAACGAATATTTTACTCGCAGAGAATTTAGATATATCAGAAATTCAAATAATAATAATAATAATAAAATTTAGACGGCATTAAATTTAACACATACCTTATAACGAACGAGCAGTTTAGAAAAGAATATAAATTTATTTTAGATCGTGGCCTTAAAAGAAATTCTACCAGCATTTAAATGATCTCAAACGCTTCTATTACATATTCTTAAAGAAACAATTATAGTGTTTAACTTTAAAACTGCTCTTTAAAGACATAAAAAGCATATCTAATGAGCATGTCGTTTCTGTTTAACAGAAATAAAAGAAATTGATCAATGATGATTACGTCCTTTTTGACGTTTAGGTTCCTTCATATTATTTGACTGAGAAACCAGGCTTTTACCGACAATAATAACATGTTTCTTCTCAGATATTATTTGAATTTTAGGTTTCTTGTTTTGAAGGAAACTAGGAGATAAAAAAAATAATATGTAAAAGCAAAATGAAGTAACGGCAGAAAGAAAGAGAAAACGAGAAAAAAAAAAAAAAAGCTGGCAATATGCCAGATGTCAGACAGTAGGAAAAACTGACTTTTTTTTATTCGTTTTAATTTATTGAGATTAAAATAAAAATATTAATGTTTTTATGTATTCACTAATTAATTTTATCAGAGCGTGTCATCTACTTAATCATTTCATAGCTTTTAAAGCTAGTAAAAGTATAATATAGATAAGCTGATGAATTCTTGATTGAGTTTAAAAAAAGCATTGAAAACATTGAGCATTGTTTTTTATTAGCAATAATTATTAATTAAGTCTAAATATAAAAACTGCAGAAATATTTACAAATAATTAAGAAAAATATTACAATGAGAATATTATGGTTATATAATTTACATTTAAGACATTGTTACAAACTCTTAATAAATAATAATGATTACGTATTTTAAATTTTTAGTAAAATTCAAATTGTTAATTAAATGTTTTCCACAAAATACTACATATTTTCATTACCAATCATATTTTACCTCAAAAAGAAAAAATATTAATTTTTAAGCATTTTATTTTTATTTATTATGTAATTTTTTGAAGAAGTTCAACCATTTTACTATTATAAGAATTCATCTTTTTTTTTAAAGCCAGGTATGAGAAAATATTCTTAAACGATTTTTTCGTTATAAATTTATTTTTTATTTTTTTTCTAGTATACTATTTTTAAGACATGTTATGAAATATGTTTATGTATATATGTATATAACAGCAATTTTCTCATTAATATAATATTCAATACCAATTTTAATTTACATCAATTTACTCATTAAATTCATTAATATGCTGCATTTACTTAATCTTGATTACTTGATTTTTTACCAATCACTAAAGCAGAAATATTTTTAAATTAATTAAATAGAAATTACTTAAATGTTAAAATATGAAATGAAAATAATTTTTAATGAAATGCAAACGAACTATAATATTAATATTTAAGGAAAACCTTTGCTTGGGAAAAGAAAGCAATCATAATAATATGTTCGAAAAGTTTTGTGATTTTTAATATTTAAATCAATATTCTGATAAAATTTGAAATTTAATTATTTTGTTTATATGGTTTAAAACTTAACGAATTTTTCAATTTTTTCAGGCTGGCTTACATAAATATTAATTTTTTATTAATATAAATTTATTTATCTTTCAAAAATATACTTTTTTTATGATTGATTTTATCAGTTAAAACCATTTTATAAAAATTAAAAAGTTTGTTTGCATTGCTATAAACTTGATGGTAATTATTTATTTATGCATGGCTAATTGGTTAATGCTCTGCTTTTGGTACCAAAGGCTTCAGGTTTGATTCTTGGTGGCAGCCTGGATGTTTGTGACTGGTTCGGAATCTATGTTAAACTGTAGGTCCCGGTCTACCTAGCCTACAGTGTGCACAAAATTACCATAGATTGACAAATCAATTTAAAATAATTGTTTTCAAATTACATGACCTTGCCGGTATTGATTTCAAGTTAAATTTACATGCAGGAATTGTTTTTAGCAATATAATATAACCAATTTTTTAGCAGTCAGTATAATATACAAACATTTTTGAAAAATTAAATTGAGTAATTTTTTAAGATTAATTCATTAATAAATTTAGTAAATACTTTTTTTTTTTTGCTTTTAAAATACATTATACACGAGAATACAATTTGAGAATACAATTTCATTTGTCATAAATTTAGAAAATACAGCATGAACTTTTATGTATATTTATATACTTAAGCTTTATATTTTTACATTAAATAATATTAAAACACAGGACTATTTTCTAAATATTAAAATTATTTTTAAAAAAACTCTATAAATCTTAGATTATTTAGTTTTTCTAATTTCTTTATTTACAGCAATATAACTTTTCATCCAAATATTTTCTTTGTTTATTACAAAATGTATTGGAATCTAATGCTCGTAAAAAAAGGCCTTTACAAAATGTTTTGAGTAAACTCATAGTTTCAATAAAATTTTAAGCTAGTAATGCAAATAAAAAGGATGTAATACTGCACGGACAACAAAAAACAATGGGACTTGTTCAAAAAATTAGGATCTCTCTTACCAGTAAGTTTTACTTCCTTCTTTCGATGTTTTGATGTTTCGTTAGATGTATACATCTGAGAATCCTGTTCCACCATTCCGATTAGAATAACAGAATTAAAATAGCGGAGTGTTTTAATTTAAATTAAAAGATCAACGAGCCTTTTCAGAGGTATCTCCAAACACATAAACTGACCACCTCAAGTGTTTAACTTGCAATGTCAGTTCTTGAAAAATATGCTCTCTGATGACCGAATGACAGACAAGTGTCCCATCACTATCCATGTCGTATCTCTTTATATTAAGACCACACCGGCCATGCGTTTCGTCAAATGAAGACACGAGCAGCGAACCGGTGACTACATTCACGCCTTTATCGCCCCGTTTGGCGATGTTTGGCTATCCACATTTGTTGTCAATTTTCTGATGTTACGTGATCGCGCGCACAATTGCGGAAACGTGGACTAAGAAATTAGAGGTACCATAAAGGGATTAACCTGGTTATTGCCCCATGTACGCGAAATTCCATTGATGAAGTCATTGTCAAGTTCAAACTGTCCAATAAATTGAGAATGAAATTTAAATTATTGATTAACGAAATTGATTTTTTAGCATATTTTCGTGGAGTTTCTTAAAACAATAACTTGCAGTTATTTAAAATAATTTTGCTGTTTAAATATCTTTTATGCGTTATTACCCCATGTACGGGACATTACACAAAAAAATTCATTAAAAATTTGAAATTTCTTTTGGACAATTCCTAACTTGTATTTGAAATTTCTTATTATTTAACAGACATTTAATAATTTTAATTGATATAAACGACTTGAATAGAAATAAAAATCAATAGGAAACAATAAGGAGATTTTCAAATTATTCCTCTTTTCTTTAGTGACGCGAAATGTATTAATGTGGCCATCTCACAATATGACCGTCATTACTTATGCGAAAAATTCCAAAAAAATCATTTTAATTCATTATTATCCTTCCCTCAATTTCTTCGATGATGTTTACTTGTTTTTTCAACTAAAATAATATATTTTTACGATTACCAGTGCACTTTTTTCAGAGTGAAATTAAAAGAAATGTATTATAGAAAGGCCAGCTGAGAGTTTATAGTAGAAAAATAAGAGAAGAAAATGTGATAATAGGAGATTCAAATAATGGTAAATAAAATTATGTGGCCATACATTGTAGTGTGTTGATTGGGGGACTGGATTGTAACTGAGTTTGGTTTGGTTTGTGTTGAGATACTTGAGACACAGCTTTATTTACACACTCACAAACACCTCATGCATACAATATTTAACGTACAATATGTAACACATTTAAAGACATATAATTAAGATTCCTGAAAGGATTCCACTTACAAGCCGAAAACCCGATTTCTCAGGTACACGCAGAGTGCGCGAAAGATACTTCTCTGGGTGAGAGTCTGTAGGCCAACTAATGCACAGGGCTAAGTTAAATATATTTTCCTCTCGGGATGTGAGACTGTTGATCAACAAAACGTTTCTCAACGGCAGCTCCTGTTGCGCTGCATCGGGTGCGAGTCTCGAGGCCTACTGACCATTTCCTGAACGGCACAGCCTGTTCTTGCCAGTACATAGGAGGAAGAACGGTTATTGTTTGAGCATATTTGAAGATAGTGAAGCGAAGTTTAATGAAGTTTCTGTCCGTATGTCTGCTTTATACATTTGATTTCACATCTTGAATGTTTTTGTTTTTTCGCTTAATGATAAGATTCTCTTAATAAAGATAACAGCCTGAAGTAGTCCTCCATTGAAAATTGAGATTTATGGTGGTTTACGCTGTATTGTCCTCATAATAGAGTAAAGGTATTCATGTTTCCCAACGCAGGTGGTGTAGAAGATTTGAACTTGGAGGAGGACACGGGGTAATGATTAATTATGCAACTGAAAAATTTTCTTGAACGTTTCGTTAAAAATTCATCCATTGTTTCAATATTAAGGTCGTCATACGAGATAGATAAGTGAATTTTTAATTTACCAAGGAGAATCTGTGATGAATCTTAAGATCTCATTTTGTTATAATTGAATTATGTCTGTATTGGTTTTAGCTACCAATCCCCTGAAAGCTAAGAAAATTCTACAGTTCATGTTTGTTTTGATTAGTATTTTCTCCTAAAAAAAAACAGCATGAGCCATACATATTTTAAAAGAAAATCCCGAGAAATTCTGTTAATGGCAGTAGGCGAAGTGGAAATGACTTTTCAAAATATAGGATGGGCATAAAATAACTTTGCCTGTATGGAGGCATTAGCATCTGAAACTAATTAATGAAATGAAACCAAATTTCATTTATAAACTGTGGAGGAAATTGAAATGGAAAAAAAATTAGTACTAAAATTACTGAGAACGAAAGATTTTGGCACTCTCGAACTAAAAAACTGGTCAACAATTATAATGAAGACACGGAGAATGGATTATGCAAAATATCCTTAATGTTCTAGAAATAAAGATGTACATGTAAAAATAAATGGCATAGAGTTTGAAACTCACAAAAATGTTATTTTATTAATCAATATTAGGGTCTCTGAATCCTGTCTAATATTTGCAGTCTGCTAATCTTCTTTGTGTACAAGATATTAGAGAGTTTTTGCATAACGAAAACCCCACGCTTTCACTTTTCAGCAATCAGGCGCGTGATGCCAACGCGCATCAGAAAGGCAATTAAAATTTATGTCGTAAAATACAAATAAATCATTGAAATTTCTTTTTTCTTGCTTCATGTTGACAGATTAATTTTTTTTAAGCTTAATAATAAATTGAAAGTGTAGATGAATTTACTACATTTGCTTTTTAATAAATGTGTTTGTTTTATTAGAAATCATTTTTATTTTTAAAAATTCTAACGCTTCATTTCTTTTTTTAAAGTCCTTTTGCATTCAGACTTTAACTTTCAAATTGAAGCTGCATTTTTTTTTGTTCCTCCTTTAGTTGTTTCCTATTCTGCAATAACTGCTCTTTTTCAGATTACTGTCGCATTCTAAATTTTTACATAAGTAAAACATAAAAAAAAAAAAAAAAAAACATTGTTTAAATAAAGATAAAATTTGAGTAGTTCAATAAGTACATAAGATAAAAATATGAATAAAAATTTTAAAAACATAAAAAATAAAATAAAAATAAAGATAAAAATTTGAATAATTTAGTAGTAAAATTCAAAATATCCTTTATATCAAAAATAATCTATATAAATTAGTTTGACTAAACAATTACATGTTTATAGGTATCATTGAAATTTTCACTGTATGGCATATCCTTATTTTGAAATTGTACATGAAGCAAGCTAGAACTTCCCTGCTTCTTTTTCGGGAACATAGCAATATAAAATTTTTAAGTAAATAAATCTTTCATTTTATATAAAACTTATATTATATTTAATTCTTATTTAATCACAATTTATATTAATATGTATTTTAACATGATCATTTATTAATATATATTTTACTCCCATTTTATTTTTTAAATTTATTTATATTAACAAAAAAAAAAAAAAAACTTTTGAGGCAACAAAGAGATGGCTTTTGGGTTTGGTAACATGACATTTTTGCGGCGCCGGGAAGACCAAGATTTTGGAACACAATCATTTCTGTTAAATATTAAACATTAAATATATTTAATTATATAAGCTTAATGCTGAATAAAATACTTTTATTTAAAAAAATTGATTGAAAAACTTACTTTCTCAAATTTATTCTACCGTGCATCGTATATAATTTCACCAAGTATTCAGCATGATCCTTTGCTGATCGAGTTGAAAATGTTTTGTTTGTGGCTTTTTTCATAATTTCCTCTATTCCAGTCCATATCGGGTGGCATGATGGCCAATTAGCTAACGCTCTGGCCTTTGATATTACAGGCTTCAGGCTCGAATCCTGGCAGGGACATTGATGTTTGTGAGTGGTTCGAAATCCATATGAAACCGTAGGTCCCAATCTAATTATCCTAAAGTGTGCACAAAATAGCCGTAGAGCGACAACCAAAGCCAAACTACTCCATATCGATAGGTCTTCATCGGATTAAGAGCAACTATTTCTCTTAATAAAATTAAGTCATGCTTTACACTATAGCGAACTCGTTTATTTGGCATTTTTCCGATTCGATATACTTTCTATTTTTTTTGATACCGAATGTATTCAAGATGATCTGTTATTTTCACTAGAAACTTCTAGGATTCATATTCTGAAAGAATCAATCCATAAAAAAGAATAAAACAATGTTACGATAGCTTATAATAGATTTGGAAATATTCTTTCTTATGATTGGTCTCAAAGTTTTTAGCCTCTTTCATTTACAGCTGCTGTATTATTCTTACAAAATGTAAAACGAACAAAACTTCTTTTATATAACTTAAAAACTTAATATATGTACAAATAACCCAAATGTTCTATAATTTGAAATATTATTCAGGCGGAAGTATTCTTATCAGCAAATTAAATCTTAATATTTATGATTCAATATACAATAAAAAAATTCTGAATTATTCTATTGTAATACTATAGTTAAATAGATACTCAACCATCATTATAAAAACGCTATATGAATGGAAATTTATTAAACTTAAACAGGTCATCAAAGGGAATTTTAAAATTAATTAGTATTAAATACAGTTATGTAAAGAAACTAAATAATCAGCTATATAGAATATTTTTAATCCAAAAATAGACCGGAAAATTTACTTTTATTACTCGTAAAAGATAGTCTTCATTGCTCATCAACATTGATAATTTCCGGTGATAAATCCAAATCCTTTTTAAATAAAAAAAACAGATTTTTTCTTTGTACAAGATGCTAGACTAATCTAAAAATTATTTTAATTTATTTAAATTAAGTTTATAACGTTTAATTTCGGTTTTCGTCGTTTCATAATTTGCCTAATTCTTTATTCATTCATCGTTTTACTGAATTGTTTTTTTTTTACGTACGTTATCAAAGGCTCTTTCTAATCGCATGCGCAGTAGTGCAATATTTCCGATATGCATGCGCTATAATGCAGTGTTTCTTATGAGCAGGCGCACTAGGCAGAAATAAAATATCGGACAATTTACGGACGAAGTTATGCAAAAACTCTGTTGCTTCCAGTATATGACGTCACCTATTTAAACTGTCACCTTGAATGTTGATAATAGCCGGTTATTTTTTCAGAAACACAAGTGTAATGTCACCAATAATGAATTCAAACAGATAAGCTAACTGATTTAAGGGGCAGGTTGAACACAGGTTTAAATGACAAAAGTGTTTTTAATGTATTGCGTATTTTTCTTTAACGTGAACTAATTTTTCTTATATAAACATATTAAGAATAAAATTTCTATAGTTAATATTCTGGTGAAGAGTTATTTGTTCTATATACGTAGTTTTTAAAAATTGATTAAAATGCTGGTCATGTCAAAAAATTTACCTTAAATATTTTGATTAAATGATCAATTTTCTTTTATACAAATAACCTTTAGCTTAGAATTTTAAATCACATTTATATTCATTTAAAAATATAATTTGTTCTATTCGAAGAATTTTTTATTTAATTTGAATACAACAATAACTGTTAAAGTTTGTAATAAATTTTCGAATGTATATACAAAAAAATCAAGATTACATAGTGTTTATTACTATTTACTGAATAAACATAAAAATCAATATAGTGAAACTATCCAAATCAAATTAACTTACTGCTAACACCATGAAGAGTATTTTTCACACTTTGGACAAAACTTGGGCATGATTTGAAAATCATTTACATATCCAGTTACATCAATTACTGTACCTATACCATACACCGTTAAAAATCTCTAGAGCTTCAAGAAGACCTTAACTTAGACCTTAACTGTCCAAAACTTTGTAGAAATTCTTGCATTGCAGCTGAATTTTTGTAGAATATCCAAATGAATACTGATATACAATAGTAAGACAATTCGAACTGCAAAGATCACACTTTAAATTAGCAAATAAATTGCCCCACAAATCATTGTTCATGAGTACATAAATTTGGTTTTAAACTACCTCTTGACGAGAAATGTTTTACTGTTTCAAAGTCAGCCTGGTGGCCAAGCGGCTAGAGTTCTGGCCTTTGGTACCACAGGCTTCAGATTAGAATCCTGGTGGCGGCATGGATGTTTGTTAATGATTCGGAATCCATTTTAATTCAACCTGCTTCAAAGATTCAACAAAAAATAATTTCTTTTCACTTTACTCTGTAATAACCCCAGAAGCACATAATGTAGCAGAACTAATAGTTAAAGAAAAATCTGGTTAAAAATCATTTTTTATTCACTCAACGTTATTGAGCAGCAGCAAATCAACAAGTAATATTTTCTGCTAAATTTATCCATATTTAAACTGATTTAAATTTTAGTAATCAACACAAAGATAACAGAGAAAATATTTAAAATTGCATAAAGTGAAGAATGAAATGTAATATTACTTCTGAAAATAAGTGTTTTTGTAAATAACCGCAAATCGAATAATTGATTACCTGCCCAAAATTTACGCGAAAGAAAATGTAAATAAAAGAATGTTTACTAAATACAGATGTTAGAAATATGTTGCCACTCAGCGATATTAAAAATGCCAATAATTATTGCATGCGGTTTGTCTCATAACTCTCAACTACATGGAATATTTAAGTGGGCCACGAATTTCGGTTTTGGTTTTCGAAGTGTCTAGATCATCGTCGGCTCATTGCATCGCGAATTTTAATTGCTAATAACTTCCCAAAAATTATCAGAAATTGATAACTTTTTTTTTTTTAAACTATAGATGTATACATTTCAAAATTGTTTAAGAGAAAAAAAAAATCGATTTTTTTTTCACTCTCCTTATTTGAACGTCCATTGTCCCTTACAGGTACCCCTAGAGCCGAAAGTCATATAGAGGTGACAGAAAATCGACTTTAGTAGGTACGTGACAGTAGCGGCAAAATCTTTCCTATTATATATATACATTCGGAATTCGTCCCCCCCTGCCTTTCACTGTCTTTATATGAAAAATTTGTTTTGAATTAATTGCGGATGCCACCAAACAGAAAAATTTATTTTATGCTATCTGTAAATGTTCCGTTTTATTTTAAAGCAAATGGTAATCATGTTCACTAAATATTATGTCGACATCTCCTTTGTAATAAAATGTGATAGGTACTTTTCGAATTATGTTGTATTATCTCCGCTAATGATAAAATTATTATTAAAATTAAATTTATTAAAGAAATTTATTAAAAATTAATTCTTTTAATTAGTGAATATTTCAATTTACGGTTTTTTACGGTTTGCGATGCATTTATTTTTAAAAATTTTGGATAATAAACATTTAATTTTTTTTTTATAATTTTAAATATTAACATTAAAATTTTAAGTTTAAATTGTTATTATTTCGTTGTTATTTATTGTTGTTATTTAAATTACTTCGCATATAAATCAATCAAATATTGCGTACATGCAATCTATCGTTTTTAAGCACGTTTACTAAAAACAGTTACAGTTAGAAGTATGTTGCCTTTCAATGATATTAAAAACGCCAATAATTATTACATGAGGTTTGTTCTATAATTTAATTTGTTCTGGTTTCTATAGCCATAACACCATTAATGACAAACAAACATCTTATTTTTTTCTTTAAATTTGCAGTTTATTTTTGACATTTAACCAAATTTCTAAAACTTTCTTCTCTGCTTAGAAAATGCTTAAAAATATTACCAATATGGGTGGTGTCACTTTTTATAAATTGAAAAGAATTCTTTCACTAAAATTATCATTGCTGAAGTTGCGTGCGGACGAAGACTTTCAATTTTTTTTCCTAAATGCTTAACTTTGAAAGAAGAAGCGAAAGGTGCATGAATTGTGTTTGCCCTAAATGCAAAAGAAGGTGAGTGAGAGTTTTACATGAAAAGACTTTGATATATATAAGAATAACTTCACTACAATCGGATGGTTAGTCAGCTAAATAGGGCATTGCAATATGCTCTTTATGACAAATAAACAAACAATTTAAGGTAGAATTTTTTTTTTAAATGTGTTGAATTTAAAATAATAATAGCATTGTCAATAATATTTGGAGTTGGTGTTTAGGAGGAATCAACGTTATATTAGTCATTGGTATAGCAAAATATAAATCATATATTTTTTTCATCTTTTTAAATAAATGAAAACTAATAAAATTCTATTTCATAATAACCTATAAATCATGGTTTAAAAATTAATATAATTAAAACTGCATCGTTTAATCATTATAAAAATTGATGAAAAAACATAATAAATAGTTATTTTATTATGCATAAAGATCCTACTATTAGAATGTTATTTGAACTTTTTATTAAATCCCAACAAAAATTTTCAGTAAATTAAAATATCAATTAAATAATATTTATACTGATAAATATTATTTTTTAAAGAATATTAAATTAATATTTTTTTTCATCTTTTTGAATAAATGAATATTTTATGATGGCTTCAAAACTAATTTCCCTAAATCTGCATCGTTTAGTCACTATAAAAAATGACTTTTAAACATAATAAATAGTTATATTATTATAGTTGAAGATCCTACCATTACCATGCTATTTAGCCCTTTTTAATAAATCATAACAAAAATTTTCAGTAAATTAAAATTATTTATTACTATCATATAAATTATGCATTATTATTTTACAAAAAAAATATTTGCGCTAATATTGTAAAAGAATTTTAAAGAAATTGACTAAAATCATTATGAATTGTGGCTATCAAAAACCAGTAGATATTGGAATCGGTGAGATAATCCAAAATACAGTTGACAATAATAATCTATGTAACTAACAACTCTGCAGTAAGCATAATAGAAAATGTAAATTGTAATTTTATTGTAAATACAAATTAACGTATAGTTATAATAATCCATGTAACTAACTCTGCAGTAAGAATAATAGAAAATGTAAATTGTAATTTTATTGTAAATACAAATAACTATACGTTAATTTTTATTTACAATAAAATTAGGAATATTTCAAACTTTTACTTTGATAAAATATTTTTCTAAATTAATTGCATAATTGTAAGCTTACTGTATATTTTTGCTGTCTTTGTGAAAAAACTTTAATTAGTTAACAGGACTGTCATTTAAATTGATTGCCCTATGTTTAAGGAAGAGAGCAAAACTTTGATAGAAAAACAGTTTTGAGAAGATAGAGGGGAAAAAAAAAGGCATTGTGAATATCTACTAGATATATCTACTTTTAATCGTGTATATTTGTATGTAGTTTTCATTTGATAGATTACAGAAAAAAAATTGTGCAGCGTTTAAAATAAATAATACTTATTCAAACCAATGACGAAGAATAACGCGCGAAATTTGGCGAGTGATTTCTGTTGCGAGCTGTAACCCTGTTCAGCGGTGAAATTCGTGACGTCACACCCTAGGTAACTGCTTCTTCATTCATGCTTCTTTCCATTCAAGTCTTTTCTGGCAGGAGCATTTTTCACAGACAACTTGTTCCCGCCGCACGCGCTTTCCACACAATTATATTTTTCTTCTCTCTCTTTCTCTCTAGACGTTTGAAAATCCGTTAGACAAACACTCAAGAAAACTCGCTCAATTGCATTTGACATCGTGCACTTTATTTCAGCTTTAGCTCGTGATTTAAAACTTTGTCGCACGGATGCAAAAAAACAACAACTCAGTTTAAAACGTTTATCTTAATTTTCTATAAATTCCTGCTCTACCGTAATTGATACCCTGATTTTAAATTTTACAGAAGTTTAAAAAAGCATCAAAAAATGTAAATGAAAAAAAAAAAATTTTTTTTCTTATGAAGTATGATAATGAATCTGATATAGTATTAGCCTATCTTGACAACATGTTATGACTTTGAACTATTGAATAAATGTAAAAATTTAATTACATTCAATTTTATTCATTTTAAGTCATACATGTAGATATAGAGCTTTAAACAACTAAATTCGGAGGTAACAATTTTATACTAATATATATAAGCTCATGCCCTAAATATAACTTGCATATATATATATATATGCATATGTATCTCTCTACCTGTCTCTACATTAAAAAGATAAGATAGACAGATTAGAGAAAAATTATTAATAAAATTTTTACATTAAAAATTATCTTGGGGCAAGATTTTTATCAAGACCTTCGTTATTAAGTAAATGTTATTTTGTTGCTTCCGCCACGTTTTTAATAATAAAATAACATTTTTTATGAGAAACATTGCGCATAAAAACCTTATTAATAAGATTATTTCGTAGTTAGTCTTTTTTTTTCTGAAAGTGATTAGCTGTTTAGAATTGTTAAGTTACAATCGAGCAAATAAAATATTACTAAATTTACATATTATGGAACAGTACGCGACAAATTTAGAAATGCTTAAATTAAAGAAAATTACATAACTTTCCAAAAGTTCGTGCAGATAACGTATTTAATGAATTAAAATATTGCAATCTTTCAGATGGAATTGTTCGTATTTTAAAAGGAATAAAATTATATGAAAATTTTATATTTATATAATTTTATTTGCTTTTAGTTTAATAATTTATGAGGAGATTAACTACGCGCGTGGAATATCCAAAGTTCATTTAAACAAAGAATACCAAGGGACTACACTATTAACAGTAGAATATTTTAAGGTAGAATTAAAATTAAAATTTTATAATAGAATTTTTTTTAATTGGCTCAATACTAATATTTATTTTTCCAATCTGCAACTTGATCTAATACTCTAAAGTAATGTTGCACAATAATTTATACGATTATTAAAAATAATTTTTGTTCCATTTTTTTCCCACAGAATGAACAATATTAAAAAATAATTTTTGGGTTTAAATCCTCAAAATATTTGATTAAAATGACAACAACAGAGTAAAAAAAAAAAAAAAAAAAAAAAAAAAACTTTTGAGAAATGTTACATCGAAAAAAATAAAATAGAAATTTTTTTTCAACTAACCTAGCAAATCCAAATTAATTAAAGTTCATTAACAACATATAATTAAAAAATGAGAATTTAACCATTCACTTTAAGTGAATGTTTTTATAAATAAGATTAGATAATATTATAAGGTTTTTTTTTTTAAAATTTAAATACGTGGTCGGACGTGACTTGGGTAGAAACAAGTAGTGAATTACAGTGTCGAAGTGAAATTTGTCATTTGGAGTCGCGTTGAATTACTTACATTTCCACCGAGTCATTTAACTCTAAGAAAAATCTCGAAGATATGTTCTAGAACATCTCCATTTTTTTTTTCAATTCCTCATCGCTAGGTCTTGTACTTTATGATAGGAATCGTTTATTTTAAAAGTTGGTGTTTACAAAGATAACAGATAGAAAGATTCTTCTAACGAACTGATAATTTTATAACTATAAATTATTTTCAAGCTATCCAATATTTTGTTTCTGGATTCTTGATTTCATCATTATTGGATTGGATTTCAAAAATAAGTAAGTATATCACTCAGATATCATTAGTTAATTGAAACTGAATTGCTTCTTAATAGTTTATTTTCTCGTTTTAAAACATTGTTTTTATTCGTTCCGAAGATAGACTTAAGGAAAACTATTTTTAAAAAGAATTAAAAAATTTTTTGTTTATTATTATTTAAAATATAATTTCGTTGTCATTCCTGGTATTAGGTATAAAAAATGATTTTAAAAATGATCCGTTAGAGCGGTTGTTTTTTATCTTTAAAATGATCATTATATTTTTTAAAATTTAATATATTTATTAGCTTTTTGTTATACCGCACCTCTTTACATCGCGTATTCGGTTATACATCTAATATTTTATTATTTTTTTTATTCGCACCTGATAAGTATTTAATTGTTTTTAAATTTTTGATAATTTGCCCAAATAATTTAAATAAAGAGATAAATGTGTTAAAAGAAAAAAAATATTAAATATTGATTTAATTTTAAAAAATATTCTTAAAATGGGAAAAGGATATAAAATTGTAACATTATACATTTAAAAACTGCTTAGTTCTAAAATTTAGTATTTTAATTATTTTCAGAATTAAAGTGGATGAAGAATTAAAAACTCTAATTTTTAAATTGTTTTCCTAAATGGTTTCACAACTTTTAGACCTTTATCGGAAAACTATTGATAAATAATAAAATTTTAACATTGTCTTTACATTAAATTTCTTTTGTACATTATTAGTAAATTTTACATGCATTGATTGGTTTTAACTATAGTAACATTGGGAATTTCTTTCTGTAAACAACGGATTTCATTTCATCTCATTGTAACTGATATTTTTAAAATAGAACATTTTTTTACTTATCCAGAAGGCTTAAGCTTTTATTGTATGCTATTATAAAATTGATTTAAAATGGAAGCAGAGCAATTTTATCTTTATTTAAATATAGGTAAAATTTATTTTGTTTTAATTTGAATTATTGAATGTTAATTAGCTATAAAATATATGGGTATTGCTTAGAGGAGGTGGTCTTTTCGTGTCCAATGACAATTTTAGGTATTTTCCCTGAAATCTGTAATTTTTTAAAAATTTCTTTCTCAAACATTTTTATGAAATCATTTGGAATTCTGTAGTTTTTTTTTAAGATTGTCGTTAAGCGTTTTGTTCTTACATTAAATTTTAAATTTAGTATCATAAACTAAACATTTCCGGTCAAAATTCATTGATTTTTAAAATATTTTCAGATTTATTAAAAAAATTATTATTGCATTGTTTTATATTTTTTATTATTTTTTTATTTTGTTTATATTTTTTATTTTATATTTTGTGTCATATTTTACTTTTTACGACATACAAATAATTTTGTGGGTAAGCTGTACATTTGTCAAGCCTATTTTATTACTAATATATTCTCTTTTTTTAAAACAAAATCAGTAATCGATGTAAATTAAAAGTTCCCATGATTCCTTATTTCAAAAGAAAAGCGACGCATTTCCTGCAAATTTCCTATTTGCGAGAAACTGGACTTCCTAAAGGAAATAATTTGTTTGATATATTTCCTCTTGTGATTAATGCAGCTTTTTTTTTACGTTACTTTCATTTTGCCGCCAAACTTTCAATTCCAATAGCCCTTTGGCGAAACTGTGCATGTCTTCATCACATAACAAAAATGCAAAGGACTTGAAGATTTAAATATTTCTTTAACGATTAACATTATTTAAAAATAATTAAAATAGTAAAATTTTTTTTATAGTAAAGATTCTCACGAGACTAGAGATGAACTGACGAAATGGTGGAATACAATTTGACCCAAGAACAATTTTATTTTTGACATTTAATAGAATTTTTGTTGGATATCTATATAATATTTTATTTTTATGAAATAGTAAAAGGGAATCCATACAACCTTTTTAAAATTACAGTGACTTCAAACTTGTCAAGTGCCGTATTTCAGAATTTTATTTAAAATACTCCAAATTAAGTTCATTGGTATATACTATGGTATTTTGCCTTTTAATGAATTATTTTGTTATTTTTCTTCTTTTAAATTTAAATATATACTTTAAAAAAATACTAAAAGCTTTATTTCCTCTTAGCCCTTTCAAATCCAATTTTATTGTGTTATATTTGAGGGTTTTCCAAATAAATTTACTTTTTATAGACATTAAAAAATTCCTGCCTTTAAAAACTTTTAAATAAATATTCTAGTAACTTCTCGTTACATAAATAAAAGATATTTAAAATATTAGTTAATTATGTATGTTTAGTTAAAAAAATTTCAAATATTTAGATGGATTAGAATTCCAAAACAATTTTTAAAAAATTAGTTTTCTGAATCTTTTACTATAATTACCTTGTTTCATAAAATATTTGAAGAAATTTAAAAATAATAATGAAAAATAAGAATCTAAACCAAAGAAATTTATTTATTTTACCCTTTTATTTAGTTTTAACTAATTGACCTCTAGTTATTTAATTTTATTTATATTTATTCATTAACTTTATTGAACTCTGTGTATACTGACAAAAAAAAAAGTGAATTTTTAACAGTTCATCATATTAAGCAGATTAGGGCCTGAATGGCCGAGTGTCTATCGCTCTGGCACTCGGTGCACGGGTTCGAGTTCTGGTCGTGCCATGGATGTTTACCATGGATGTTTGTAGGCGCCATGGATGTTTTTGGAATGCGCTTTAAGCCGTTGGTCCAGGTCTCATATGACTGTGGACCGTCACGGAACCAAGTCAGACTTCTACCTACGGGTGCTCCATCACAACAGAAACTGCCCCTTTTCCTTCAACCATGAGTCCATACGGGTTCGTGAGCTTGGTCTAGATGTCTATTAATTGGGATAAAAAAAACAACAACAAACAATGCATACGATTTCAAAAAAAAAAAAAAAGTATGTATAAATACACTAACATTAAAAAATTTTTATATTAAATTTAGTTAAGCGTCAAAATAGTTTTTTAAAAGTAAAATTATCATATTTAAAAGGTAAAATTTTGATATTAAAGAAATAAATAACCTCAAGAGAAAAACTAAAAACCTAATAAAATATTTTTCATTAAAAATTCTTTTTGCCAAGAGTGGAATTTGTCGCATGCAGAAAATAATATTCATGGAAATAAATAAACCCAAATCCCATTAATAAAGTCTGTAAACACAAGCTTTAGTTCACGGAACAAAAACAATGTTATTGTTATTGTTTTCATTAAATGTTCATCTTTTCTCTGAATAGAAAATATATTTAAGTTGAAAAAGCTCGCATTTTTTATATGCGGAAGAGGATATTAGTTATTTTAAAATAATTTTTGAAATGCCAATAGTAAGTTCCATGACCTTAGGTTAAAATATTTTTTAGGAAAAAAGAACGTGTAATTAAAGTTTTCAAAAAATTTAAATGTTTGATTTCTTTGAATGAGAAATCAAATTTTCTGTCTGACAATAAAAAATGGGGCAAATAAATAAACACTTTTTAAAATTTGTATACAGTAACTGATATAAATTCTAGCAAATCTCAATAATTTTCTAATGATTATAAATTAAAAAACAGTACCCACACAAATAAATAAATAATTACATTCAAATAATATTTACAACAATTAAAAAATTTTATTTGAGATATTATTTTAGTTTTAATAATTTTCTTTTAAATGCTGTTATTTTTCATGTAAACATTGCTTTTTTTTCTTTTAAATATTGTTTTTTAATCTTATTTTTTTCTTTAAATATTGTTTTTTTAATATTTTGTAGTTTTTATTGAAATATTGTTTGTTGATCTTAAAATCGCTTAGTGGTGTTCTTATAGTTATATATTCAAATTATAAGATTTAGAAAAAAAAAGAAATATATGTTAATTTCATTCTATATTCCTGATAATTACCTCATCATTTTTCTAAACTGAATTTTTTTTTCCCTATTTATTAAATATTGAGCGTTAAATCTCATTTCTGAAAAAACTGACTGTAAGGGATGCCGCCAGTTGATTCAAACTTCAACCCTTCAGAAAACTAAATGTACATGTTACTATTACTTAACAAGTTGGCATATACATTAACCATTTGAATTTGGATTAATCTGGATTCTTAAAATATTTTAATTATGAAATTATTTCGAATATATATAATTTTTGGTTACGAAATCAGCAAATGGTTAAAAACCATTGTTTTACGAATTAGGCCATTCATTTAGATCAATTTTATTTCTTTGACTTTTTTTTTCAAAATAATTCCTGACTGCATATATAGTGTGTATATATATATATATATATATTAGTGTGTATATTGGGGGGGGAATGTTCACACAGGGTGTTTAAAAATTTTGGTGGAAATGTAAAATGTGATAATAGAAACGTTAATAGGTGGGAGAATCATCCAGTTTACAGATATATATTCACCACGGTACGGGATTTCATAAGAAACGAAACAAACATTTAGTTCAAAATTTTGATGACAGAGGAGGTTACTAGGATAAACTATATGCATATTTTTAATACGAAAATGGAAAATGATGTTATTATAATTCAGGTCTATCTGCAACTGCATAACGAACGATATTACCAAGGTATACGTACAAAATCCAACATGTTCAGCAACTACTGTCTGACGATGGACCATAGCGCGAAGCTTTTGCACGGTAGACCGTTTCGAAAATGGAGAAAAATGACACTTTGCTTTTTAACATTTTTATGATACATTTCTCTCTAGACGAGAAAATTAATTCGCCAAATTGATTAATTTGAACTTTTTTATGCAACCCTTACGATCATGCCGAATTATCACTGAATTATCAGAGAAAGTGATAATAACTGATAATAAATGATAATAACTGATATGCAAACTGTGTGTTGTTGTTCAGATGGATCTTTTAATCTTCAAGGAACTTTGAGGCATATGCCTGAAAGCTTGCACACTATAACATTGCATTCTATTATAATTTATTATGTGCACCATTGTCCTTCTTACGACATAAATTGAACATCTTTTTTATGCCAGTATTGATACACATTTTTGAAGTGTAGGAACACTTGGGTGTCACTGTACGTACATGTATACAAACATTCCCTTTTATATATATAAAAGATAAATAATGGCATTTTCAACAAATTGATTTTAATCACAGGTACGAGTAGTTTTTTAGTTTTGTAAAACATTTCTATAACAAAATTTTTTGTAAGCAAACTTGGTTTTGAAAGAATATATATTTTAGACATTTTATCATTTCTATTTTAATGCTATGTGAAAAAATAAAACAAATTTTCTACAGTTTTTGATATTAAAACACTTTAATAATTTTATTTTTTAAACTATGCTTCTGTATAAAAAAAACCCCTCAGTTTTCAATATTTATTTTTAATTTAAAATATTCGTTTTAATACCAGTCGAGAATGAAAATTGCATTAAATTAACATTACGTACATTGAATATTTTAGGAAAGTGATGGTTTATGCTATTGCACAATGTGGAAATCGTTTAATTTTCTTTTTCTTAACTTCAATTTCAAAATTTTGTTGTTAGGAGAGATATAAATACCTCATCTATTTGCAATATCAACCTTCAAATATCTGAATCCCAAATCCAGTTTTTGGGATTCCTATTGTAAAGGGTTAAATATCGAGATAAGTTGGAGCAACCTACGGAATCATATACTGCTGTAGGTTAATTATGCACCTGCTTGGATATACACTGGCGCCACCTCGAAACCTTAAAATGAACGATTTGACCTTACTTTCTCTACTTGGCAGTCTCCAACAACGCCTATGCAAAGTACAGAATCTTCCTTAATGCTCACCACGTGTTGGGAAAGTTAATTTTGAATTGATCGGCGCCACCAGTTTTTCTGTGGTTTCCTAGAACTCCCAGGTAACCCAATACACGGCAAGAGCAGTATTAATTTTAATATGCGGTTTTGAAACACGGAAGTGCTTTTTATAATTCACACGTGCCCCACACGGACAATTTGTCTTCTCATTAACCATATTCTAAACATTTAGAATCACTTGAGGTCAATAACCAATCATGGACATTTTCTCAGAAAAGAATTGTGGGACAAAGTGACTTCAGGTAAATTCAGACTGATTTATGAATAGCTCAGTCTATGTCCACAGCAGTATTCATAATCACGGCGCCACCCAAGATTATAGCGCGAGTCAAGAACTGAGCTGGTCTATGATACAAGCATAAAGATTTGAGAAAAATATAAAACAGAATAAGTGGTAAAGTTTAAGGAACTATAAGTTTTCTATGGAAATCAGAATTGTACCAATTATATCGAACATATATAATAATTGCTTGAGGTCGAGTTCTATTTACATTTGCTAGAAGCGATAACAAGAAATTATAAAAATGTATTCAGTAAATAAAATTAACAGAAACAACTTTAAGTTCTATTTCCGACAAAACTTATATAATTTTAGATTGATGTGGTTTGGTATGTCGCTCTACAGTCATTTTGGGCACACTTTAGGCTAATTTGACCTACAGCTTAATGTGGATTCCGAACCAGTAAAAAACTTCTATGGCACCGCTAGGATTCAACCAATATATAATTCTAGAAATAACAAAGTATTTTTTTTTCATAAAAATATTACACTTGTATTGAAAAAAAATATTTATTAGTTTTTCGAAGCTTGTTGGAATGGGAAACTTTCTACAGATTAGAAAATTGAGAATGGAGAAAAGTAAATTTATGTTTAACACATTATGTTTTCTGTTCAATAACTCAGTTGAATTGTTTACAAATTACCTTCAACAGCATATATAAGTGTATTAAGCTAATAATACTAGTAAAATTTGAAGCAAAATATCTGATATTTATAAATAAAATAAGCTAATGTTTGGTAGTATATATTTTTTTATAAATTAAATCTGAAATTTTATGTTATAAAACATTATAAGGTTGAGATAAGATAAGACATTATAAAGTTAACTTGACATGGGACAATAGATTGATGCATCATTGTTGATAAAATGACATTTTTATTTGTTAATATGAAATAAAGTTAAGCATCGTTGTGACTTAATACTATGTAGATTTCAATCTTTTTAATTTTTCTTTTTATTTGTGACATTTAATCTTTTAATCAGATAAATTTCGCTTACATTCTCAGATAATCGTTTCGTTGAAAAATTTTCATGTTTTATCACTATTTTCATTTCTATTTTATTCCTTTTACAATTATCCGTAATTAGTATATCCGCAACGGTACATGTTTATGGATAAAATGACATACAAAATGTCAACTTAAAATGGAACTTGTAATTCAAGATAACATAAAGTAAACTTAAAAACGTTTAAACTTAAAGTAAATTAAATAAATAACATAGTTTCAATTTTCAACTAAGATACAAAACCCTAAATTAAGTTCTATAAAAATTCTATGTTTTTTTTTCTTAATTAAAATAAATAAACTTTTATACATGAAATTCGTTGTTTTAAAATGTATAATATTAGTTTTGTGTCAATATATTTATCTCTAATATATATATTATCAAACATGATGCTGCGGTGTTTCCCGCAGCAAATATCGTAAAATCAAGAAGTAAATAAACAAATACATCTTCTAGTTCCTTATTTTAGTCGTATCTGCTTAAATGTCCACACAGTTGCGCAACTTTAGATAAAGGAAGCCTTGTAAATGAATCATCCTTTTTGTAGCTCCGCATTCTCTTTTCCTTTCTTGAGAAATACTTATAATGAAAAAAAAAAGTAAAAAATAGCCATAAAGAAAGGGGAAAAAAAGGGAAGACTTTTTTTTTAATTCCTACGTCGTATACTTGCTGTGAGGACAAAGGAGGCTAGGGTGGGAAAGGGAATTCTGCGGTTTCTCCAGCGCTAACTGTATACGGATGCCCTGAATGAAATTGCTTCCTAGAAATTTGTCTGCAGGTGTTTGGAGTATGCATCATCTTCTACTCTATTATCTTTTCCTCTGGCTGCTCCCTCGGTTGACGCTGGTCATAATGGTCTGCCGAAACTTAGATGGCCACCCCTATTTATGAGGTTGAGGATATGTTTTCCCCACTATTACGTTCAGTACCTTGAAAACGTTTATTGTAGTACAAAATACCGAGTGAAATGGAAATGCGGAGGGATATTTTTTTTTAATACTACGATAAAATATAGGTTAGGAAATACATTAACGAAGGGAAGTCTGGTATTTTGTTACTTTTACAATTAATGCCGACAAGTTTTCTCTAACGGGACAACAGTGAAAACGAATGTCTGAGACTAAAATACACGTCGTTGAAAATAATTAGCACGAATTTTCTAAATGATATTAGTATAAATAGCTTTCATTTTCATTGGGAATATGTTATTTATTAGGTAAAATGTCCGGTTAGAAATAAAATTTGCTTTTACTTAAATACATTTTTGTTTCATTCAATTATTTTATTCCTTTTTTTTTTTTTTTTTTTGCTAATAACTAACATTATTACTTATATATTATATAGTTGAGTTAATGATATATTGATATTGGTTATTAACGGAACATAGCCTTAGACTAACAGTTATAATAGACTAGTAGACTAACAGTTATGTAGGAAGTTAAAGAATGCGTGTATTCTCTGTATTCAGCATATCAATATCCTTGAAATGAAATCAATTATCTTGTAAAAATGATCAAAATATGTAAATTGTGAAAAAAAACTTATTTTGTAAAATAATTTTGTAAACTGTATAAGTGATTAACAAAGAATAAATTCTTTAAGATAAAATGCTTGAACATTAAAAATTGGAAAGTAACAGTAATACTTGTTCCTATTTTATTAATTTTACCTTAAATGAATTTACATCTAGAAATAAAATTACACAGGATACTAATGCATTTGAAAGTGTTTAAACGGGTTTCGCGTTGAAGCATACATCAATGAAGTGCATTATACTGATTACTGTATAAAAATAAAATTGTACATGATAAACTCCATTGCATTTCTTTTTCCATTTGAATATGACCGTCGTCTACACGAGGCCAAACTGTCTGGTGTGTTCGAATTCATCAAGATAACTCAGCAATTTCGTTGCCTAATAGTCGTTTCATTGATGAGATAAGATGACGTATTCATCCAGATATTTGTTTTCTTTCATATGTTGATGTTCATTGAACGCTCAGCTGAGGAATACCCGTTGATAAATTTATCTCGCTCGTTTATTATATTGCTGAGATTATAAAGATATGGCCGTTTGGCAGATTTATTAGCGGATTCAAAACAAACAAAAAAAATCTACTGTAGTTGATTGGTTAAATTTAGTTCATTTTATGTATGTAATTACTTCTAAAACTGATACGACAATATCGACAGCTTTGAAATGTCCAACTAGAATTGATGCGCAACGTAAAATAAGCTGCATTTAAATAAATTTCGAAAGAAATACTATAATTTTTAATAAATGTTATGTAGATAGTTATGAAGAATAATTAACGTAATTCTACAATTTGAAAGTAGAAATGCGTAATATAAAAATATCTTGATTAAAATTATAGTAATAAGTATTCATAAAATATTTATTATCAGCATTAACACCATTAGAGGGGCCTGATGGTCGAGTGACTTGCGCTTGGTGCCTCATATTTCGGGTTCGAGTCTCGGCGGATGGATGCCATAGATGATTGTAGTGGTTCGGAATCCACTTTAACCTTAGGTCGCGTTAAATATGACTGTAGAGAGTTGGGCGTATGACTGACAATTCTACCTCATAAAAAGTCAGCATCACGGAGCCAAGTCAGACTTCTACCTACGGATGCTCATCACAACAAAAGCTGCCCCCCCTTCCCTTCTTCCGTGAGACCACACGGGTTTTGGACTTGTTCTAGATTTGCTATCTACCAAGTGGGATAAAAAACAACAACAACAACAACAATACCCTTAGAAAAATTTCTCTGTAAAATTTATAGATGCATATGCTAATTGATTAAATGCTATTAAAGATTTAAAAGCTTTAGATGCGGGTAAATTAGATTAAATTTATAATTTTAACTAATTTATTGTCTCATTTATTAAAATTTTTATCTTATTTTTTCAATATTTAATTATATATTATTAAATTTGCAAGGATTATGTAATATTTTACAATTACTTAAGACTTTATGGCATGAAATTTTTCTATCACAATATGAATCCAAAATACAATTTTCTTTGTTTCAACATTCGATTTGATAATCATTGGAAATTCATGCTGGTCGATTCAGTTGTCCAAAGACATTTGTCACGGTTTTATATGCAAGTATAAGTATCTGTGTAAGCGTATTTAAAAATAGTGCATCCGAATATGTTACAAGTATTCATTACGTATTTTAAGGAATTGACAAAATTTTTTCTTATAGTTTGCATGTATCATTTAATTAAGAAAGACATGTGCTACCTGAAAGACTTACAATTTTAGTATGATGTATAATTTTAGTACGAAGTATGACAATGTTTTAACTAAGGCAAACTATTGGGGTTTTATAATACTGATGGTTTTATAATACTGAAGGGAACTGATGGCCGAGTGACTAGCTCTCTCTCTCTATGGCGCTCGGTGTCACTCGGTTCGAGTCCCGTCGATGCCATGGATGCTTGTAGTTGTTCGGAATCCACTTTAAGCCGTAGATCCCGGTTTAATATGACTGTAGAGCGTTGGTCGTATGGCTGACCACTCTACCCCGTAAAAAGTCAGCGACACAGAGCCAAGTCAGATTTTAATCTACTGGTGCTCTATTACAACAGAAGCTGCCTCACCCGCCCCCCCTCCCTTTCCTTCCTTCCATGACACCACACAGGTTCTTGGACTTGGTCTAGATGTTGCTGACTACCAAATGGAATAAGAAACAACATAATAAGACTAATCTTTCGCAATTTTAGCTAGATTTTTTAATAATAAATTTTGATTTATTTTACTTTGAATTATAAAATATAGTCTTACACTCTATAAAAAAAGTTCCACTTTTTAGAATAAAGGAGTGTGCGAATCGGAATAATTTTTTTTATATATACACTTAATCTCAAAGGAAACTTTTCAATCAAAAATATTTTTTATTATTGCAATAAATAAACTTAAAAAAATATATTCAATCAGGAACTTCTTAATATACAAAATACAATATTAAAAATTACTTCCTACGCAACAGCGCGATCTGCCGTAAGATATGACACCTGCTGAAGCGATAATGATTAATTATGTGTATAAATCTGTTTAAAGATATCACCTGATCTTAGGCTAGTTAAGCGTTTACTCATCACGTCTAACGGGTATTCGTCTGTAGGACTGCACCTCGTTTATCAGGAACCTTCTTGTATATATTTTTTTTCTTCTCTTAATCATGAGCCGCTGTGGGCGTGGCGGCCATGCTTTAATAATCGATCAAGGTTATTGCAATTTGAACTTAAAAGGATTTTCCAAAGTAATACATTAACTACTGCGTGAAAATTTCACATTCGAGTAGCAAAGACGGGTGAATTAATGTATACTATTAATAGTTTTGAAGATGATTAATAAATTAACACTGAATTAGTAATATAAGACAAGTCATCGTACTCAAGCGTTCTTTATATGTAAAAATATAGATTTTTTTTAAATTTGTGAACGTTTATGAATGTTGTTTGAATGCATTCTGTTCTTGGAATTATAATAAGGATCATTCGGATGAAAAGACTTCGTGAGGCACTATATTTACTAGAAATATTATTTACATAAAAATAACAATTATGAGAAAAAAAAAATAAAAAACCTGAATAATCTCGAATATCTTGTTTAGAATCGTATTATATTGCAAATTAAAAAATTAAAAGTAAAGTAAGAATTATCTTTATTTCATACTCACAGCAATTAATTGTAAAATGTAAAGGAAATTCTGTGAAAAACTCAAAGAAGCTTTCTAAGCGTGGTAGTATTTATAAATGTATATGTATCTTAATAATAATTAAAAATTAATGATGCTAGTCTAAATTATATGCAGAAATTTTAGAGATTTATTTATGCTATATATATAGGGGCCTGATGTCCGAGTGACTAGCGCTCGGTGCCATAGATTTCAGGTTCAATTTTGGGCAGTGCCATGGATGGTTGTAGTAGTTCGGAATCCACTTTAACCATAGAACCCTTTATAAACCTTTATGAGAAGAGTAATTTTTTCTTTGTCAGAATGATCAGATATAAAAAAGTTTTAGATATAGATGTAGAGTTTTCACTTAAAGAAATGTCTGTAGGACTGTAGAGCTTAGAGCTGACAACCTTACCCCTTAAAAAGATAACTTCTCCCATCTCAAAATCTGTTAATAGATCTCAAAACTACTATGGGACTGTTGCGCCAATGAATTATATATATATTTTACTACCCCTGTTATTTTAGAGATTTCTGTTTTAACATCAAAATGAGTATTTTTAATTCCTTTCAAATGAAAGTAATTGCTCTATTTAAAAAACATTTAAAATATTACATATGCTCATATTCGCTTTTTCTAATTATTTAGACTACGCTAAAGAAAAATACATAAATTTGTATCATGAAATAATACAACTACATTATCAATTGTTGTAATTATTTCTACATTATCAATTGTTGAAAACCTGACATGAACAGGATCATGATTTTCACATTTTACAAATTTAAATAAATGTATTAAAAATGAATGTAATTGTCCTAAAATTCATTATAATAGTCAATGAAAAATATTGAAAAAACACTCCAAAATTTTGAAAACATTTGTATGACATATGTGAAAAACATGCGTAACACGTTATATATGCTTGATTTTTCATCTTCAATAGTGTGTTACATAATTTAAAACTCGATTGCAACTTTATAAATGTTTTGCATACCTCGAGTTGAGACACTACCTGTAATTACTATCGAGTGAGGCATTTTAAGAAATTATAGTATATAGATTCATGTACATTATAATTGAAAACAAAAATGGTTTACCTTTAGAATGATAATAAGATTTTCATTTTTTAATTCTAAGTTCAACGCTCTACTTAAAATAGTTTCATATTTTCCCGACTTTATAAAGTACATTAATTAATAGGAAGATTTTTATATTTTCTTTGTCAATGAGTTCAAAGTTTTCACAACTTAGAATTAAATGCAAATTTTGAGACCGACTTTATGATTTACTTTCTTTTTAAAATTGCTACTATCTTTAAATGAACTCCAAATATCAAACTGTAAACAAGTATTAAAATATTTTGTCTCCTCAATTCTATATCATTAATCGAAACGCATTTTATAATTAAATTCTTTTCAACATTTTTGTCAAATCTGCAATTTTGTTCTTTGTGACTGATTGGAAAATAATGATGTATAATTTTGAGTAGGGGTCGTGTATATATCCAAGAAAGTAATAATAAGTACAAAAACTGAAACCCGTTAATGCTATTTATGACATATACTATTTAGTAAAATTAAATGATTTTAAAGTCACTTTAGCCTGTAGCATTTTCAGCAATTAATTTTAATCAAAAAAAGTTTGTGTTACGTATTGTAAGAAACATCTGCCTCATATGTAGAAAAAAATCGTTTCAAATTTAATTGAAAGATTTTCCCTTGAAATAAAGAAGTTTTTGAAATAAGAACATTTTAAATATTTGAGGCACGTATGACATATGCATATTATCGAGTTAGTTTATCATTGACAGGCAGACGTCGGATAACGCGTCAACTGCGCAGACCTTATTCGAAAAAAGTTGTCACGCATCCTGCTAATGACTACTTTAAACTCTATCGTCTGTTAGTGATGTAATTATTATTATTTTTATATTTGGCGGTGCTTTTTTTCTCACTTTTGTCAAAGAGATATTATTGGCTTCAGTTAACAGAAGGGATAACTTTTGATTTATCATTTAATTTTTAAAAATCGAATTACTAAGCAAAAAAATTACATTTTCATCTTGTGTCAAATGGTATTAATATTTTCACTTGAAGAACTATAATTACTAATAAAAACTTTTATAGTAATCAGCATACAATGCATCAGTTGCAATTTAATTTTTAAATTAAGCTTACCATATGTTCTAGTAATTATTTAAGAATTCATAATATTTATGTAATCTTAGAATGATTATTATTAAATAAATAAAAAAAAAAAAATACCATAATTTTATTTGTATTAAAAATAATTTTATTTTCTAATGGCAGGTTCTCAAAAGCGTGAATAAATTTAATATTTAGTACACATACAAATACGTAAAAGCGTTATACCAGAATTAATGAACATTCTTAATAAATGTGTTCCTTTCATTTCATATTAGTTAATTTAAATATATTTTTGTTTATTTATATTTATTATAGCTATGGCTTTATTTTATTTGTGAAGCATAATGCAGTAAAAAATTTAAAATGTAAATATTTAACAAAGTCGAAGTTATTTTTTTGATTTTAATTTATTAACAATGAATAACAACTAATTATTTATTAGTAATTCATTAAAAATATACTTAAAAGAAAAGGAAGATATGAGATTGTTATCTAGATTTTCTTTCTTGCATTCAGTTTACTTAATTGGTGCCAGAACAAGCTCTAAAATATACTTTATTTAATTTTTTTCTCCCCTTTAATGATATTTGAATTTATTATTTAAATGCAAAAATAATTAACTAAGTTAATATTAAATATTTAAATAAAAATCAAATCGCGAAATTATGCATTTATTTATTTCTTTTTCACATAGACTACTTGCACTATAGTTGATATTATTTTCATAAATATTTCACCTTTCAAATCCAATTCCTTTAATCACCCAGGCTTAATGGAAAAGAGTTCATTTTGAACCTTATACAAATTATTGTCAATGTTTAATTTGCGTTTCATAATAATTGCTTTTGAAATATGCGTATTTTCAAGATTGTCGATTTTCGATATAATTGTTTAAAATTTGTAATGATGTTGCAATTGAAATAAAATAAAATAAAATAATAATCAAATAAAGTTATTTGAATAATATTGTTGGCTAAATAAAATTGTCATTTATATATACAGTCATTATACACACTGTCATTTATATATGTATATATAAATTAATGTATCATTTATATATACATTTTTATATATCATTTATATATTGCCTAGTTAATCAAGTCTCATTGTGTTTCGTATTTGGATATTTCGCGCATTTCTTTTAGGAAAAAAAACCCTTATTTTTTAATTACAGGAAAAAATGTTAAAAAATAATAATATAATAATTTTGCGCTGTTCATTTTATTATTAACATAAATATAATTTAATGTAGAACAAGGAACAGCATTTCTCTGTTTGCAATTTTTTAAATGAAAATTCATTAATGATTTTTGTCGATTCAACATTCAATACTTTTAAATGCTCCATTTTAGAATTTGGAACAACTGTTACTAGAAATTTAATTAACATTAGAAACTGGATAAAGTCATCAGTTATAGCACTAGTGATCAAAATATTTTTCTATTTCATTGTAATCCGACATAAGCGAGGTTACTGTTTAATATAGATTTTTTTTTAATATACTGTATATTATAGGACTTTTTTCTTAAATTCGTTCAACATTTGCTAATATTTCAGTTCAATTTTTCCTATGAGTTCAATTGACGGTTCATGTGGCGATTCACGGCATTGGAATTTCGCCAAAACAATTTTTTTCCGGATGACCTAAGAGGACTACTTTTCCGCCTATCCCCTTCACAGAGCCGTAACTCAAGGAAGGTGGTCGGAAATGCCTAAATTGCTTATAAGTTTGCGCGGCAGAGGTCATACGAGCGCACCTGATAGGCTCCGGGCTATGTTTTATGCGCCTTGTGTCAATTAATTACGAACCCCTTTCATGATTTTAGCCCCTTATTATTAAACCAGATTGATTCGGCAGCTTTGAGTGAGTCATACATCTGTTCGAGTGAACCTGTTGCCTCACCGGTGGGATACACCTGTGAAATATTCATCGCTGAAAGGGTTGTTGTCTAATTGGTAATACTGTCTCGGAAGATAAAGATCGCAAGGTTATGGTAACCTTATAGTGTTGAAATGAATAATGATTTATGTTAGGCATAGACACTGAAACTTTTGAGTGGTACTCAAGATTTTCATGTCGCAGTTTAAAGTCAACATCAAATATCCTACAAAATATTGTGGCATATATGGAAAGAATTAAAGTCATCTATAAAAGAGAATTATATGTAATCTACATGCAATATCATGGTTCTCTTAATAAAAATAGATCTATTTATTTTTGTATTCTTTGGGTTAAAAGATTTAACTATTCCAATATTGTGGAAAGTATTTTAACAAATTCTTGTGTTACGATCATTAATTTTGTTTAAATTTACTCTTTATTTAGTATATATTTTCAAACATTAATTGTAAGGGATCCTAGCGGAGTCACTTAACTTATTATGTCCAGCTCATACATTACCACAAATATAAATATATTGAAAAATCAGTCTTATTCTGAAAACTTTCTGGTCAAACATTCTTTAGCAATTATTGAGCATATCTACTGTTATCTGTTGTTGTTACTAATCCCCCTGGTACAGTAAAGCCTGCACCAGGTCCAGAAGACCCCATCGTAGGCGACTGGGCCATTGCTAAGGGCAATATGCAGCTTCACTTTTAGCGAAGAATCACGAAGACTAAAGACTGAACAAATCTCCAGACAACGCTGTACGATTATATTAGACCGAAGACCTATAGTTTAAAGTGGATTCCGAACCACTACAACTATGGTCCTGCCGGGAAAAAACCCTAAACCTGTGGCACCGAGCGCCAGACACTGGCATTCAGGATCACTGCAATCTGTGATAAATGTATTATGATTTTCAAGAAATTCTTAATTTTTTATTGAAATCTAAAATTAAATAAATATTGAAAACAAACATTAATAATGAACAAGCTGCGTGAGTTTGGTTATCGATTTAAAAGACCTATGTCTAATCAATGGGGCCTGATGGCCGAGTAACTAGCTCTCTGGCTCTCGGTGTCACAAATTACAGCTTCGAGTCCCAGCGGTGCTATGGGTATTTGTAATCCACAAATATGGTGGAATCCACTTTAAACCTTAGGTCCCTGTCTAATATGACTGTAAAGCGTTAGGCGTAGAGCTGACAACCCTACCCCGTGAAAAGAAAACATCTCCTGTCTCGAAATCTGTCAGTAGGCAGATGGTCTTGGCCCATCGTGGACTGTTGCGCCAATGAAGAAGATGATGATGCCTATTCAATAGTTTCTTTCCGAATAAATATATGTGGCTGGAAGAGCTAGTTTATGAACTTAACAACACAATGGTCTAATTTTAATTGACTATTCTTTATTGGAATTCTGAAAAAGGAGTTTTTAATTTTCTGTTACGGAATATTAGTAATTATGCTTTACTTCAATAATGTAGATTTTTGCTTTGGTGGTATCTAATCAAATATTTGTAAAACATTTTTAGAAATAAGTTTAATTTTCAGCTGAATAGAAAAAAAATTTCCTTTTTAAATGAAAAATTAGCTTTGCCGTATAAATATTTTTTTCTAACATTTCATAACGTTAGCTATCAATACATGCATTATAAGTAAAACAAAATTTTGATCAAATTTTTTTTTAGTTAAATTCATTTAGTTAAAGTTTTTATTTGTATATTACTAACAAAAAAAAAGGTTAAATAAATTGTCAAATTTTCTGTGTCATTTAGTTTAACAATAACAAATATAAAAAGGATGGCAGGCAAAGATAGAGTGTTTAAGATTCACTATTTTTATTTTAATACATGGAAGAAAAATGAATTCAAACAAAATAATAAACATAATTTCAAAAAGTTATCTTAAGAAATATTATTTCAAATATTAGTCCAAAAAAATTATTTCAAATATTAGTCAAAAAAAATATTTCAAGGATTTCTGTCGTATAAATAAGATTTTCCCATAACTAAAAATTATACAAATAAAATGTCCTGTATAATACATTTAATTATCTAAAGTGCATTAAATGGTTATAAAACGTGCTATTTGAAAAAAATTATCAACACTGCAAAATATTTCCCTTAAATTAATAAAATGAAAGAAATCCAAATACGACTACTTAATTCATGATTATTTCTTAAAACGTTCTTCAAAATAAATAAAATTTTAATATAATTTTATATAAAGAAAGGATGACATTAAACCAAAATATAATTTTAAAGAATTTTTTTTCAACTGTAATTAAATCAGGAACTAAATATAGCACACGTAAACCCAAAACTCATCCTGGTTATAAAAGAACTTCCGTTTAACGTATCAATGCATTGGACGTCTAGTAGCCATCCCTGAATAACGTCAGCTTCATAAATAATTTTTGTGCATTGTATGTCCTTTGAATGCTAATGCCTATAAGTGAAATGGTAATCAGAAGAATCTAGAAAACCTCCCTTATCGATATCGTTTAATGTATCTAGATACAGGTGCAAACCCTCAGGGTACTACACCTCTCTCAACCATAGGCTTATTTTTTTTTTTTTTAATTTCACGTTTCAATGTTCTGTCTGTCATTGGGTTTTCCCCGATTAGCTTAGAAAAGATATTATTACCAATTAATCATATTTTTATTATAAATGAGTAAGAACTTTGCTCTGCTTGTCGTAAAAAAGGCTGCAATTTGGTATACAAAAGATTTTCAGGTGTTCTTGTCTGAGTTTTTCAACTACAGTCATTGTTAAACTTATCTGCTGGTTTCCAAATGCTGTTTTTTTTTTCGCTATCATACCATTATTATCAATGTTCTTCCTTTACATAATAACAGAGGGGATTTTCTTACGTAAATTGTAGAACTTATTACGAATAAAAAAAAAACTAGATTAAAAGTATATATACAAATTCGTACATGTATTTTTAATAAATATTTCTAGATATAGAGTGCTTCTAATATTTTGATCAAAACATACAAAAATAATATCTGTAAAACAAATAAGATAAATGTTAAATATTCTTACTACATTTGCATAATACTTATGAGTTTATGCATGTGTTCACGATTGAGTATTTGTACATTTTATACTGGAAATGCTCCGTAGACCCTTTTCTCCCCCAATCTCGAATCTCTAACCCTTTTGAGAATCTAATCTCTTCCCCCCGCACCTGCCGGCCTGATGGCCAATTGGCTAGCGCTCTGGCCATTGGCCATCGGCACAAAAAGTATAACCCCATAATAATTTATTCCCGTTGAAAAAAAAATTCTGTGTTTGATTCTTAAATAAATCTAAATTCTAATAATTGAAAACTTACTATCGTTAACAATTAAAAATAATTTACATGAAATTAGCTTTACTCACATGACTTTTCCCAATTTTATAATTAAACTTGGCAATCATTTAATATAAATAATTTACATAAAAAGAAACAATTTTTAAAATTGTAATTATTTTTATCATTTTATCTGGCCATTGATACCACAGGCTTCAGGTTCGAATACGGTGGGGCATGGATGTTTGTGAGTGGTTCGGAATCCACGTTAAATTGTAGGTTTCGGTCTAATTAACCAAAAGTGTACAAACAATGACTGTAGAGCGACAAATCAAAACAAACCCACACCATCTCCCCAATCTCTTAACCCTTTTTGGAAAATCATATAATTAAATTCTTATCATTTAAGCATCAGAAAGGTAATCGACTTATTTTATTAACTAAAACTCTTAAATGGGCGAATTTTTAAGTCAAATAAAATTTGTAAATGTACGAACAATTTGTATAAGTATGTTTTTTCAAACTTCCAGTTTTCATAATCTTTTGCTCTTTTCAAATATTAAATTATTTTTAAAATGGAAAAGTTTTTTTTTTTTTTTTTTTAATTTTCTTTGTAATATTATTTCATTAATGTCTCAATTAATGAAGCGACTGTCTAATTTTTTATTTTGATGCTTTATTTAATGATTTTAATTTTTATATTTCACTGAATTACGTAAAGTAGCTTTATATGAGTAGAATAACTCGATCATTATTTACAAAAGTTAAAATTAATTAAATTTTTGAAATTTTTTAATTTTGAATATTGGATTTATAATTAACTGTATGGCCTTCGATGAGTTTTCATTTCTTAAAAATAAATAAATTTTTAAGGATTGTGTCCCGTCAAAACTACACGGAATGAAAAAAAAGTATAACTCAAAAATAATTTATTCCCGATGAAAAAAAAAAATTCTGTGTTTGATTCTTAATAAATCTAAATTCTAATAATTGAAAACTACTATCGTTAACAATTAAAAATAATTTACATGAAATTAGCTTTAATCACATGACTTTTTTTTATCATTTTTTTATTTTAAAAAATGTGCAAAATATCTATTTTACAGCTGCCTATATAATTTGAAAACCCATTATGTGTTATAAAATTACCATTACCAATATTAATTAGCATTACTTTATTAACTATTATTAAATAAAATTTAAAAATTAGAATGTCTCGTTTTACATGTTAGCTTCTAGATAAATATAGAAATAATTTTAAAAATCTTTAAATTTTAAACTTTAAATTCCAATAAATGTTATTATACACTGAAGTGACAAAAGTCATGGGATACCTCTTAATATCGTGTCGGCCCTCCTTTCGCCCGGCGAAGTGCAGCAACTCGACGTGGCATGGACTCAACAAGTCGTTGGAAGTCTTCTGCAGGAATATTGAGCCACGCTGTCTCGATAGACGTCCATAATTGTGAAAGCGTTGATGGTGCAGGATTTTGGGCAACAGACCTCTCGATGATGTCCCATAAATGCTCGATGGGATTCATGTCGGGCGATCTAGGTGGCCAGATCATTCGTTGGAATTGTCCAGAATGTTCTTCAAACCAATCGCGAACAGTTGTGGCCCTGTGACATGGCGCATTGTCATCCATAAAAATCCCATCGTTGTTTGGGTACATGAAGTCCATGAATGGCTGCAAGTGATCTCAAAGTAGCTGAACATAAGCATTTCCAGTCAATGTTCGGTCCAGTCGCACCAGAGGACCAAGTCCATGCCATGAAAAAACAGCCCACACCATTACGGAGCCACCACCAGCTTGAACAGTGCCTTGCTGACAGTTTGGGTCCATGGCTTCTGCGGGTCTGCACACTCGAACCCTACCATCAGCTCTTACCAACTGAAATCGTGACTCATCGGACCAGGCCACGGTTTTCCATTCATCTAGGGACCAACCGATATGCTCACGTGCCCACGAGAGTCGCTGCAAGCGATGTCGTTCTGTCAGTAAAGGCACTCGAGTCGGTCTTCTGCTGGAATAGCCCAAGAAAGCCAAATTTCTCCGCACAGTTCTAACAGACAAGTCCCTTGTACGTCCCACATTGATTTCTGCGGTTATTTGACGCAGTGTTGCTTGTCTGTTAGAATTTACGACTCTTTGCAGACGTCGCCGGTCTCGGTCGTTAAGTGCAGGCGGTCGACCTCTGCCCTGTCCATGGTGGGATGTTATGCCTGAAAGTTCATACTCTCGGCACACTCTTGACACAGTGGATCTGGGAATGTTGAATTCCCTAACGATTTCCGAAATGGCATGACCCATGCGTCTAGCTCCAACTAACATTCCGCGTTCAAAGTCTGTTAATTCCCGTCGTGCGGTCATCATCACGTCAAAACCTCTTCACATGAATAACTTGAACAGAAATAAAAACTCTGCGAAAGCGCTGCGCATTTATACGTCTTCTACGCGATGCTACTGCCATCTGAAAATTTGCATATTGCTATCCCATGACTTTTGTCACTTCAGTGTATTGTTTGGTTTGACGTTTTACGGTCATTTTTTACACACTTTGGGCTAATTACACCGGGACCTACTGTTTAACGTGGATTCCGAACCAATGCCAATCATCCTAGCCATGGCCATGATTTAAAACTGAAGCCCGTTGTACCAACTGCCAAAGCGGTAGTCAATTGGTCATCAAGCCTCATTACTATATTATACTGTATTCATATTATTAAATTTCTATAATATTAGCAATGGGAATGCTTTAGGATTTATCAGAAATATAATCCAAAGATGGAAAATTTTTAAAACCAATCAGTTGCAAATTCTCAAACGGAAACCAAATGGAGATAGCTTGACAGCATTTGCAGTATAATTTCAACTAATTCATGTACATATATTAGCATAATGCTTGAAATAGAAAAATGAAGGAAGCGTAATAAGTAGTCTGTACGGTTATGTTAATGTGTGAAAACATCTCTATGAATAGATTTGCTGGAAAGCGATATGAGGACAATTGAAATTTTGCGGATGAATTAGGAAACAAAGAATTAATTAATGGTGTAAGCATTTATTGAAACAGAACAATGTTATAATGTTAACGTACGGGCTGTAATAACCGAAGTAATTTATATAAAGTACGAACTGCCTGTTACTGAGGTTTTGGCAAAAGTGTAATCGATAGTAGTGCTCTCAAGGGTAGTGTTTCCGTAAAAATAGGTTTTACTAGGAACCCTCCTAAAATTCAATCCAGGGGTTTGTACTCACGTTGTCTATTTTCATGTGATTTTTTAGGCTTTTCGGACTCGTTTTGAATCCCTTTACATTCTGCAATACGTTTTCTCGATTTTTTTTTCCACCTGTGTTGCATATAAACCGACATTATAGAGTTTCACCAAAATTTCCCTTATTTTTAGACTTAAAACTTATAAATGTTATTCTATTTTGCTTTTACTGTTATATTTAATTATATTTCAACGATAGTCTTTCAAATAAGACTTTAATCACTCTCGTAATATATCGGAATCCAGAATATAAAACATCGGGAACTGAGCAAGCTGCACATAATTCTAAACCAACTGTCCCCTCATCCCCTCATGCTCCCAGCTTCATGGTGCCGGCTCCCCCTCCTGACATTTGAATCTTTCAATTTTCTTCTACACAATGATTTATTTAGATTTTGTAAGTTATATATTGTTTTGAAGTTATTAAATTTCCGGCATTCCATTCTTAACGTTCTATTCCTCAATAGACCATATGAACCAATTTTATAAATATTTTCATATCAAAAGAAAAAAAAAATTACATTAATTTTTTTTAGAATCTTTTGTTTATAAAGTACTTTTCTTACTTGCTCCATGTCTTCTTTACGATGTATGAGAAAGGCTAAAGCATTAAAATTGAGTCCTTCAACTTGACAGCCTTACTGCGAATTATAATATTTGTAGTTAATCATACATTGAGGTCTAATGGCCGAGAGACTGACGCTCGGTGTCACAGGTGTCGGATTCGAGTTTCCGGCAGTGCCATGAATATTTGCTGTGGTTCGAAATCCACTTTAAAACGTATGCCCCGGTCTAATATGACTGTAGGATGTAGGGCTGATAACCCTACCAAATAAAAAAAAGGAAACATCTCCTGTGTCAAAATCTTCCAGTAGGCAGACGTCCTTAGCCCACCATAGGGCTGTTTCAAAAATAAAGAAGAGTAGAAGACATGCATTAAAAAATATTTAAAGCGATCCCTTCGCATCGTGTTATTTGAAGGCCCCATGTGTGTTAGAGCACGTGAAAAACTTGTTGCCCTAACAATATACCTAATTTATTGGTGAAATGGTTTATTTAACAATTTATATTATATTCTCAATTTCTTTAGCTGAGATATTGAAAATAACATAAAAAATTTTATTATTTGGCGTCGGGGCACCATAACAATTCATTTTTTTAAAATAAAACTTTTTACTACTACTACTTTTACTAAAACTACACGTTTTTTTTAAAAATTTCTCTTAGAAAATAAATTTGCTTTTAAAACTGTTTCACATAATTGTACATTTTATAGAAAATGCTAACTTTTCTAATGCGTTTTTTTTTTCAAAAGATTGTTTCAAAATTATCAAACATATTTTGTTACAGCATTAAGTGTTCTTAATTTAAAATAATAAATAAATAAACTATAAATACAATATTAGTTTTGATATAGTCAAGAAGATAAGAAATTCAACCAAAATATAATTATCTTTTTATTATTATAATTAACTGTAATTTTTAAAATGATTGTTGCTTTATAAACTAAGATGTAAATATTGGTATTTCTGGTTTTGTATTGCTAAGCATACTTCGTGTATTTTATTGTATAGTATAGGCTGTTTTCTAGCGTTCAGGTTTCCGGCTGAGCTACAGGTTTGATATGCCACAGGTTTCGGGTTCAAGTCTCGGTGGTGTCTTGGATGTTTGTAGTAGTTCAGAATCTACTTTAAACCAGTAAGTTCCGGTCTAATATGACTACAGAGCGTTGAACGTAAGGCTATGAAATCTACCCAGTAAAAAGAAAACATAAAAACTGAAATAACTGAAACATAACAGAAAACAGAAAAAACATAAATAACTGTTTTGAAATTTTCCAGTAGGCAGACTGCCATGGTCCAACATGGATTGTAAGGCTAGGGAATTGGTTGTTTATAGGCTGTTTCCGCTGCTATTATTTGTATTTTCTTGTGATAGATCCAGAATGAGAATATAATATCATCGAAATATCCTTACCGATAATTTCATAAACATACAAATGTATTGAAATTTATTCTATAAATATTAATTTATGACGAAATAATAAGATAGACACTGGTCGATTTTATTTATTTCGTCTTCTAGTCAATGTTAAGGACATGTTAGGTATACATATATATTTAGGCCATCTACTGCCATTACGGAAGCCTATTCTGAGGAATTGGAACAAATTGCATGCAAAGGAGAAATGGTTGCAGAAAAGAAAGGAAATTCACAGATTGATACTGTACCGCATCGGCAATTATTTTATTGCCCATATTATTAATATAAGTTTATATATTATTTATATATATAAATAATATTTAGCTTATATATTATTTATATATATAAATAATATTGTACAAGCTTATATATTAGCAATGATATGGGATAAAAATATCAAGTGAACAATCTTAAGTAATCAATAAAGCATAATGAAATGAAATATGTCTTTAAAATTAAGTTTTATGTATGTAAGGTATGAGTTTTAATTTATCAAAATTTACAATTTTGATAAAATAGTAAAATTTTTTACGTTGTATGAAAAAAAAATCAGTGACGAGGTTGATGTTTGATAAAACATTGATGAGGTTGATAAAAATGAGGACTTTGTATTTATGTCTTGAAATAAAAAATATATACACTGAAGTGACAAAAGTCATGGGATACCTCTTAATATCGTGTCGGCCCTCCTTTCGCCCGGCGAAGTGCAGCAACTCGACGTGGCATGGACTCAACAAGTCGTTGGAAGTCTTCTGCAGGAATATTCAGCCATGCTGTCTCGATAGACGTCCATAATTGTGAAAGCGTTGATGGTGCAGGATTTTGGGCACGGACAGACCTCTCGATGATGTCCCATAAATGCTCGATGGGATTCATGTCGGGCGATCTAGGTGGCCAGATCATTCGTCCAGAATGTTCTTCAAACCAATCGCGAACAGTTGTGGCCCGGTGACATGGCGCATTGTCATCCATAAAAATCCCATCGTTGTTTGGGTACATGAAGTCCATGAATGGCTGCAAGTGATCTCCAAGTCTGAACATAAGCATTTCCAGTCAATGTTCGGTCCAGTCGCACCAGAGGACCAAGTCCATGCCATGAAAAAACAGCCCACACCATTACGGAGCCACCACCAGCTTGAATACCTTGCTGACAGTTTGGGTCCATGGCTCTGGGGTCTGCGCCACACTCGAACCCTACCATCAGCTCTTACCAACTGAAATCATGACTCATCGGACCAGGCCACGGTTTTCCATTCATCTAGGGACGAACCGATATACTTACGTGCCCACGAGAGTCGCTGTAAGCGATGTCGTTCTGTCAGTAAAGGCACTCGAGTCGGTCTTCTGCTGGAATAGCCCAAGAAAGCCAAATTTCTCCGCACAGTTCTAACAGACAAGTCCCTTGTACGTCCCAATTGATTTCTGCGGTTATTTGACGCAGTGTTGCTTGTCTGTTAGAATTTACGACTCTTTGCAGACGTCGCCGGTCTCGGTCGTTAAGTGCAGGCGGTCGACCACTGCGATGTCCATGGTGGGATGTTATGCCTGAAATTTCATACTCTCGGCACAATCTTGAATCAATCTGGGAATGTAATGAATTCTCTAACGATTTCCGAAATGGCATGACCCAGCGTCTAGCTCCAACTAACATTCCGCGTTCAAAGTTGTTAATTCCCGTCGTGCGGTCATCATCACGTCAAAACCTCTTCACATGAATAACTTGAACAGAAATAAAAACTCTGCGAAAGCGCTGCGCATTTATACGTCTTCTACGCGATGCTACTGCCATCTGAAAATTTGCATATTGCTATCCCATGACTTTTGTCACTTCAGTGTATATATATAGCTAACCATATCAATGCATGCATGAAGATTTTAAATAATAATGACATCAACTCATAATCAATTAAAAATAATTTTATAAACGCATTTTATTTAACTCTATGAAATTTAAAAAATAGTTATATCAGAAAGCATAGGTTTCATTTTAATTTGAAATAAAAACGTGTAATATATGTGGTTAAGATTTGATTACGGAATTAATAATGGGATTGGCAATGATATTGGTAAACTAAAATTTCGTGATGTCTAAAGATCTGTGAACAATTACTATAGAATTTATAACTATTGATGATATTGTAAAAATCATAATAGAAATGAAATAATAGATTGTTAAAAAAGTAGTTCTTAATGTCTTCTTGTAGAAATTAATTACATGGTACTTTAAAAAGAAAGCAGCTACATGTTTAAATTTAAAAATGGAAAAAATACAGAAATTTAAAAAAAAAAAGTTACCAATTTCTTTTTAAAATTTTGTAATTTTAAAAAGTTGTCAATCATTTTTTAAACGTATGCATGACAATTAAAACATTGCATTACTTTTCAATTTTAATTTTTACTAATGTGCAGAAGTGTATAATGTATGCTGTATAATAAATATAGATTTATGATGCTAAATATAATTGTATAACATAATTGAATTGTTGATAATGTGATTGTTATAATTGAATTGTTGATAATGTGATTGTTATAATTGAATTGTTGATAACGTGGTAAACATAATTGAATTATGCCCTCTAAGAACAAGAATAATAATTTAGAATACATCGTTTTAAGTTGAGCCAGTTACTAAGAAATATAAATTTTTCCATACTAGTATTTGTAAATTTAAATATATTAAATATAAAAATGAAGAGGAAGTGTCAAGTTATTCATAAAGATTTACTTATATCTATAAAAAATGCAAAAAGTCAAATCCTACCTAATTCTAAAAAAGTATATTACTTTTACCTTGGATAAAAATGGACAAACCACAAAACATATTTATTTATGGATAAAAAATAATTTAAAAAAACTATAGCACGAGTTAAAAGACGATCTAAAAAAATGATGTCCCTTAAATCTAACATTGCGGAAATAAACGAAAAATCCTTCAAATAATTCGTGGAAATGAATATCGTTGTTAACTCTTCCTTGGCATAAATTATAGGATAGATCTGTAAACTTCAAAAATATAAATAGGAAGATTGTAAACGGAGTTTCGGTTTTTTTTTACGAGTATCCAGCATCCTTGGCCGATTCCTGTTAAAAAAAATGAAATCTGCCTTTATTATACAAACGTCGAAAAACGGCATTGTTTATGTTGTGGTTTTCAGTCCAATTGTTTCTCTGAAATTCTAAGGGGCACAAAAAAAATTCGTTTCCTGTTTCTCTATCTTCCTATCCCTTTTAAACAAACAAAAAAAGTGCAGCCTAAAACTATGTTAACTAACAAGTAAGAACTAGATACAGGTTGAAAATCACTTCTGGGTGATATTGCTATGCTTGACAGGCTGGTGAAACATTACTGCGATATTTATCATAACAAACTCAATTCCAGAAATTACGTTTTTTCTTCTTCTGCAAATAAACATGTTAAGCATTCATTCAAAAAATGAACAGCTACTAAATTCAAAAACTAAGGAAAGCACAGCATAAAGTATACGTATTAGAATGATGTTTACCCTTGCAATTTTATCAGTTTCCGGAATGGAAGTCACCTTTCCAGGTATAAGTTGTCGTCACCAAGTCTTGATTTTATTACAATGATTTCTCCATCACATTCTCAGCTATCCTCACATTACAAAAATTACAGGAAGTCCCATTTTTAATATTTATATTTGTATAGAATTGGAATGGGAAGGAAATATAAATAATTAATTATATTTCATTCCAGCTCCCTTTTTTCAAGTAAGAATTTTTTTATATTTTCATGTATATTCTACGCCAATAAACTTTCATTAATAATATTGGAGTAAATTGTGACTTCTGTGCTATATACATATCTTTTTGGTATCAATATAAAATATCATATGATCTTATATATCTATAATATGGCAATACAAAATCACATGCTATTTTACTCTGACGCGATGAAACGTTTCCTTTATTTTTCAATGATCATTCATAAATGCATAAGATAAATCGCTAATTAAATTTTTTTATTGAAGCATTGACAGCGTTTAATTGAATTAAATATCTAACATATCTACATGACAATGAGTATTAAATAGTCACACAAACATCTAACATATAAGACGTATACTAATTTACTAACTAAAGGAAATTTTTGTATGTATTTGTTATCAATTATTTTCCGAAAAGTTGAAAAAGAATTCTGAAATAAATTATTGCTATTTGTTAGACTGCTCTCTCAGCTTTTTTGCCAAATGTTTTTGTATTGATATATACATGAACTAAAAGAAGTACTTAAAAAATCTATTCTTCTAAAATATCAAGAATTTTGATATATAACACAGTTCTTGTTTTTAAATTTAGATTCCACTTTAAAAAGCAATAAAAAATAAACAAATTTTAAACCCTTTTTCAACAATCCATATCCTAGAGTTTTAAAGAAATTTATAAATAATTTATGCAATATTATTAATTTATATAATAAAGCAAACATAATATTTTTAAAGGAAATGTTTCAGAGATATTTATAAATAATTTACACAATATCGTTAATTTATGTAATAAAACAAAATATTTTTAAAGGAATATGAGAATCATTCGTACTAAGGTGAAGTTCATCTTTAATTTGTGTTTTTGCTTATTGTTTGAATGATATATAATTTGTATTAAAAAATTTTAAGTGTAAAAGGATCTAAAAATGGAATTTTTAATGTTATCATACATTCATAGAGTATTTGATAGGCAAGTGGACGAAAAGAAATCTTTAAGCAAAATTGTAAGTCGTGATCTCAGAAGGAAGTTAAGAATTGCGTGTTCGAAATTGTTTCATGTGACAGCAAATTTAGCACAGGGCATCAAGACAATTGTCGTGATTTACAGTTTGTAAACAAACACATGCACACGCGTACGAAACATTAAATATCTCTCTTTTTCTCACTGTCGGCATTTTGCGTCCTCTCTGCGATTACTTAGTGGAAACGAAAGGTCAAGTTGAGAAATATCCGAGAACTGGCAAGGATCAATGGTGGATGAAATAGAGAACTCTTGCATCTTCGAAACGTATTAAATGGTTTCGAAAGAAAACCATCCATATTTCTTCGCCAAAGTTACTTAATTTGATGTGGCAACAAAAGACTACTGACATGGCAAAAGGAATACTGCGCAAGGAGGATCGGTCTTGTAAAATTTTTGTTTGAAAAATTCTGTTGTTGATATATTCGGTTTTCCACTTGGCTGTTGACCTACTTTTTATTATAATACTCTATAAAAATCGTTTCCCCCTTTTTTGAATATAATAGGCGCTTTATGGTTATTTTGTGTGCTCTTGACCTATTTTTGTGGTATTTTGAGTGTGTGTAATCCTTATACTTCGAGATATGATTTGGCAATTTATTTAATTTGCAATAAAGTAGGATCTAAGGAAGGGTATTCTGGTAGCGAAACTGTATATTGCCTGTATGCGATGTGGTTATTTCAATGCCTGTATGTTTTATGTAATGTTTCGTCAATCTCTGTGTACGTTTTCTTTTTGATTGTGGTATATTTGATTTTCCTGCTAAGATTTATTAATCAAAATTATGAATATCTGAAACTGAAACTTATTATTAATTTAAACAATTAATCTTCCAATTAATGTAGTATAATATATTATTATAAAACATTTGAATTTATTTCTAAAAGCAGATATATTTGGTTTGGTTTGTCGCTTTACTGTCATTTTATGCACACTTTGGGCTAATTAGACCGGGACCTACTGTTTAACGTGGATTCCGAGCCACTAACAAACATCCATGCTACCGCCAGGATTCGTAATGACCCCATGTGTTACCAAAGGCCAGAACGCTAGCCAATTGGCAATCAGGCCGCAAAAGCATATATAAGCTATATTTTGGGATTGTATTAGATAAAGAAGCTATGGCTTGCATTTTATATCTTTGAAAATAACTCAGTAAAACTGTCAACTTAAAACTGATAGTAATATTAAATATTTTTAGTAAAGTTACTTTATTTTAGTTTTTTAAAAATGTATAAGTTGCGTAGCATTTCTAAATATCTTTATAGAAAATTTGAAGAAGACATATGTCATTTTGGGGCCTGATGGCTGAGTGACTGCGACTTGGTGCCACAGCTTTCGAATCCCGGCCGTTCCATGGATGTTTGTAGTGGTTCAGAAACCACTTTAGACCGTAGGTCTCGGTCTAATGTGGAGGCAACGTAGCAACTTAAAGCGTTGGACGTAGAGTCGGCAACTCTACCCCGTAAAAAGAAATCTCCTGTCTAGAAATATGCTAGTAGGCATGATGATGATGATTTTTTAACATTTTAAATCATTCTGCAAAATATTTGTAACCAATTCTTTTTACTGCACAAGTCTAATTTTCAGAAAACGTATGCATCATATTACAACAAATTTAATTGGAAAAATAATATTTCAGTGAATGCCGAATAAATCTGAAATTGATTTTGGATTGTTTTACAAGACAAGTTTTGCATCTATATTTAATAACGTTTTGCATACAAATAAAATATATAAATGACTAATGTTATATATAAATCCTAAGATACATTAAAAAATAATATCAAGTTTTTTAAAAGGAAGGATTCTAGCAAATATATATTTATGTTGGTTAATATTTTTCAATAAATCTTAATAATTATACCTGAAATTTTGGAGGAAAGCATAAAAGTCTATCAAAACTAATCAACAAAACAAAAGTAGTTTATTTTGCAGTTCGGTGGTTAAATTCTCTGAATATTTCCGAAAATTCAGGATAGCTAGGTTAGGTATAATATTTACCCCATTTCTTGGAATCTGGTTTGTGGGATAACTAATAGTTAACCTTTTATTCTCTATTACCATGACATATATTATTGCGATCCACAAAGAAACTCCACAGGAATTGAATGGTACCAATACCACCACTTCGGTTACCTCATGGCCTTGTTACATGTATATCAGTGGAAAGGAGCAATTTTTTATTCACTTTTAAATGTCAAAAATAGGTGGATACCTTTATTGGTTCTGAAACGTCCCTATGGAACAATCTTTGGTTACATCACGCTGCAACCTGGTTGTCTGTTTCCGTTCTGTGGTTTGCCCACGCCAGAGGTATACTGTCGCCACCTTTGATGTTTCACGTTTTTGATGGCCGCTGTGATAACCAAATAATAATTTTTTTCTTCTTATATTTGTATTTCGTGTAAAAAAGATTATCTTTTCAAATGCTGGTTTTAATGCAAATTTTCCCATAATTGACATGTGGTCTGACACAGTTGAATTACACGAATCCACAATCCAGGCAGCATCCCCCTTTCCCTATTGCATAAAATGATGTGGTAATTCTGTGAAAATGCGGAAATGGCACATTGTTATAAGTAAATACTTGCTTCTGCAATTATATTACAATTTTTTAAATAAAATATTTCAATTCATTTTAAAAGCCAGGTTTATTAATTATATTTTAGATTACAATCCAAAGTTTCACAAGGTTTTTTTTTGTTTAATTTAAAGATTAATTTTTTATTTTACAATAACTTAATATCTTTTTTTTTTTATAAATGTATAAAATTTAAACCGTAATTTAAATGTTTAGACTGTGCCTTTTTTTGGGAAGGAATTTCCTTGTCCCATGAATAGTTTTAATAATATATATATATATATATTATAATATGGGATCACTACTTATGCGAATCAATTTTCAAGGTTCTGGCAATTTAGCAGGATCCTTCTTTTCTCTCGTCCTCCTTTTCTCTCTTCGGGTGGGGGAGAGCCCGACCTACAAACTTATTGTGCTCATCCGTGGCATAGACACATGATTCTTCAGTTCGATTTGTTGATTTCAAAATGATTTTTCTGTCAATTGATCTATTTCGTTTGTATTGGAATAAATTTTTTTCAGTTCTTAACATTATATGATTACATTTAACTCACATTACATTAACATTATGTTTGTGACTTATTACCCATATCTTTCCGACTTTAAATTGATTTCTTGCCGCCGTCATGTCATCGGAATACTTCGTTGATTGTGTTTTTGTCTCGGATCCAATCATCAAACAACAAGGAACAGAAATAATGATTCCATTCAGTTTCCATTAAGTTCCATTCAGTTTTGATATAGATGCAATATTTTAACGATTTCTTCTAACGTTATGATATTTACTCAACTAATGGGGGTGCGGGGAGTTTCCAACCAACAAACTTATTATGCTCATCCATGGCATAGACGCATGATTCTGCAGTTCTATTTGTTGATTTCAAAATGATTTTCCTATCAGTCAGATCTATTTCTTTTGTATCGGAATAAATTCTTTTTAGTTCTTAAAAACATTACGGATAATTAAAGTATTTTAATCAGCCTGGGAAAGAGAATAATTAATAACAAATCATTTCTGAAACATTTGCAATTTCAATAAGCAGAAATTTGTTTGGATATATCAGTGATATATTCTATTTCCGATTTATTACACACATGTATATTTCTTGCATGCGGTTTTAACACTCAAAGGGAAAAAATTAGCCAGTTAGAGTGAAATGCTTATTTCAAAACAGATGGTTTATTGTTATTCTAAACTTTTTGTTAAATATAAATATTTCTTACGGGGCACAGAAGAATTTGTTACTCTTTCACCTACGTCATTTCAAAAATTCCAGTGACTGTGCATTGCAGAGGGGGAGGATACATTTTCTAAGAAACCATGGGCTGTCCATCACATACCATCCAGTATACTTCATATTCTCCATTCCCTTTTTAACATCATATCCAAGTGCAGTATTATTGCTGTGCTATGTGAAATAGTAAAATCCTTTATTTTTGCTTTTCTTAAACAACTGTTTCAGTTAAAATATATTGTCACGAGAATGGAGGAAAAAAATTGATGCTCAGTCTTAGAAACATTAAATACTTTTTTTTTTTAATTTACTTAAAAGTGTAATTGTTTCAAATGCAATTATTTATTTTTTGTGTGACGCAATTAGCGGGAAACGTTTACGGAATCTGAGCATATTTCATTAAAGGAAGTAAAAAAGCCGTTTTGTAGAAACCATTTAGAGAAGATTAAAGAAATGATGCAACGGCAATGAATAAATTGCTATCTCCTAACTGTAAATAAAATATTTAAAAAAATGAACTTATTTTAAGATATCATTTGTACTATTAAAATTAATTTATTAGTATTTTAATATATATATTAAAGTAATATAAGCATTTCATTAAATGAAGTAAAAAGCCGATTTGTGGAAACCATTTAAAATGATTAAAAAAACGAGTCAATGGCAATGAATAAATTGTTATCACCTAACTGTGAATAAAATATTTAAAAAAAAGACATGTGAAATATTTTAAACTATCATTCATACATATAAAACTATTTTATTAGTAATTTAATACAGATATTGCCTTCTCTCTCCAATCCTAAAGCAAAAGTGAAAATGATGTTATCAAAAAAGTCAAGTTGCGTTTTGCATCTGTTGAATAGTTAGTACTTCATATCTAATCAATCACTGACAAGGATTTGGCAATCCTTTTACCACAGTCAGATAAGTATAAATAATAAATAATAACATACGATTGCCATTCCCTTCGAAATACTGATTTTGAAGTGTGCCAACTACAGATCTTAAGGGTGGTTGCTGACAAATTGAAAATTCTTTTTTATAAAAAAAGTTGTTGAAAGTTTTATGAATTCAATGACCCAAGATTTGGGCTAGCTAAGTTCTGTTTTGAGTACAGTAAAAAGAAACATAACAAAGAAATTTATTTAACGTTTTTAATAAAAAAAACCATATATATAATTTTCAAAAGATTTTTTCACTTTCTGTTTTGAAGAAAAATGGATACATGTATGCTATTATTATGTATAATATGTATGTGGAAAAATATGTGGGTGGAAATGTCGATAAGTCGAAATCATACAGTCAGTTAAAAAAAATGAAGATATGCAATTTCTTGGCTTTTTTTAATTGTTTTACAGAATTGAGTTTAGTGTTGTATTAGAGATTATGATAAAAAGTATTTAAACAACGGCCACAAAAAAGTATATAAAGCGGCCTGATGGCCAATAGACTAGCGCTCTGGCATTTGGTACGACAGCCTTCAGGTTCGAGTCCTGGCCGTGGATGTTTGTTGGTAGTTCAGAATCCACTTTAAACTGTAGGTCCCGGTCTAATTAGCTCACGACGTGCAAAAGAAATGGTTGTAGGACGACAAAACAAACTAAGTCAACAATATAATATTTATACTATTTAAAATTAACGACTGAATTGAATTCATAAAGTAATTTTGAGATGTGTACATTTTAGAATAAAGATTTTAAAATGAATTGTTCACCTGTTAATAATTAAGAACCTTCAGAATTTTTGGAAAATTAGTAGTTTAGTTTAAATAAATTCTGAACATTTTAGAAAATTTTTAACAGACTACTGATATGCTATTACAGATACTGATTTATAAAATAATAGATATTGGCTAAAAATATGTAACAAAACTTTTTTAAATAAAAAGAAAGGAAATTAATTTGTAAAAATTTCATTCATAAGTTTTTTTATTAAAAAAAATGGCAAGTAATATTATATTATATCCTGCTTTATCTAATCTATAATAAATATAGATTAGATAAAGCAGGTAATAGAGTATAGATTAAATAGCAGGCAATATAACATAGATTAGATTTTCTAGAATAGCATGAGAAAAAAAAATAATGTTAAACATGAGCATAAATTTATCTTACCAGCTAGCCAATTTAAATATTTTTGATATTTTATAAAGAAATTATGAACAATAATTTAAATTCAATTAAGTTTGATTTCAGCATTTCATGCTTTATGTTCATATTTTAAATTACATTTTGTATATTTTAAAAAGTTTTATACACATTTAAATTTTTACCCATTAAAACTTCTAAATTCGCAAGGATTTAAATTTAATGAATAAAATTGTTTGTTAAAATATGTATTAATAAAAATTTCACCAATAATATAAAAAATAATAGTAGCAAAAAATTGTTGCACTAAACCAAAAGCCATTGCATCATGCTGAACCAATTTCACACAATCCAGTTCACAAAAACACTCGTGACGTAAAAATTACGTCATGTTTAAAAAAAACAGGCCAGCTATATGATACAATAAAAAAAAAATGAGCGAAAAATTCTCTTCTAGTTAAACAATACCCAATAATATCACTCTAACCTCTGTCCCACTCCCAAATATTTCCACCTATCACGACATACAGAAACCAAAGACAGTTTCGTGATTCGTCAACTAAAAATGCAATTAATCCCCACCCTTCTGAAATTTTCGTGCCATTGACCTAGAGCGCCCACGTGCTGGAGAGAATGCGGGAACTGTCCTCCTTGCACTACTCTTGACACTGATAGATTTCAAGGGTTAAAATGTCGATCACATGAATTTTTTTTCCGCCAAGTCTTACTTCCGCGATATCTGAACGGTCATGTTTGTAAATACTGAAACATCTGGGGAAATACCGAACAGTTGCTGCGCTTTGGTACTTTTTGATGACTATCTTTTAAGGTCAGAAAAACAAATCTGTCACATTTTTTTTAAGTAGATAACATTCCTAAAATAGATTAATGGTAAGAATTTTAATACATGATGTAATCAAAAGAACGCAAGATATAGTATGCCAACAAGATTCGCCAAGCAATTTAAACTAAAGCTTGTATATCCCTGCGGGTGAAATTGACCAGATGAAATTGACAATTTTCTTAAAACATGGAGGAGTTTTACGCACTTATTTCTCGAAATTCGAATGATATAAAAGTATATAAAAATTATAACGTAATAAAATTTACGTTCATTTCCTTTGAATAAAAATATAAATTACTCATTTTTATTTTTTGTTTTTGAGATAAAAAATTAATAATTTTAAAATTTTCTAATAATTTTAAAAAAAAAGTCGTTCGCAAGATAACCGTGCTACAATTTATTATGCTTATTTATTATGATGGATATTATATTTTGCAAATTATTTAATTTTATTACACATTACCCTTAAATTTAAGTTTTCTTTATTGGTGCAACTGCCGCATGGGGTGTTAAGGCCGTCTGCCTACTGGAGATGTTTTTTTTTTTACGGGATAGAGTTGTCAGTCCTACGCTCAACAGTCAAATTATACCGGGACTTATTGTTTAAGGTGGAATCCAAACCACTACAAACATCCATAACAACAACGGGACACGAACCCGAAACTTTTGGCACCGAGCTCCAGTCACTCAGCCATTAGGCTCCAAATTACAGTCTTTCCTCAATAAGTCGTTATCCCAAGAAATTGGGATATATGTTAGCTATAGATTATATAGATACAGAGATAGATATATACCTATCTCTCTCTCTGTATGTATATATATATATATATATATATATATAATATAACATTAAATCACCATTTTTATGGTAAGCACGAAGAGGGAGAATTTTTTAAGAGGTAGTCTGCTTTCTTAAGATTATATTATGAGCTGTATTAAAGTTATTTTATCTTATGTTTTATTATCATATCTTATAAGTGGCCCGCGAGACATAGTTTTTTAAATGTGACATAAAGAAAGTGAAAATTTGAATACCACTAAATACTATCATCAGCTAAAAATTATCTCAATAAAGATTATAAATCTACAGTATAAAAACGCCTTTAGAATATCATAAATAGTAAAACCACTTCACTGGCTCTTTTACGGATTTAGTGTTTGTTTGCCCTGATGAGATATCGACATCGTTTTACTTTTTTCTTTATTAACAGTACTAGCCACCCCCGATGTGCCTGTCAAGACAGAAAACGTGCGAAAAACCGATGTTTTTATCTTAGTTCCTAATGTTAGTCAATTTATATTTTTATGTCATTGTTATTTTTATCGCGTATACGAGTGCGTGTAGATTGTGAGGCGATAATGGAAAGAGATAACACTCCCACGTTTGCTCGTGGGAGAAAACCCGGAAACTGTCAATGCGAGATGCTTCTGAATTCGTATCTTATTTATCAATAAGCTCGAAGATAAAAAAAGGAATTTAATGCGTCTTTTGATGTTAGAAACACTTTTGATTACTTATATCGAAATAATTATGTAACGTGTGTGCGACTCCAATTGGCATGTGTGATTAATTTCAAAACTTCACATGATTTTTTGTTTATATTTTTTGTAACAGTTTTTGTTTATTTCTATTTCTTCCTTGCCACAATAGCCCCGTGGTGGGGCCAAGGCCGTCTGCCTACTTGCAGTTTTGGCAGCATTATATACCGGGACCTACGGTTTAAGGTGCATTTTGAACCATTACAAACATTCCTGGCACCGTCGGGACTTGAACCCGAAGGCTGTGGCACCGAGCGCCAGAGATCTAGTGTACTCGGCCATCAGACCCCTTTATATCTAGTACCTTTATAAAAACTCCCTTTGTTAAATTATCATTTTTAGTAATACGTTTATAAGGGTTTTAGCATGTTTAATTACACTTTTACTCATCAATATGGTTATACAATTTTATTTTTAAAAATAAATACTTTTGTCAGAATGTCAAATTTTTTTATATCAAAATTTGATAAAAAAAATTGTGTTCACTTAACTCTTAAAATTAATTCTTACTCCTTGAAAGATTTTCTTTTTATTGTACTAAATGTAAGCAAAAAGAACGCATGACAAATTTCTAAAAGCTCATAATTTCTTTGTTTCAAGATACGAAGTGCAGAAAAATTCTGCTTAGAAAAAACTGTTGCTATCTTATACTCTTTTGAATAAATTAAAAATAATAATCAGTTTTATGATAAGTTCATTGATATTAAAAATTCACTAAGAAAACGCTTGCGTTGCATGCTAAAATTTCGATGATTGTTCTGATTAATCAGAAACTTTAAAACCTTTAAACCTTTAAAACCTTTTAAACCTTTTTTGGTTGATTTTAAAATATGTTCATTCAAACAAGATATTATAATTTCGACTTTAATGACATGTTTCACCCAACAAAAACCGTTTTATGGAGGTTTTCTGGCAAAAAATAAATATAAAATTCATTTATGAAAAAAAAAAATACTTATAAATGTACTATCGAGCTTATTTAATTAATCATTCCCACATATTTAAATTATTTATATATGATATTTAAAAGAAAGCGGAAAGCTGAAATTAGAAATTAAATGACCACAGAAGTTCAAACAAAATCAGCTTTAAAGAAAAATTTTGTGCTGAATTATATAAAAATAACTTTTCCTAATATATACGTTAAGATAATAGCAAACATTTATATCCTCAGGTATATCACACGAAATGGCTGTAATAAAGCGTCTTGGTAAACCTCTAAAGGGTTGCAACTTCTTTATCTTTTAAACGATAGCAAAATACATTGAAATCAACATCAAAATTTCTATCAATTTTTATTAAAATCGAAGATGTCGAGTGGGCGCCATATTTGAAAATTTCTGGTGGAATTCACTTTAAAATAAACTTTAATGTAAAATGAGAAGTTTGTCAGCTGCGTTTTATGATTAAATTTATATAAAAACTAAATCTTAACACTCAGTATTCTTTCTTTCTTTCTTTTTTTTTTTTTTTTTTTTTTTTTTTTTTTTTGAGTCCATAATTCTTCCTCATTTCTCTGTTAAGTTATCGTTTGGAATTTTGTTTAAGCCTAAGAATTTTGTCTATCATCTAAGAATTTAAAAAATTTTGAAGAATTTTGTCTATTATACAAGAATTTAAAAAATTTTGAAGAATTTTGTCTATACAAGAATTTAAAAATTTTGAAGAATTTTTGTCAATACAAGAATTTAAAAAATTTTGAAGAATTTTGTCTATCATTTTACAAGAATTTAAAAAAATTTTTTTGAAGAATTTTGTCTATTATACAAGAATTTAAAAATTTTGAAGAATTTTGTCTATTATACAAGAATTTAAAAAATTTTGAAGAATTTTGTCTATTATACAAGAATTTAAAAAATTTTGAAGAATTTTGTCTATTATACAAGAATTTAAAAATTTTTGAAGAATTTTGTCTATTATACAAGAATTTAAAAATTTTGAAGAATTTTGTCTCTTTAAAAATTTTGAAGAATTTTGTCTATTATACAAGAAAAGAATTTTGTCTAAGAAAGAATTTTGTCTATTTTGAAGAATTCATACAAGAATTTAAAAATTTTGAAGAATTTTGTCTATTACAAGAATTTAAAAAATTTGAAGAATTTTGTCTAATTTTTTGAAGAATTTTGTCTATTATACAAGAAGTTAAAAAATTTTGAAGAATTTTGTCTATTATACAAGAAGTTAAAAAATTTTGAAGAATTTTGTCTATTATACAAGAATTTAAAAAATTTTGAAGAATTTTGTCTATTATAAAAATTTAAAAAATTTTGAAGAATTTTGTCTATTATACAAGAATTTAAAAAATTTTGAAGAATTTTGTCTATTATACAAGAATTTAAAAAATTTTGAAGAATTTTGTCTATTATACAAGAATTTAAAAAATTTTGAAGAATTTTGTCTATTATAAAAGAATTTAAAAAATTTTGAAGAATGTTGTCTATTATACAAGAAGTTAAAAAATTTTGAAGAATTTTGTCTATTATACAAGAAGTTAAAAAAAGTTTTTTTGAAGAATTTTGTCTTTTGAAGATTTTGTATCATACAAGAATTTAAAAAATTTTGAAGAATTTTGTCTATCATACAAGAATTTAAAAAATTTTGAAGAATTTTGTCTATTATACAAGAATTTAAAAAATTTTGAAGAATTTTGTCTATTATAAGAAATTTGCTTAAGTTTACATTTTCATGTATCTTTCCGGTGGTATTATGACAACTGTTTTAACACCATAGGAGACCATGTATCTGCGTCTAAAGTAAAACGTCTTTAAAGAGAGATTCCACTTTAGAAAACAGAAAGCGACATGAAGGTGCAAATTCTCGAGAATAAGGAAGTTAATATGAGACCTACTACTTAGCTACTCGATGAGTACCGAATTTTACGAAAGTACACTTCCATGCATCAAAAACCTATCATTCGATGGGCCTGTTTTTACTAATGTATTTAGTTCCCTCAGAAAACTTTTAATTACTTCTTTATGCAACATAGAATTCACACGTTGTTCATCAGAAACAAATTCATTGTGAATTATAATCTCCAGATAAAAAAATTCAACAGCAGGGTAATTACTCGTGATTACTGAAACCTTTGTTTTTGTGGCCTCAGCGAAACTTGTGCCTATGTGAAAGATTGTAGTTTTGTCTCCGGATCATAAACAAAACATCACATTTATGTACAGTCATCAGTTTGTTTTAAACAATCCATTGTTGCTTCCATTTAGAAGACTTTATTGCTGCTGTTGGTCATCTTTCGAATCCATTTCAATGCTGGTTGGGTAAAAACAAATGACTAATTGCAAATGAATATTTTTATCTAAGAAGGCGATAATTCAAAAATAAAATTGAGGTATAACAATAATAAATGCTGTCAACTATTGTTTGCCAGTTTTTCCTGTAAAAAGACAGAGTCAGATTTGTATCTGACTCTGTCAGAGCTGGTCAGATTTGTATCCAAGCTACTATCATGAAATACATTTTAAAATAGTAATAGTAATATTTTTTATAATAATGTTTCATTTATTTTATGATGATTTATTCCGTCTTTTTATCGACGTCTTAAAATTTTTTAATATTTTGAAATTTTAAAACTTAATTCATGTAACACTTTCTTAAAACACTAATGTTTTATAGTTGAAAAATAAAAGTAAGTAAAAAGGTCTTGTAAATTTTTTGTAAATTTCTTTAAACTTATTGATATTCATATGAAGTTTCGCAACAAAGTACATCAGCGGATTTATGTACAGAGAAGATTTTCCAAAAATAGCTGTCGAGAGAATAATAGTCCCTTATTCTTCTCTGGTTCCTCCCTCATATTTCTCTTCGTCTTCATTGGCGCAACAGCCTCGTGATAGGTTAAGACCATCTTCCTACTGGCAGATTTTGAGACAGGAGATGTTTTCTTTTTACGGGATAGAGTTGTTAGCCCTATGACCAATAATCATATTATACCTGGACCTACGGTTTAAAGTGGATTCTGAACTACTATAAACATCTATGTCACCGCTGAGCTCGGACCCGAAACCTGTCTCACCGAGCCCTAGTCACTCAGCTATCAGGTCCCATGTTTCTCTTAGTGTACAATAAATTCATAATTGCGCTTATCATAAGTATATACGGTTATTTTGTTATATATAAAAACAAATTCAAATGGGCGATAGAAGCCATCTAGAGTGAAAAAACATTTCCATTGAATATACTACTGCAAATCATGTTTAATCATTGAAAATTGCCGAAAAACTAAGACAATATAACGCATAGGTGTTGGGAAAACATTTAGTACAAAAGAAAAAAAAACATTTACTTGGCAGCACATTAGCAACAACGGACTGTGGCCAGGAGTAAAAAAAATATGGATGTGGGGTCAAAATGAGGAAGGGTGATAATTGTAGTTGGAATTATGGTGGACTCATTCCACTGTATGGGGCGGCGGAGAATGATTTTTTCCCTCAAATATACCAGGTGTACTGCTGACATTTGCAGTACACCTGGTATATTTGAGACCATCCACTATGGGACGATGACGATTCACGGTATGAAATTCTTCGGTATCTCCCCAGGTGTCTCATAAAACAATCGATGGCCAGTATCCCCAGATAGATTAAGGTCCTTCTAACATGAATGCTAAGCATCAGATCTTCCTGCTGGGCTATATAGCATGCAAATGTTGGTAAAATGTACTGGACACCAACGAAAATCAACCAACCCAAATTTTAATAAAAATGACTTATTGGCTTATTGTCCATTTTCCAACATTGCAGTCTTCACCATAAACTGTATTTTAAATGTACTATCAAATAAATCTTTTTTTGTGATAAATTTCCCAACTCGTCAAATCCTGCATAAGTGATTTAGTGATTTTCATCGATTAGACGTAAAGTATCAAATAACTTCTTTCAAAATACATCAGTAGGCAAGGATTAAATCAAAGGGCCTGATGGTCGAGGGACTGTCGCTTTAGGGTTTGGTGTCACAGGTTTCGATTTAGAGTGCGGGCTATGCCATAGATGTTTGTAATGGTTCGGAATTCACTTTAAGCAGTAGGTCCAGGTCTAATACGACTGTACAGCGTTGGTCTGAAAACCCGATCGCTTAAAAAGACAAAATATCTTGTCTCGAAATCTGTCAGTAGACAAACGGCCTTGGCCACCATGGGACTGTTGCGCCAATGAAGAAGACGTATTCTATGACAATCTTTGCATATTCTATGATAATCTTTGCCCCTCTTTATAATTATCATCGTCACACTGACTTTTTTAACTCTTTAACTGAACTCCTATATATTTTGTATATCTTGTTTTATTAAATTCTCGCAGTCCTAAAATTTTGAGCAAACCTTTTTTTATCCAATAGTTAATATTAATTATATTATACTTCGCTTTTTATTATTTATTATACTCTAAAATTATCGTAGAAACAAAATAGCAAACAAATCGGTGTTTTGGATTTTGGTGAGAAATCTCATTTTTTTTTTTTTTTTTTTTTTTTGAAATTTCTAAACACTACTTAAAGTTTCCTGGAATTCATAAGTTTGAAAAAAAAATATTTTGTGTAGAAATATTTTTTATAACATTTTTATTCGTATGCTGTAAAATGAAAAGTAAAAATATATTGTATTACAAATGTATTACAAACTTAAAGAATAATATCCTATCATTAAAGAAAAACTAAATACCACTATCACATTTTTATTTTATACTCAAACCTGAATTAAAAAAAAAAAAAATCAACTTTTTATTCGCACTAATTTGGGAGAGAGATGCAATCACACCCCCGCATTAGAGTGGGCGTGTCTATCATTGGGGAATTCCTTACAACTTGAAAGCTTTAAAATCAAACAATAGGTTACCACCGAGGGGAAAATATCTGCGGCTAGCTTTTTTTTTCTATTAAAGATTGCTGTTTAAATACAATGCTCTTTATTTTACCTTTGTTAAAAGTAAGACAGTTCTTTACTTTGCCTTTTGAAGGTTTTTTTACATTTAATTTACTATGATGTCATCAAACAGGAAAATAAATATTCCTTTGAGTGTTTTTTCCATATTATTCATATAACAGGAACGTGATCTTTTATTAAAGAATGAAAAATGTTAGTAGTTCAAAAATATTAATAAAAACAATTAGAAATTAATGATACAAAATTTTATCTGTGAAGCCTATACGTTATAATGCTTTACTACGTCTCTGTAGGCCTGATGGCCGAAGGACTGGCGCTCGGTGCCCCAGGTTTGGTATCCGAGTCCTGGCGATGCCATAGATATTTGTAGAGGTTCAAAATGCACTTCAAACTGTAAGTCCTAGTCTAATATGATTGTACAACATTGGACGAAGGCCTAACAACCCTACCCCGTAAAAAGAAAAAATATCTCATGTTTCGGAGTCTGACGTAGGCTTTGGCTCATCATGGGGCTGTTGCGCCAATGAAGAAGAAGAAATTATGTATCTAAGTACTTAAAAAATATAGTTTTTAATGTGTTATTCTTTCCTATCCCATTTGGTACACAGCAACATCTAGGCCAAGTCCAAGAAGTCTCATGGAAGAAGGGAAGGGGTAATAGCTTTTGTTGTGATAGAAAACCCGTAGATAGAAACCTGAATTGGTTCCGTGACGCTGAAGAAGGACGGCAATGTCTTTCCGGGATTAATTTTAGGGGGAACTACGCCGCATTTGCGCACCGTATGCGAGAAAACTCCACCTGGTAGTCCGACGAGGGAAGATGCTGAACAACACAAACACCGACGAGTGTTCTCATTTTTTGAAATAGTGTATACAACTAAGCCGCCAGTGGATTGAACCTCCACCCTAGTGCTCATCACGGGGAGCGTTACCACTGAGCCACGAATTGGGTGTTTTTAATTTTAAAATATTAAACCGATTTTGATGCAAAAGTTGAGAGCGTAACTTAACAAATAGTAAAATAAACTCGATTGCACAAGTTGTGATCATTGCCTTGCAATCATTGCTTTGTAAAACGCGTAGATTCAGTAAAGAGTTGTTGTCTGGTTGGATTTCTCCGATTTTCTTGTGAAAGATCAGATGAAACTTTCCCCAGCATATACAAATTTTGTACAGCATGAAATTTCTTCCCTTTTCGTATGGAAGTCCTGTTTATACAGTATGCAATGGCTATATAGTGTTCCGAACTGTTTTGCCAGATGATCACTGCTGTCTTTTATTATTTAAAGCAGAAAAATTTTAATGAATAAAGAAATTTTAATACATTTAATGAATTAATTTGTCGAAATAAATTCTCTTTAAATATAGTCTGTAGAACAAATTCGACAAAATACTTATTATCTCATTGGAGTATCAGATAAGTAAAAATTAAGATGTTAATTTTAAATGTTATACTTAAGATTTGGTCAGACTTATATTTGTCATTCTATTATAAAGTATTTTGATTAATTAGACAATTTATAACTCAAATAGAAATTTAAAAAATTTAAACTTTACAAACTTATTTTATTGTTGAACAGTGAGCCTTTTATACTATTTATGTATGCCTTGAATATGTCCCCGAAATGTGATAAATGGAGAATCTTTGCCTTCTGGGAGGACTTTAGAGACAATTACTCCACATATTCAAGTTATATAGAAGTTGACCTGAAAAAAACATGATACCTAACCGTTCGTTCGAGACACTTATACGATATTTATATCTTTATCGGGTCTCCACATTTCTGGATGCAGTGGCAGCAAAGGACATTTAAAGTGGATTTGCATTTCAGCCCCACTACGCATCTAACCGCTGGCCCAAGTGACGGGCAATCAAAACATGTTTTTTCGTCACATCAATCGCCTGTAGGTTGATTATTTGTATCACCACAAATAATCAAACTACAGGCAATGAAGGGCATTGCCTACCGGTAGGAAATCCCAGAAATTAGGCCTTTGAAAAAAAAGAAAAAAAGCCACCAATTAACCAATATGTCGAGGAACGTACACACATTGTTGCAATCAACAGCGAATCTCGCAACCAGTGGATACGAACCTGACTCCTCCTGCAATCTTTACCATAAAGCAACGAGACGGTGAATGCAAGAATTATACCACTTTTAGGATTTGGTTTGACATACAGTAGGATTCAGGTTCGAATTCTCTGATGGCATGCTTTGCAACCACTAAATATAAAAAATAATACTTGTTATGACAGTTTAAGATCATTTGTATTGTGAGACCCATTCACCCTTAAAGGTCCTCCCAAAGGGAACCCTTCGAACAACATTGTAAAAAAAAAAAAAAAAAAAAAAAAAAAGCTGCATATAAAATTTAAAATTTAATCTAAGTATAATAGCAATGTGTTATTATTTTATTACGATAATGGCATAACAACAATTATAACTGAACTTCCTAAAATGCATATTTTCTTAGTATAATTTTTTTTTATATAATTATAATCAAGATTTTGTTTCTTTTCAGTAAAGCATTTGAAAAAAAAAAAAAAAAAAAAAAAAAGTATCAATAATAATTGTTTATAAAAACATATTTTTTCTTATTATTCTTAAAAAATAAATTTTAAAATGACGAAAAATCCTTTTATTATTTTATTTTATGTTAACTGCATTAAAACTGAAATATAAAATAATTTTATTTTGATATCTTTGAATCAAATTTCAATATTAAAATAACGCACCATTTGCAAATTTACCATTAGCTTAAAAATTTCAATTTCAAAACTAACTTAAATATTTAAAAAATAAGACTTCTATTAAGCAACCTTAAAAATATTCCCAAGATTTTAATTAACTGTGAAATATGATTAATGAGAAAATGCTTTATTTTTACTCTCATAGATGTCACCACATGCAAACTAGAACATTATGCAATGGAAATATATTATGCCCAATTGTAGTGATTAATTTTTCAAATATTCTTATCGCTTTATTGTTGAATTTTTTTGTAGTAGTTTTTTAATATTTATAATTTATAAATATGTATTTATATATAAATTATTTATTCATAAATAATGTAAGAAAAAAAATTTTTGATATTTAAATAAGCTTATCAAATAAATAAAAAGAACATTATTATAAAAATGTTTTTGGAAATACAAATCTATTTTCATTCAAATTTCATAATTACTAAACTTACATGAAGGAAAAAATTGTAAATTTAATATAAATAAAAAAAAAATAGCTTTATAAATATTATTTAAAAATTCAGATTTTAATGATCGTGCTGCCATCTATTGAACGTCCTGAGATTTATAACATTATTTATTATTTGTTTTATTCTATCTATGCAGTAGATAATTGTAACTTTCTTCTCTGATATTAGCAATAACAAATTGTACATAATTTAATAACGCCTTAAAAGGGATTTTTTATATATATTGGAATTATTTTTATAATTTATAGTATATATATATATATATATATAATATAATGTTTGGTACTCTATTATTCACATAAGAAGCCAAATTTTTAAGGAAGAAAAAATTTTTGATATTAACTTTAGATAGTGTTCTTTGACAAAAATTTAAATTCACCGTAAGGAAGTAAGGATTTAATTTTGTACATATAGGGTTTTCCTGAATATTAAAGGTTATTCCTGATTTAGAAATCACTCAACTTACAAGCAATCGATTTCTGGTATTGGATAAAAGAAATATTCGAGACTTGTTTATCTTTGATTCTATATAGTTACTTTGTTTCCATTTGATTCTATCAATTCCATTTTTGATTCTACATTTACTTTGTTTCCTTTGTTTTAATTTTTCTAAATTAAGCGAAGTGAAGTATTTAATATAATACATGTTAAATGGTATTGTACTAAATATTAAAAAGTTAGTTTAGGAAATGCAGAAAATTACGATTATTTAAAAAAATAAATTAAATATCATATCTGTATTGAAGCTATAAAATTTTCATATTTTAAAATTTAAGTTTTTTTTTTCACTCTCTAAATATTAAATTTTAGAAAAAGGTAATTAAAAAATAATGAGAGAAGAAATAGTGTTGTCGTTCTGACTAATCCTCAGTGTCCAGCAGTGCGGGACGGATGCCCCATCAGTAGTCTACCCATAGATGGAGGGAAAGATGGGCATCTTCTGTTGAGATGGAAAATCAGTGGGTAGAAAGAAGTATGACATTGTTCCGTGTCGCTGAAGAAGTAGGGCAGTGCCTTCTGGGCGGAATTTTAGGGGAACTACTCCGCACTTGCATATCGTATGGAGGAAAACTCCCACAAGTTGTTCAGCCTCTTGCCAGTTAGTCAGACTATTACAAACGCCACTGATCCTCCTCGTTTTTTGAAACAGTGCCTACAAAAAAGCCGCCAGCCGATTGAACCTCGGCCCTAATGCTCACCAGCGGCGTACGTTATCACTGAACCACGAATTGGGCAGAGGAAAAGAGATTGTGCTTTGATGAATTGAATTGCTTAATATACTTTTTTGCACTTATTTCTCTGGCATTTAATTCTATAAATTCAAACGTAGTCTTATTTATAATGTATAACACTTTTTTGGTGGGTCAATGTTGTTCCATAGAGGATGTGTGTGCCTTCAAGGATTAGCAGGTGTAAATGCTCTGATTCGCTTGTCGTACTGAAAACCCACTTTTGAAAAACTCCAATTAAGAATCTTAAATGATGATCTCCACTAAGTCAACTCATTTTTAAAAGCAGAGATTGTAGAGTCAGCAGTTAAAAATGAACCCTTGTACAATTGTGTTTTAGATGTGTATGAAAAAATGAAATCAATTTAACTGAATAGTAGAAAAAAAATAGAATAAATAACTTGAGATAAAAAAGCTTTTCTGGAGAACATAGTAATGAATAGTTTTTTATAACTGTTATTGTTATTTCTTATGCTGCTTGGTCAACAGTCAAGTCTAGTTCAAGTCCAAGAACCCAAGTGGTCTCGAATATTAAACCGACGAGTCATGTTAAAATGTAAAAAATTCAGCTTCTTTTTATCCCTGACATTGCGGCACAAAGACATGGGGCAACCAAAGAAATAAGTCTAACTTTATCCCATCCGTTTATATCCCCGAGAACTGTGCAGGCATTTGAGTCTTCTTTTATGGCCTGCATTAGCTACAACGGGCTATTCCCACCCACACGGAGTCTTTTTATAATTAAAAGTATATAAAATAACAATTTATATGTATGCAAGAAAATGTAATCGAATTTCTGAATTAATTTATCTTATTGAATAGTGAATTTTCATGCTTTATTTTCTCAAAGTTATCGAATATAGATTTATTACGATTTGATAATATTTTAGTCAACAAATAGAATTAATTTTACATATAAAATAATTAAATGCGCTGAAAAGAGGAAAAAAATGTACTTAAAAAAGTAAATAAAAAACTAGAAGCAAATTAATATTACTATTTTCTAATTTAAAGTTGCTATTTAAATGAAATAATCCTTTTCTCCTATAAAAAAAATTAATTAAACATTAAGAGTAACTTATGTTAAAAGTGTTGATACATTGATGTGAAATTGGAGTAGAATCCACCTCATGGAGAATAAAGACTGGAGAATTGATTCCATGGAAATTGGTTTGGTTTGTCACTCTATGATCATTTTGCGCACACTTTAGGATTTAAGACCGGAATAATAAATTAAATATTAGACCGGACCTACAGTTTAACGTGGATTCCGGAACCACTAACAAACGTCCATGTCACCGCAACGACACGATCCTGTGGTACTAAAGGCCAGAGCGCTAGCCAATTGGCAATTAGGCAGTGATCCCATTAACAATAAAGATAAGAGAAAAGATTGGAGTAGAATCGACCCCATGAGTGTGTTGGTGTAATAAAACTGAGTACGTGTCCTGAAGGGTTAAAGGGAAAATTCCAAACCCAAAGAAAAAACTTTCTGATCTAATGATTTATATGTCCATTCTCGCCATAGACACAGACATACTCATTTCAGAAGCGCTATTTTAAATTATACATTATAATTTTTCTATAAATAGGGAGCAGTAAAATACAAAATAAATCTAAGAATATTTGCATAATCTTTAAATTTTTTCGGCTGTATTGAAAGACTCTTAATAAATGTACACCATTTAACTAGGATTATATTGAAGAGTATCAACATCGAGTGAGTTCGCCATGCAACTGATCAATCGCTGGATAGTCCCGACGTACTTGCGAAGTGATTATCTCCGGATTTGCTTCAACTAATTAGCTTGCTTGGATTTAAGAGCACGAATAATTGGCTGCCCATTATTAACAATGTATTGGAAATCCCCATTTGTTTGCAGGGATTATCTTCCCCGCTCTATTCTCCGAGCACAGTGATTTGAGAAGCGCGTTGTTTTATTTATTCCTGGCATTCAGAAATGCAATAAGAATAATAACAGTCCAACTAAGGTATTGCATTTTCTGCTGTTTATTAACTCGGACTGTTCTAAATAATACACTACGATTATTTATTATTGTCCAGTAGAGACGGGTTATTGATTTTTGGGTGGGTTTCAGGACGTAATTGTCCCATATTTGTGTTTACTGAAGAAGAATTCTCCCACAAATTGCCACAACCATCATAGGGTTTATTCCTTTCAAAAGCAAGCCATAGAAGGATCCAAGCCTTCATTCTCTTGCTTATTAGATTATTCGCTTTAATGTTATTATTAAATAAATAAATTAATGTCCTCAATGCTATCATTAATCAATGTTATTATTAAATAAATAAACCAAAATGATGTAAATAGGAACTAATTGAAGCCTTATTTCACTTGGTTACCACAAAAATTGAATTACATAACATACATTAATTTATATCAAATTATTGTATTTTCAGGAATAGAATTTGTTGCCTATTGAACTAGTTACTTATTTTTAGATACTTTTTATTATATATATTTTTATTTTTATTATTAATTAGTTACGTGAATTAGTTGTTTTTTATTCACTTATTTGTTATTTATTTATTTTATTTGCTTTTATTGTTTTGATGTTAATAGGAACTATTTAAAGCCTTATTTCGTTTTACCACAATAGTTGAACTACATAACGTAATAATTACCAAATTAATGTATTTTCAGGAATATAATTTGTTACTTATTGTTCTCAGATTATATTAGTTGTACTGATTCCTTCACATAGCTTTGCAACATTGTTCTAAAATAAAAAAAAAGAAATCCTCAAAGGGATTTGCAAAGGGGGTGCGATTGCTCTTCAATACGTGCAATAATGGCAAAAATTAAAAGAAAATTACTACAAATTTTGCAAAGAAAATTATTAAAAAAATTACTACAAGAGGCCCAGCACATTCTTTCCAAAAGCATTGATTGTAGTATACATTAGATTTGAACCTGCTTTCTTTTGCATGCCATTTAGTAGTTTTGGGTGGTTTAAACATCGCATTTTGACTGCGCAGCAGCCACATAATATTATCTTGAAGTTAGAAAAGCATTGCTTTAGATCATTGCCCATTGAAATATTATGGCATACATTTTTTTATCTATATTTTATTAAAATAAAAGAGAAAGGTAATTGAACTAAAATAATAAGTTAAAATGTATAAGAAATGGCAGATTTAAATATATATAATTATATTAGCCCTAACCTTCAAAAGACACGTGTATAAATTTGATAGCTCTTGCACTATTAGTATGTGAGTTATAGCATTTTTAGTGTTCATCATGTGCAGTCCACTCGGCTGACTGTCGATTGAACTCCGGTGTGAAATGATGGAGCCATGTTTCATCCATTGTCACATATCGACCCAAAAATTCGGGTTTATTACGATTGAACAGCTCCAAACACTGCTGAGAATCATCAATTCGTTGTTGTTTTTGGTCGATTGTGAGCTCGCGCGGCACCCACTTTGAACAGCTTTCGCATATCCAAATATTCATTCACGATATGACCAACACGTTCCTTTGATATCTTTAGGGTCTCAGCTATCTCAATCAACTTCACTTTATGGTTATCAGAAATTTTTTTGTGGACTTTTTCGATGTTTTCGTCTGTAACAGCCTTTTTGGGGCGTCCACTGCGTGCATCGTCCTCGGTTCTCATTTCGCCTCGTTTAAATATAGCAAACCACTTCTCTACGGTTGATTTTCCTGATGCAAAGTCCGAATAATGTTTGTCAAGCCAAGCCTTGGCTTCAATAGTATTTTTTTTTTTTTTTGCCAAAAAGCAATGCTTTATTAACACACGAAATTCCTTTTTATCAATTTTTTCAAACTAACAAAAGTTGCTTCACTAAAAATGCTATAAGTCACATACTAATAGTGCAACAGCTGTCAATTTTATGCAGATGCCTTTTAAAGGTTAGGGCTAACTAAAAATCATATGTATTTAATACTAGTAGCGCCATGTATGTGTCAGCTTATGAACATTTCAGCCCACCTGTTATATATATATAAGTAATTAGAAAAAAACTATAAAAAGAGAAGGAGGCTCACCATCGGGTGGGGCTTGCTATTTTTAAACCAAGAAATGTCATACCTAGGAAGATATTTTAAAACTGAATTGCGAGTGAGAGGAAGATTATTGTAGAAAATTTTTGAAATTTTAAATATAAATTTGACGAATGTTTGAGAGGTTAAGCAGTCTAATATCCTGATTACTGAACTAATAAGGTGAGTTGGTGATCACCGAAGGATTTGTTTTCAAGTCTTTGGAGGATTTCCATGTTACTTTTTGCTGCAGAGCCGTAAACAGGACTTACATAAATAATCATGGGACGCATGTAAATAGGTAGTTTAGTAGCGACAAGTTAGAATTTCTACAAATTAGAAGGTAAAAGATGCGGATCGCTTTATTAAATTTATTTGGAAGATTTTTAATTTGCAGAGAGTAAGTAAGATTTTTATCAAGAGTGATACCTAGATATTTAACTTGATTTTACCAAGATATAGTTGTGTGATAAATAATGGAAGTTCTTGCAATAAAAAAATTCAATAAAAAATGTTCTGCTATTTTAGTGCTTTCCTTTTTTTTATTAAATTGAAACTGTATTATTTTTATTATTTTAATTTTTCATCAAAATCTATAAAATTAACAGTTAAGATTTTTTTAGGTAAAATAGACATACGGTTAGATGGGCCATGGTCTGTTCATACTCTATTTGAGTGAAGCATTTAACGTATTCTCTTTAAATAGAAAATACACGAGTAGAAATAAATAAAATCAATTTAACATTCTTGCAATAAATTAATATGAAACAAATTTGTTAACGGGGCATCGTCAAAACACGTGCACAGAACCGGCATTCGCCCATCAGCCTTAAAAGTCACTTTCTTACAAAGCGCAAATACAGAAACTTCATATCAGCGAATGATTTGCAATTCATGCAAAAGCCATCAACCTAACTGTCAACACTTTGGCGCAAAAATCACATCCATAAACAACAGCCAGCTGAATCTTAAGCATCTCATTTTTCACCATCGTAGCTAACACACAACAAAAGCAAGAAAAAAAAAAAAAGAAAGAAAGGTTGAGGTTCCAGAAAACACAACCCAAATCGATAACAGAAAGAGGCAATAAAAATACCCCCAAAGACACCAATAAGTCGCAAATAGGGACGTCTCCAGTGTAAATTAGATTAATAATCTTTTCACAAAACCTACGCAGCTGTCGTTGGGAGTGAGTAAACCGTCACCAACGAAAGATTTTCAACTTTCCTCGTGTCCGCAAACTTGCGAGTGTAAATGAAACATAAATCATTCTGTGTTTGACTCTTGTCAGAAAGGCACAGCTGTGCTTCTGTGTGCTGTTGCAGAAAAGTTTTAGAAGAGTCCTGGAGTTAGCAGGCCTAGTCTAGTGATAGCTCTAGTATCAAAACTTCACACGCGCCGTTGATTGTCATTTAAAGTAGACGTTTTAATTAGCGGGTTTATTTTGAAAAGCAGGATATATTTTTGCATATAAACGAGGGCATTGAGTATTTTCTCAGGTAGGGAAAAGTTCTAACTTAAGGTGTAGATTAAAATTTAATCATTTTTCTTTATACACTTATAAACGATTATTTTTAAACTATGCTTTCAATTTAATTTTATTCTTCGTTGTTGTTGTTGTTTCTTTTCCCACTTGGTAGGCAGCAACATCTAGACTAAGGGCGGCCAACCCGCAGCCCGCGTGTCCTATGCGGTCCGCCTTAAAATTTTTTTCGGACGGTGAGATTTATCACATGTTTGTAAAATATATTTATTTTGTAAAGGCCAAAGTAGTTAAAACCAGTGTATTAAAATATATACATTATTTGTACATCCATATATTCAAAAATTAACTGTAGAAATTATGAGAAAAAATTAACTTTGATTTTATAATAATATTTTCGCGAATATATAACAGCATATTGCCTGTTTTTATTTATGAGTTCGCAGAATAATATATATACATATATATATATATATATTTTCTGCGAACTCATGATGCGCTCACATTCGGGAGAAACTAATATAACAGGTTGCAATATGAATATAAAAATGTCTATTGTGGGTCTATATCTAATATGGGGATATATAATTTTATATACGTCCCGCGGAGATATGATGCATTTCCAAAGTGGAACGCAAGATGATTTGGGTAGGCCACCCCTGATTTGGACCAAGTCCAAGAATCCGTGTGATCTCATAGAAAGAGGGAAAGGGCAGGGGCAGCTTTTGTTGTTATGGAGCACTCGTAGGTAGAAGTCTGACTTGGCTCTGTGTCGCTGAAGAAGGAGGGCAGTGCCTACCGAGAGAACTTTAGAGGAAACTACCTCGCATTTGCTTATCGTGTGGGAGGAAACCCAGAAATACTCCCTCCAGGAAATCCGATTTACGATTCAAGATGCTGAGCATCACAAACGCATCGAGAATCCTCGTTTTTTGAAACAGCGTCTACAACAAAGCAGCCAGCGGATGGAACTTCACCTCTAATACTCACTAGCGGGGCAGTTTACCATTGAACCACGAGTCAGGCTAATTTTATTTAAATTATGTGTATAATTAATGAAGTAGATATGATTTTTAACTTATTATTTTGCAGATAAAAAATTAAACATGCTTTATCAAGAGTTGCAGATATATAGTGCAAATACTCCATCTCTCTCCTTACAGAATTCCATCCCTCACTTGATTTGCACACTAACCGTATTGTTTCCATTTAATACATGCGATTCAATGGTTAGCGACAATATCAAAGTTCCGATAAATAATGATGATACAGTGTGATATTTCGGAAAATATTTTCACTTAAAAACAACTTATAAATGACAAACGGATTAATTATTTAAAAAAATTATATTTCTAGGATACTAGAAGTGGATCAATTTTGTTGTTCCTGCTGTCGAGAAATCATTAGCCAATTCATCAGAATCGATCTATCCACGATAATTTAAATTGGTCAAGTAGAGACCAAATACATGCTACATTTAAGATTTTGTTCTTTTAGCTAAAATAAATTAACATTTCTTTTGGCTAAAAGAAATTAGAGTAGGCGATAGATTTAACTGTTAAATTCTTTGGCAAGCTTGTGCAGTTGAGGACGGAAAAGAAGTTAGAAAAAGATTTCTTTTAAGATGAATTTAATTACAAATTGATTTAAAATATTCATTGTTCTTAATATTATTGTTAATTTGTAATTTAACTTATTATTATTAATAATTTTTAAAAATGTTGTTTCTCAATTATATTATTAAAAAAAAATGATTCATTTGATCTGTATATTTCGAGCTGAAACGTAAAAGGAAGTTTTTTGAAAACATTCCTTGAAAATTTCCGAATGAAAGGTTTCTTTGGGTTTGTCAACTACGAAAATACATGCTACTTAAAGGTAGTTTATATTAACTACAAGTGGAAAAAAATAATACAATCATCTCGATCTCGGAGATGATATTCATGACGCTTATTCTAAATTTTAATATAGCCACAAAATGTTTTTTACGAATTAACCTCAAACTTTTCACACAATTTGTCAGAAATTAATGAAACTAAATTTGATTTTTATATGCAAATAAAATATTACAAAATCAATAAAAAAAAAATTAAAAAAGCAAATAAATTCTAAATGGTTTTAGAGATGGAAATTTAAATTATGAATTCGAGAAATATATATAAATAAAAATAATAAATTAATATCAACCATTGAAAGGTGTACTGCAATAGAAGTTTTATTTGAAGAGATTATTTATTTTTATGTCACATGAAAAGAAAAGCAATAAATGGATTAACTAAAAAAAAGGACATTAAATGGAAAGTTTTTTAGATAAGAGGATGTTTTATTAAACAACTTAAAAATATTTTTATCACAATGAATTACTTTTCTTTTTTAATTTTACATTAGAAACTAATCATATACCTTATTTAAATTACTTATTTTAAATAAAAACTATGATAAACATGTCTATGATCATAAATATTTTCATATTAGTATAATTTGATTGAAAAAGTAAACAATTATATGTCATCAAAACTTGCGCAATATTTTTTGCTGAACATATTAAATAACAATTTCCTTCCAAATTTATTTTAGCGCACTTTTAATATTAGGAATATAAATTCATTTTTGTATGTTAGTGAAATTTAAGTAAAAAAAATCCGGCTGTGATAATAAACAGTTTTTTTAAAAAATACTTTACTCAGTAAGAAAAAAAAAGCATAGTACTTTCCCAATAATCTTTCACGTGTGCATTTGAAGCATTAAACTCAAATTTTGCACTTTAAAAACCGTGAGAAAAATGACAGAGTTAGCCAAAGAAACTATCGCACTGAGTACTGGCTGACAAGCAGTTGTTATGGTAACGGGAATTTAATGAGCTTCTTTTGTGTTTTCCCGAAAAGGAAAAAAAATTAAAACTATATTTTAGTTATTTTTAAATTATAGTTTAATTTCGTTTATTTAGCGATTTTGTATTCAATTTGAATTAATATATCTTTAAATAAACAAAATATAGCGTAATTATTTGGTATTAATTTTGAAATATTGAAATAATCCTAACTTTATAAGTAATTTTGTGGTCCATTCCATCCATAATGGTCCAACCATGTGTAATTTTAATGCCCATTAGTATTTTCAGATTGCCAATAAAATAATTGATATTGTGCATTATCAAGCATTATTTTCGATGAAATAATTAATTATTGTGCATTATTCAATATTAGAGTTATCATTAATAATATACAAATTTATGTATCTGGAACAATTCTTTTACTAAAGAAGTTCTTAAAAATTATAAACTAGCTCAATTTTTATAATTGCCCTTTTAAGATAATACCTTTGCATTTTTTTTAAGCGAGATACATTCTTTGACGAAAATAGACATCCTACTGAGAATTTCTGCAATATAAGCTCTACCGACAAAATTTCCTACACTTTGAATATAAATTTTCATTAATTCTAAATATGTACCTCGTAACTTGAACTTTAAATATCAAATTTCAAACGTCAAACATTTAAGATAAGAGGAAGTTTTATTAAACAATCTAAAAATATTTTTATCATATTAAATTAACTTTACATTAAAAAGTATTCATATATCATGTTTACATTTCCTTAATTTAAATAAAAACTTTTACTATGATAAACATGCGTATTTTCATAAATATTTTCATGTTAGTAAAATTTGATTGAAAAAGTAAGAAATTATACATATATATATATGCATCATTATACCTTGCGTCGTATTTTTCGCTGAACATATTAAATAACAACTTTATTTCAAATTTTATTTTATCGCGTGTTTAATATTAGGAACATAAATTCATTTTTGTATGTTAGTGAAACTTAAATAAAAAATCAAGCATTGATCACAAACAGTTTTTTCTTTAAAACACTTTACTCAGTCTAAAAAAAAAGGATATTATTTTCTTAATAATCTTTCAAGTGTGCTTTTGACGTATAAAATTCAAAATTTTGCACTTTAAAAAATCGCTAGAAAAATGACAGTGTTAGCCTGGAAAAACGTTCACACCAAGAACCAGCTGACAGGATGTTGTTTTGGTAAAAGGCAATTTAATGGGCTTTCTTTGAGATTTTCGAAATGGGAAAGAATAATAAGACTATATTTTAGTTATTTTTGAATTATAGATTAATTTATTTTATTTATCATTTTTTATTTAATAGGAATTAATATATCTTTAATTAAACAAAATATTCTTCTTCATTGACTTAACAGCTCAATAGTGGGCCGAGGCCGTATGCCTACTGACAGCTTTTGAGACAAGAGATGTTTTCTTTTTACGGGTTAGGGTTGTCAGCCCTATTCCAACACTCATATTAGAGAGGGACCTACGGTTTAAGTTTTTAATTCCGAACCACTAAAAACATACACGGCGCAGCTGGGATTCAAACCCGAAATCTGTTTAAAAAACTACAAAACAAACAATATATAGGGGTAATTATTCAGTAATTCAGTCTGAAATTTAAGAATTTTTGTGCTATTAATTAATGTTCAATATTATTTTCAATTATAATAAATTTTCAATTTAATTAATAACTTGAATTATAGGTTAATTTATTTTATTTATCGATATTTTATTTAATCTGAATTAATATACTTTTAACCAAACAAATTATAGTGGCAACTATTTGGTGTTGATTCTGAAATAATTCTAACTTTATAAGAATTTTTTTATCTGTTAATTGCTGTTTATTATTATTATATTCAAAACGTTCATAGTTTTTAAAAAAATAATTATCGTAAAATTATAGTACATTATTCTAGATTAGAGTTAATCATTAATAATAAGGAAATTTATGTATCTGGACAAGTTCCTTTACTAAAAGCATCCTTTAGGAATATTAACTAGTCCAATTTATATAGTTGACCTTTTAAGAAGACACCTATGCATTTTTTTTAAATGAGATGCATTGTTTGGCGAATACAAACATCCTATTGAGACTTTTTTAACCAACCTTTCCCTACCAACTTTTCCCTTCCAACTTTGCTCTATCAACCTTTCCCTATACTTCGAATATAACTTTCCATTAGCTCTAATTATGTACTTGTAGCTTGACTTTTAAATATCAAACGTCAAGCTATTTTAAAAATGAAGGTATCAAAAAGCGTTTTCAATTACTGAACTTTATTTAAAATGGTTGAAGTAATTCTGAATTTCTTCTAACTATAGCTTGCCCTAAAAATACGATATTTTTAGAAATCATCTGATGAATAGAAGTTCAACTTTAGTTATTTGCTTAATTTTTTAATAAAACCGAATTAGAAGTATTGTGAAAAGTTAAATGTGCTGCGCATAAAATTAAATTAAATTGTACAAATTAAAAATGCATATTTCCGAGTTAAAATTAGCTTCTTTCATTTAAACTCCGAGTAAAAGACAAAATGGAATACTATTAATTCTGTCATCTCGCTTTTAAAGCAATAAATTAAAGGTTAGTACTTTTTTTAATGCTTTTGATTTTTTTTGAATGTAAAATGAATTTAATTCTTTAAGAAACTTATTGACTATCTTTTTATACGACTTTTTTTTTCTATCGTAATAAAAAAATGATGTCAAAAAGATGGAGATTTATAATCTATTTAAATATATTATAATAATTTATATTTTTAAATATTCTTTGAAATTTTAAATTATTTTGAATTAATTATCTTAATGTGATCTATATCTAAAAAAAATATTTTTAAAGGAAATTTCCTGTTAGGGGTTAACTAAATTTCCTTATTTTGTAAATGATCACTCAATAAGAAGTGATAAATTAGATTAAATATGAAACATTTTCAATCACATTTTGGCATAACTTTCTTCTGTAATTTTCTATTGATGATCTTCAGAAGTAAGGCTGTACAGAAGGTAGTAAGAAGAATTTTTTTTCTTTCTAATGCAGCTGGCAAACACTTACAGCTTGGCCTTTGATGCCAGGCAAGCGCTGCACCAATGTTACTCACTTTGCATTACCCAGGGGGCGCGTGTAACTTGAAGATAAGTCACGGACGCGGAGTAGCAATGGCCCCGCAACGCTCTACGTTCATATTAGACATTGACCTACGGTTTAAAGTGGATTCCGAACCATTACAAACACCCATGGCACCGCCGGGATTCGAACCTGATACCTGTATTACCGAGTGTCAGAGCGCTAGCCACTCGGCCATCAGGCCTCTAAGATTTTTTTTCTATTGCAGCTGGCAAAAACTTAGACACTTGTCTTGGGTGCCTTAAGGCAAGCGCTGCACAGACGTTACTCACTTTGCATTACCCAGGGGCGCGTGTAACTTGAAGATAAGCCACGGACGTAGAGTAGCAATGCCCCCGCGTAAGAAGATATAATGAGGAGAAATGAACGAAACAATCGATAGGGAATACATTTCTTCTGTTGGTCTCATAACAAAATATATATTGCGTATTATGGAAGCTGTAACAGTTCCATTGGAAATGGTATTACAGAAAAAATAGGGGCAAATGCTTTCTCTTTCTCGAAAGGAAAAAAAACCTTCTTATTTAATCTGATGTCGATTTCAAAAAGAAAATATATGTACCAATATGCATATAAAGTTTGTGAATAATCGAAATTAATGATTGAATTTCTGTTATGAATTGAAAGAAATCAATAAATACTGAATCTTTAATTAATCTTTAGTGAAACTCTAGTTTTGCATTACGGTGATCCTTGTGTTTTATAAGCAATGAATAATCCATTGTCGGGTTATGGTAGACGGAAATTTCTTTCTGAAATAACTGCCTCAAATTTGCATATTGTATACGAAAAATGCTATGAAAACTCTCATCAGACCACTCTCATCCTCTGTGATTGTAGAAAAGAGGTGTTCACAAATGATGCAGGTTATCAGTATAGAGTTTATGATAGCAGTAATTAGATGGTATGTCAATAGCGATTCAAACCTGCTTCCTCCTTTAAGCCAGCTAGAATTACTGCGGAATTTATGGCTGATGGGGTTAATGTGACGATTATAAGTTTTTTTATTTGTGGTTGTAATTTTTATTAAAATGCTTGCTTCAAAATCAAATTCTAAATTTATAGGTTTTTAAAAATATATTTTATTTTGCCTTCATTTTTATATAGAATAATATATTTTAAATTTGATTTGATTTCTTCATAAACTTCGTTGCAGTCAATTTCACGAAGATCGTTGAATGCATATTTGTAATTGCTTCCATTATTATATATAATCTTAGAACGACTCCTTCTAGCAATAAAACAAGGAAAAAGAGAAGAAATGAATTGATGCTTTGTGACGCAACTAATTCTAGATCAATAGCTCTATAAATGCCATTGGTAAACAAAACTATCCATGTCTTATACATCTGTTGTTTAGTACAAGAGGTTTGAATTATCTATCCCGAAAACTTCAAAGACCTTTGTATATTTCACACATTTAGCTGCAAATGACCAGGTTTTGTAAGTGTTCTCTGGTATTACAACATTTACATTTGATAAAGCTTTTCAAAACATTACGAATAAATATCTTATCCTTGACAATTAAGAACTTCTCATGCAAACTACTAAATAGAATTTGGGTTCCTACATAAGAGTTTATTTCATGAAAAAGCTCTATTAATTTTGAATTTCTCTTATATTGGCATCTATGTGGTACTAATATAGGTACGGCAAATCGATACATAGATTACAGATACGTAGATTATTAGATATAAGGAAATTGTCAAATCGGATCTTTTTAAAAACTTTCACCACATGTTCTATTTCCTGTAACGAATATTCTCCAAATTCTCTCATCTTAAATACATTGTATTTATTACAAAATGTAATATCAAACTACAAGACACTTAATGGACTTGTATCAAGAAAATTAAACTGTATAAAAAGATATTCTAAGCCAATCGAGATTCTAGATGTGATGAAGAAATGCATGAAGAATTAGATAAAGCAATTGGTAAAGGAGACTTATCTGATCTTCAGCCATTTATAAGATTACAATTTGACTGGTATTTCCTAAATATATCCCAGTATAGCAAAGGAAATATGATATATGAGCTGACGTCTTATTTATTTTATGTTCTGAAGTTCGTTACTAATATAAATACAGGTTAATAATTGATTTTTATTAAAAAATAACTGAGATATAAATTTTTTTAAAAATAGGAATTTTTTTGAAATCACTACTGTTAAAGGTACATTGCACCCTATTGCTGTTCTTAGAGTTAAGTTGCTTTAATAGAGATTGAAAAAAAAATTATAGAGACAAAAGCTGAAAAAGGAAACAAAAAATGTTGAATTTTTAAAACAAAAATTAATTTTATATCCCCACAAAATTATGTGAATATATCAGAAAAATTCGATGCCCATGAAAGCGACACCGTCATAGTTGCAGCGTACTGATTTAACAGATAGATAAACTTTATTCGGTGTAGCAACTGTGTTACTGTTACTGTAGATCTGAATAAATTAGATGGTGATTGCGATAGTATATGTGAACGTCGACTAGGACTGAGCTGTGCTAACTTCATTCTTTATAGAAAACAAAGTCATTTTTCTTCATTGGCGCAACAGCCCCCATAATGAGCCAAGGCCGTCCGCCTATTGGCAAATTTCGAGACAAAAGATGTTTCCTCTTTGCGGGGTAGGGATGTCAGCTCTATGCACAATGTTCTATAGCCATATTAGGCCAGGACCTAATGTTTAAATTGGATTCAGGACCACTACAAACTTTTATGGTACTGCCGGGACTCGAATCCTGTAGAACAAAGCGCCAGAGCTTAGTCACGACTGATAGAATCGTCTTCATCCGAGTGACGACGAGGATTTTGCTACTCGGCCATCAGGTCCAGGATAAAGTCCTGGTAAAAGTAAAAAAAATCTGATCAAAACAATTAATGAACTCTATTACCATTATGAGATAATTTTTTTTATAATCTATAATATAATAATAATTATAACATTTGATAAGGACTTGGAACATCAGGTTTGTTAACTCTGCGATTTAGGAAGCTTAACTACATAGAAGCACACGAGACGAAAAATAAACTTTCGAGTTTTCAGCAGGGATGAGCAAGTTAAATTAGTAGGATAGAGATTTCCTTCATTAAGGGCAAAGTAATGGATTCAAATTTCATATCACTTTTGAGATCTTGGCTTCAATTTGCTTAGGCTCCAGGAATTAATTTTAAAATAGTGAAACGGTAGTTTAATCGTGGTAGTGGAGTGAAATGGTAGTTAAGTTGTTATCAAGCTAAAGTTTCAGATTGATGTGTTGACATACACTGATATACATATCTCTGCACTGGAAAAAATACATTTATTGATAAATCACAACAATATTAATGTATTAATTGAACATTGTAGTTTATGATAGAATTAATGTTGATAAAAACGAACTTCTTATAGTTTTATAGGATATTCTGTGTTTGATGATACTATCTCATGGTAGTATATTTTACTTAAGGAATACATTAAAATATTTTCCTTCCACTATTTCTTGACATCTAAACATTATTTCTTTGTCACGTATCTCTTTATATTATTTTTGGCGGTTTCGTAGATCCGAATAACAGTATATAAAAATTCCCAACCCGCTAACATTACCAGCATGCACCCATCATCAAAACATAGCAACTTGCCAAGAATTTTCCTTTTTTTTCCTAGGGATACATCACTCATCGTGTACAGCATGATAATATTTTATACACCTTTTCGTTTCCATTACCATCATACAGGATAAAGAGAGAGAGAGAAAAAAAAAAAGAATAGGGCCGGTTACCTGAAATCTTGGGAGGTGCGTCTCCAATCCATATGTTCCGTCAAGTTGGAAATGGATGCTAATCAGCTGTGCTTTTCGCAGCATCCGTTTCTGCCAGAGGCAACGCGTATGAATAATACATATTTTTCGGGTCCTCAAATATAAATGACCCATTTCTTTTGCATTCGCTCCTCTTTTTATTGCTGCTTTCTGACTGGAAAATGATAAGGTGGAAGCTTAGAAAGTTTCGGATATGGTGTTTTTCAAAAAAATGCGTGAGATTTATAAATAATCACTCGCCTCATGATGTATTTTATCACCGAAAATTTCTATAACTTGCAAAATATGTATACTGAGTAACCAAATTATTATATATACTTCCATGTTATTTCTATGGTAAACTATATATTTCTGTTACTAAATGGTACTGTGTAAGTTATATGTGATTGCTATTATTATTTGTTTTTATGATAAATTATACGCTATTCCTATTATTATATGTTTCTAAGTTAGACACTATGTATGTTATTTTATAATGCTCCTGAATTTTAGTAAATGACTTTGGGCAAAAAATTGCCATTTGTACTTTAAGCTAACATTTTGTTTTTGCCAAAATATCTGTGTGAGGATGGACAAAATGTTTCCTAATGAAAAGTATAAATATTGCATGAGAAAATTAAATTAAAATTAAATAATTAAATTAAAAAATTAAATTTTCAGAGAAAAAAAGTTTTTGAATATAATTCCAGCACTTCCGTAGAATAAGAATATTTCTTCAAGTATATTAGAATTTCAAATCAATATAATACAATATACAGCTCTTACCCGTTAAAAATAATATAAACAAATTAAATAAAAAAACTTCCAATTATGGAATTACAGAAATATATTGAATCTTAAGATAGATAAAAAAAACGGGATATGTTACTATGCCACTAACATAATCATACTTTCTCTTCAATATTAGTGCAACAGCCCCATGGTGGAACAATGCCATCTGCCTATTGTTTTCTTCTAATGGAGTAGGACTGTCAGTACTACATCCAACACTCTAGAGGCATATTAAACGGGACATATTATTTAAACTCTATCGAATCAGTACAAACATCCAACCCACTGTCGGGACTCGTACCCGTAACTTGTGGCACCGAGAACCAGAGCGCTAGTCACTCGGCCATCAGGCCACATAATCATACAAAAATTGTAAACATGATATGAAAATGTATTGCATAGTATACAAATGTTGTAACAGAGGTTTAAATGGTCTAAATCTATGGTACATAAAATAACAAAATATTGTTTCTAAATTAAAAGTCCAGATGAATTAAATTAATATTTTTAATGGTTTATTTTCATCTGACTCATGGCATAAATGAATTATATATATATTTTTTATAAGATGTATTAAATTGATGATTTTCCATCTGAGTCGTGATTTGTGAATTTAATTTCATGGCAAATTGTCTTGAAGGGATTTTAAGATTTGATTGTATTAGATGTATATTTTTCATAAATATACTGTTCTTTCGGTTTTTTTATTTAGAATTGTTTCAGATGAGAAATTAATTACATTTTAACTGATTCACTTTCCTTGAATATTACTTTAGAATCAACAATTTATAGCCAACTGCCGTCTAGAAGATAATACATTTGACAAATTGGATACAAACTTTCCAAATGCCGTTCCTCATTTTATCCTTTCCAAATTGCGATAGTATCAAAATAAGTGTAATGCAGAAGTTCATCCTCTCCGTATTTTATCTGGGATAAGCTGCATTTGTTACGTATCAGCAGTTACCGTATTAAATAATCCATGAAAGTATCCTAACTTTCAATAAATATATGAAATATATACATAATATATAATTAATATACATTGCAATAAAAAAAATTTCAAAAATATTTATAAAATAGAGTCCCATTCTTCGTTTTGTTTACATTTAAAATAAGATAAATTCATTAGATCTTCAGTATTAGTATCATTCTCTGAAGTACTTGATTACATTAACAACATATTACGTTTGTCGTAACTGAAGCTGGAGCCAACTTATTTAAAAATAAAACCATAATTCAGTGATTAAAATGAGTCACAGATATGCTTTCACCTTTAGAAAAATCTATTTCGCTCAAAGACTTTATAGTTGCAGGGGTAAATGAACTCATCTCAGTCAGTTTAATGGCAAAACTTCATTAATGTTTTCCCAGAAAATCTCATATCGAGTAATTTATCTCTCAAATATAACTCTTACTTAGATTTGTTTGATAACCATCATCTCGATTTTTCCTAAGTGTATTTCGCATACTCTAAGACATACTCATTTTTCTAAAACATTTGGAGTTTTAACAGCGGCTTGCTTTAACGATTCCACCCTTTCTCACAAAATCCGAAAGTCTTTGATAAACTCCTTCCATTTCCCCTTTATCGTACGAGCTCTCCACACACACGAAGAGAGAATGATCTACTTTTATGCAGATTCTCGAAATGCATTTTTTATGCGCGCGGATTCCCCGATCGCATTAAATGCTGCCCAGATGCGTATGAATTAGAGCTTATTTATATGTGATAGAGATGAGATAAATTTGGTTGCCGTGGATAACTCTAATGGAAGGTTTTCGTTTTATTTCTCAAGTGATCCGTTAAAAGCGAAATCATCCTCATGAACTCGTCTTTAACCTTCGATTTCTTAAAGGGAATTTATAAATCGTGCGTGGATATTATTTCGATAAACTTTGATAAAGAATTTGACGGATAATGGATGGATATTATATTAAGTTTTATTTATTTCTTTAATTCATCATAACAAATACATCTTTATTTTAATAATATAGATATTGATATTATTTCTTTTTCGATTAAACCGATGATGGGCCTTGTAAGTGTGCTAGGAATAATTTACCGTTGGTCGAAGTACAAGTTAGGGCCATATATGAGCGTGGTCTTGATTCAGTGTTCGTGGATACAAACTAAATTATTTCTCAAAATATTGATGAGTTGTTTTTCATATTTATTAGCATTTGCTAATAAATATGAAAAATGGAACAGTACTGCAAAAATACAGCACATAAAACAAAGTATCTATCAGTATTTACGAAATCATCGTAAAAAGCCAATTTGTTCTTTGTAACATCCCCTACTGACTGGAACTATTCTTCGACTGTGGTACCGTCTGGAACTCTTCGCTCCACCGCACACTCCCGTTTCCTTTTTCCCTCCCTCCATTATCGGTTCCAAAGTCTAAAGGTCGAAAAAAACCATTCAAAGACTACCATAAGGGGCAATCCGTCCTCGAAAGGATAATCTATGAACTTTCAGTTCCTCCCCCTTGTTATATTTTGTTTTGGGGAGACATGGTGGATCCTTTCTGGCAATGAGGGAAAGATTTTGATTTTTTTTTTGGAGTTGTTTTCCCCCTCATTTGCATGGGGTTCTTTACCATCGAATGGCTGAATTCCCGCCAGCAACCAGACTATTGAAATGAGACATTTTTCAAATGTTGTCTTTCTGAAGGCAGCGACTGAAATGAAACACCAACAGCGAAAATCGAATATAGGCCCTCTTGCACGCTAATTGCGCAATTTACAACTGGTTATATATCGGCCTATTAGACTGAGAATAGGACATTGGTTTCTGACTTGAATTGCCCCGTTCTTGACCTGATACGCGATGCTGAAAAAAAAATTGTATGATTATAATATATAGAACACATGCTTTACAGACGTATGAAGGATAAAAATAGTTGAAAATTTTTTCGAATTTATCATGTTAATTGAAAAATTATAAACTACACAATACTTGATTTAACGACCTTAAGCTTTAGTGGAATTTCAAAATTAGTTTTCAAATCTGAATTAATTGATTTCAACCGGAATGATTAAAAAAGAAGTTGTCTTCAGTTGCATGACTTTTGAAATGTCGATAGAAACTGTCTGTTTCGAATATTATTTTCCTCTTCTAACAAATCTGGATTAAACTCTGAAATTAATTACAGATTTGAACACAATTTTCGGCGTATATTCCATAAAATTCTCCGCTTAGCAAATTTCTGCGTGTAATTTATCACTCGAATTTATATATATATATATATATATATATTGAAAAAAAGTACACCTTTCAAACTATTACTAGTTACGATAAATTAATTATGCTTACTTTCGTTAAGAATGTACTTTGATTGAATTAACACTACTAATTTAAATATAAAGAACATTAAATTTAGAATCACTTGTGTATGTATTTCTAATAAATTAGACACTGGTATGCCGATGTTCTTATAGTTTATCATTCAGTGCTGATTTTTACTTGGTACTACCATATTAAAAATTTTTATATGCATTTTTCAAGAACAATACCGGGAAATTAGTATTTATTAAAAAATGTATTTTTTTACACTAAAATTCATAGCTGAATGTGTACAGTAATCTGAGAGCTTGACTAAATTTCGAACTAATTAACTTATGAAAACATATCTGAGTATAAAAGTATCGTAAAAATCCTTAGTATACAATATTTGTTTCCAGATACCCTAAGTAAATTCCATAAAACTCAGAAAAGGGCATATAAGGTAAGTTAAATCATAAAATGTTTAAGCTTGAGCAGTTTTAAAAATAGCTTTTTAATTTCTTTAAGACTCTTTTTTCTTAAAGGAAAAAAAAAAAAAAAATAGATCATGTGTCATGTGTAGAAAAATAATCATTTAAAAATGCGCAATTAAATGCGGGATTTTTTTTCCTTCTATAAATTTTCAGTATGAAGAATCGAGACACATTTCCTTAATTTCTTTTGTTTGTTAAGAAGAAAAAGAAAACCTTTTGTCAATATAATGTATAAGTATACTCAAAATATCTTCTTGAAATAAATAAAAAGCGCCTATAAAGCTAAAGAAAAAATTTTAAAAGAAGAAAAAAAAAATCAGAACTTTGGAAAGAAGATTTAAATAATAACAAAAGGTCTTTGGTTTTGAATCCCGTGTTTTGGTTATTTAAATGAGTCCTTCCTCCCCGGTCAAGCACATACCTCCTCTTATTACATCCCTCCACGTACAGACTCAAGAATTGAAAAATCTGATACTCGCGAGGAAAGGACTGAACTGTGAGGGTATTTGCAACGGTTAAATAAATATTCTCGGGGAGTTCTTGAGGCTTTAGAGAGGGCTTAAAAAGAAGTGAATTCAGGGGATAGTGGCTTTAAATTAAATGATATCTGAATCCTTCTTTCGATGGGAAGAAAGTGTCCGTTGAATTTTCATGTTTCCCTTTAGTTAAAAAACCAAAATTGGAAAATTTCTGAATAGACATTACGTTTTTTAATTGGTGTATTTTATAGTTTAGCTTTTTATATAGCTAGCCATTTAATCTAGCTTTATTTGTAAAGGAACATTTTTAATAGCTTTTTTTTTTGTAAATGCACTTTTTTAAATTTTGCACACTGCTCTTATCCCCGCGTTTTAATCAATGCAATGTTTCCTTTTTTCTTGTTGGTACCTAAATCAAATGTTATGTCCTTTTAATATTTACTTATATTTCTTAAATATCAAAAGTTTTGCTGAATACAAGAAAAGAGTTAAGTCATTGTTATACCTGTTTAACTTATGGAGTTAACTTCGTGAATATCAATAGAATGGCAATGCCAGCAATTTTGGTTATGCTGAAAGTATTAATTTGTATCACTCTGCAGCATTTTTACCACACTATATTTATCAAAGATTGTTTTTTATGAAAAGTTTAGGTGCTACTACAGATATTACTACCTACGATAAATTAATTATGCATTCTTTTCTGTTAAGAATATACTTTTAAATTGATTTAACACTACAATTTAAATATAAAGAACATACACTGCAAAAAAGAATCACTTGTGTACGTATTTTACTAATAAATGAATAGACACTGGTATTTGGATGTTCTTATAGTTTATCATTCACTGCTGTTTTTACATGCAGACTACCATATTAGACAATTTTTATATGCATTTTCAAGAAAAACTGGGAAATTAGTATTTATTAAAAATGTATTTTTTTACACTAAAATTCATAGCTGAATGTGTACAGTAATTCTGAAACTGACTAAATTTCGAACTGATTAACTTATGAAAACATATCTGAGTGTAAAAGTATCGTAAAAAATCCTTAGTATACAATATTTGTTTCCAGATACCCTAAGTAAATTCCATAAAACTCAGAAAAGGGCATATAAGGTAAATTAAATCATAAAAAGTTTACGCTTGAGCAGTTTTTTAAAAATAGCTTTTTAATTTCTTTAAGACTCTTTTTCTTAAAGGAAAAAAAATAGATCATGTCTCATGTAGAAAATAATCATTTAAAAATGCGCAATTAAATGCGGATTTTTTTCCTTCTATAAATTTTCAGTATGAAGAATCGAGACACATTTCCTTAATTTCTTTTGTTTGTTAAGAAGAAAAAGAAAACTTTTTGTCAATATAATGTATAAGTATACGCAAAATATCTTTTTGAAATAAATAAAAAGCGCCTATAAAGCTAAAGAAAGAATTTTAAAAGAAGAAAAAAAAAATCAGAACTTTGGAAAGAAGATTTAAATAATAACAATAACAGCAACAAAAGGTCTTTGGTTTTGAATCCCGTGTGTTGGTTATTTAAATGTGTCCTTCCTCCCCGGTCAAGCACATACCTCCTCTTATTACATCCCTCCACGTACAGATTCAAGAATTGAAAAATCTGATACTCGCGAGGAAAGGACTGAACTGTGAGGGTATTTGCAACGGTTAAATAAATATTCTCGGGGAGTTCTTGAGGCCTTAGAGAGGACTTAAAGAAGTGAATTCGAGGGGATAGTGGCTTTAAATTAAATGATATCTGAATCCTTCTTTTGATGGGAAGAAAGTGTCCGTTGAATTTTCATGTTTCCCTTTAGTTAAAAAACCAAAATTGGAAATTTTCTGAATAGACATTACGTTTTTTAATTGGTGTATTTTATAGTTTAGGCTAGCCATTTAATTTTTATTTGTAAAGGAACATTTTTAATAGCTTTTTTTTTTTGTAAATGCTTTTTTAATTTTTGCACACTGCCTTATCCCCGCGTTTTAATCAATGCAATGCCATTGGTACCAATAAATCTGTTATTTCCTTTAATATTTACTTATATTTCTTAAATCAAAAGTTTTGCTGAATACAAAAAAGAGCTTAAGTTTTTATACCTGCTTTTTTTGTAAATGCAATGCCAGCAATTTTTTATGCTGAAAGTTTAATTTTGCATCACAAGAAAAGATTGTTCTTTATGAAAAGTTTAGGTGCTACTACAGTTAACATAAGATTAAATTTATAATATTTCATACTTTTCTGGTCTGGTACTATGACAACCATTTTAAATTCACTTTTAGAATTCATTTAAAATTATAGCTATCATATACAGTATGATGGCTTATTTGAATGAAATTTAATGCAATACTTATTAGTGTCAAGCATTATTCATGAATCCAACGACTCTACAAGTAAATTGGAGTAAAACAAAGATTTCTAATAAGAACAAGTAAAACAAAGAACGAATAAGAATGGTTATTGATCCTTAGTCTTTTTTAAAGAATTTTTGAAGGTTCAACGAAAAAAAAAACGCAACCTCATAATGCAAGACAAACGTTTTAATCAAAAATTGTAAGTTATTTGCATAAAAACCCCCACACTTTTCTTCTTTAAAAAATAAAATTGAACAACCTCAAAACATATTCTGAAATAACGAATGATCAGCAATATAATGAATAAAAGTAAAATAAATAACACCTCATAAATATTTAGATTGACATACTAATAGTCACATATAACTACAAAGCGTAGGGCAAAATAAATTTATTCCCCTACTTTAGAAATGCATTTTTTTTTTCATTTTTAATCAATTTTATTAAAATGGCATCAATTCAATTTTGAAAAAGAACCTTAGTTAATGATACACTCAAACAGAGAAATTTTGTATGTATTTTAATTAGAAATTTAATAGCGGTATACAATACCTCTTTAATTTTTCAAGTCCTACAAAAGTGTTTAGTTTATTCCAATACAAAAGAAAAATCATAAAACATTAAATGTCTCATTATTAGGAATAAATAATGGTAATGGCTTTATATTACATTCAAATTATTTGACCAATTGATATATGACTTCTGAAGAGAAATATAACAAATGTTATTAATTAATCAAATTAACCTTAATTAAGTTGCTACAAATATTCCTTTCTAAAAGTTAACTTATATCATTTATCCTATGTTTATATTTTAATTGAGGGAAAATTTTTGAAAATAGCTCTGAGACTTTAAAAGTTTCCATTCATTCAAATTAAAGCACAGTAAACTTAAACTCCCTTAAATAAAGCAAACATTTTTTTCTTAATAGTGATTTATTATGTATCTCTCTCATTGTTTTACGGTGACAGGGCCTTTCTTTTGTGGAGATCACCAACTCTTAGTGACGTGAAAATTGGCATGTATTTCCCGTTTGCGACGCGTTAACACATTAATTTTTGAGATATCAACCATAGTTTTTCAAACCAAATTACCTTATTGACTCTCTCTGAAAACAGATGCTCTTGGCCCTCTCTCAATGTTTTAGGTAGTGATACAATTGCAATGCTCTTCGGTCTAAATCACAATTCTCTGACCTGAATTTTTAGGAAAACAAACACGGAAAATCACCTCGCATCTTGGAATAAATCCAATTCAAAAAGCACCTTTGTTTCGGAGTTATTGAGTTTTATTTCACTTACTCAACATCTTCGTTCATATTGAAATAAACAATAATTGTCTTAATGCATAAAATAAATCACATAAATTATTAAAAAAATTTCTATAAAGAAATACAATAAGTGAAAAAAGAAATAATTCTTAAATCAGTATTTATTTAAAAAAACTGCGAATCAAATTTAAAGAAATATATCTGAAAATGTGAAAATATTTTAACAATCTAGAACATTAAGAAAGCGTATTGTTGTTATTTTTGAATGCAAGATATTATTTATTTTATTATAAACTGGAGATTATTTGAACAGGAGATTTTTCACAGAATATATTGCATTAGTTTCGAATAAAAATAATCTTGATAAATAAACTTCACTAAAACTTCTTAGAAAACTACCACTCTTCTAAATGGGTTTCTGAAAATTTTCCAATGGACTGTATTGCTAGATCAGAAGTGATCTCCAAGGAATTGGTTCCGAATTCGAAAGAGATACTTCTTACGATTTTTAAAGGTTTAAGGAACAATATGGAGCAGAAATGTTATATCCGGATCCAGCAACCTTAACTTACCCAGATATAACACAGCGATTTATGGGCCTATTTGGTAGAAAATTGTGGGACCGAACAGTTTTTTGAAGCTGCATTTTGTTGCTGCATCACCTACCTGGCTTTCTATCAAATCCCACCAGAGAAACACCTTCTTGTGGGTTTCTTTTTTAAAAAAAAACTTTATTTCTTGTTTTACAGAATCAAAATTAACAAATGATTATTTAGATTATCTCTAGAAGTGATATCACTATAAAATTTTCTAATGATTTTTATATCTTTGCCTAATTATATAATTAGTCGAATTTATTACATATAAGACCAAGTATTTTTTTTCAAAGTAATGCCCTCTGGGCACAATGTACTTATGCCAACTTTTTTATCCAATCCTTAATACATGCTAAAAAGTGTTCGGCAGGGCCTGACCTTCAAAGCGCATGGTGATTCACCTTGAATCTCTTCAATAGACTCCAAACGGTATCCCTGGAATGGTCTTTTGAGTTTAGGAAATAGCCAGAAGTCGCACGGTGTGAATACGGTAGTTGATGAATAATATGGGCTTCATTTTTGGCGAAAAAGTTACGAAGACTCAATGCAGTGTGAGGCTGGCGCATTCAGTGTTTTCGATACCAATCGATATTTGACGCGTTTGTGGCCCAAAATGGAATTACCGATTCTTTCGAAATTCCAACATCATCAGTAAGATCTCTAATTGTAAAATAATAGACGCATTGCAAGCACCAAATCTTTAATTTTTTTTTGACGTGAGTTTTCGTCGGTTGTGGTTGGTGGTCGACCAGAGGGCTCTTCGTCTTCAACGCTTTCTGCCTCCTTTGAACTGTTTATACCACTTACGAAAACATACGTTACTACACTAAATAAGTTTAAGCAAAATAAAATTTAATGCAAGTTCTTTGCTCAATTAATTCAGACAATTCAAAAATCGCAGAATCAGTTTCGGCGTCTGACAAAGGCAAGTAACTCAATCACTAATGAATAATTTGACGTCAAATTTCACACAGATGTCAAAGAAAGTGCCTAAAAAAGAAAAAAAAATGAAATTCCATAAATCCCGGGAATTTAAAATTTAGAATTGGTGTTACTTTTTTACAGTAGTATATATATATATATATATAAATGGTTTTTCATCTTCACGTAAAGTTTCCTTATTTCAGAAATAAATATTTAGATTGTGCAAAATTTTAACTTTTTTCATTTCCTTACGATTACAACTCAGCAATTACAATCACAACAATTATCAGCATTACACCGTGGCTTTCCTCATATGATTAGGTTAAATTTGAAGGAAAGTGATTATGCTTGCACTGCATCATTCATCATAATAAAATCATGCACTTTCAAATACTGATTTTGCATGTCAAGCTCTAGCTAACATTAGGCAGCAATTGAAGGATTCATGAAACCACATGTCTTGGACACGGACAAAACGGAATCCACGGAATCTTGATCTGTCAGGAGATTCTGTCCAGTGAGTACCTGCACATGATAGGATACTAGGAATTGAAAGTAGTGATTTTTCATTTAAAAAAGCAGTTTAGTTGTACAGAAAATGCGTATGGTGTTCCATGTTAATCCCATTTATAATAACTAGCAGATTTTTAACGTGAGAAATTGTGCTGTCATTGCAACGATGCACAAAAGCTGTCTGTATACCACGAATCGCTTTAAATCAACAAAATATTTTACTTTGTAAAATCCAAGTATTGCTAGAAATATATAAATGTAAAAATTATATGTGTGAACTTTGCTACCTGTATGTGTATAATCTATCTTTGTTAATCGTGGTTTTTCTAATTTATCATGGTTTTTGAGAGACTACTTACGTTTGGATTCACTTTATATTAGCTTCAAAGGCAAGAAACTAAATAATTAGTAATCAATAATTGGCAATTAATAACTAAGACCCTTTATAATTGCAATATGCTTCGTCGTATATTTGATTTCCTAATATTTCCCGCAGTTTTTTAAAAAATTATCAAAGAAAGTATCTTTTTTTTCTTCCTTGGGGCGTATTATACCATGCTCTTTTCTATGTGGTGTTCCCCAGTTATCACTGATTCTCGCAGTTATTAGGCTGTGTGGAAGGGATAATTGGGAATACAAATATCTAAAAAATAATCAGTAATTTTCATTTAGTCGTC
>BPLQ01002493.1:1868498-2145681 GCA_021605075.1 Caerostris darwini | reverse complement strand
TTCCGGTCTAATTAGCCCAAAGTGTACACAAAATGTCCGCAGAAATACAAACCAAACTTGGTGAAACAGACCCATGGCGGACAAAGGCCGTTTGCCTACTGGCAGAATTCGAGACAGGAGACGTTTTCTTTTTACAGGACAGGGTTGACAGCCCAACGCTTTACATTCATATTAGACCGCCAACTACGGTTTAAAATGGAATCTGTACACTATAATGTTATGGATCTATAACGTAAAATATTTTCAAAAGACGTTAGATATACTCTATATAATTGGGCTATTATTGATCTTTTTTAATTTTACAAAAAAAAAAAAAAAAAAAATAAATAAATAAATAAATAAATAATTGTGATATATTTTAAATATAAAAAAAAGAATATTTTTTAGGTAAAGTATTTTAAATATAATATTTTATCTCACAGGTGTTTATGTTTTACTTTGTTTTTTTCGGATTAAAAATTTTTAAATTCATTGCGAATTTAAATTTCTATGTGAATTTAATATATAAATAATAAGGTATCAGATATACTCTATACACTTAGGTTATTATGGAATTTATTTAATTTTCAAAAAAATAATTGTAATATATTTTAAATGTTATATTTAAAAACTGAATATTTTTACTTAAATAAAGTATTTTAAATATAATATATTATCTTGCGGATGTTTCTGTTTTTGGATTAAACATTTTTAATGAATTTCTATGCGAATTTAATATACGTTGATATTGTTGACATTCTAAAGTACCACCCCGAACAAAAATAATAAAGTACCTAAATAATAAAAAATAATAACAACCCATATATATTTATTTATCTATTCATAAATTAATGTTTAAACAGAATTTATAAAAGCACAAAAATAATTTTTTAATTCAACTTTAATTAAAATAAAACCATTTTTCATTAACTCTTGATGAATCGGCAAAGAAAAAGAATTAAAATGTTGCATATATTAAATTTCGCATTAGGGAAGAATTATTACTTGTTCGAGTTTTAATTATTGTTAACTGTTCCTTACAATCATTTTTTTTTCATTAATTTACTTTCAAAAATCAGGATTTCAATTAACTTTACAATGCCTTTTCAATAAGATTGAATATCTAATAATAAAAAAACAACATTGTTTATTTATGCATTTAATTTAATCCTCTTATATATATATGTCATCAGTTTAAAACAATCATGATAAAAAAAAAATTTAAATTAAGGAAAGTTCAAAATAAATTTGTTTTTATGTCATCATAGTTAATGAGTTGTTCTATTTATAATAATTAATAATGTGATTTTGACTAGAATTTTTAAGATCTAATTATTTTGATATTATTTTTTCCTAATATTAATAATGAAATGTATATGCTTTGATTTTGAAGGAAATAGTTATTTAATATTTATTGCATTTAAAATTTTTATTATTCAATTCACAGAAAATTTATTTTAAAATCTAATTAATATATATTGATTTTTTTTTCTTCGTAGCTATTATGCCATGCATATCTTTCAATTTTTAAACTTGAAATTAATTTTCTTAACCAATATATAAAATCAGATTAAATATTAAATTAAAAATACTTATAAATTTAACAATAGATCAAGTTTGATCATTGGAATTAAAATGGATAATAGAAAAAAAATTGAAATTTTCATCCATCTTTCCATCTGAATTTGCGCAAACAATTGTCATTTATAAGCAAAATTCAAATAACAGGTAGAATTGATAGTATAAGATTTGATAGTAGAATTGATGGTATATGGATTTGAAAGTAGAACTGATAGGATATCGATTTGAAAGTAGAATTGCTAGTATATAGATTTGACAGTAGAACTGATAGGATATCGATTTGAAAGTAGAAATGATAGGAAATATATTTGATAGTAGTACTGACAGGATATAGATTTGATAGTAGAAATGCTAATATATAGATTTGATAGCAGAATTGATAGTATATAGATTTGATGGTAGAATTGATAGTATATAGATCTACTATCAAATCTATATACTAGCAATATAAATCAAATTATTGATAGTATATAGATTTGATGGTAGAATTGATAGCATATAGATTTCAAAACTAGGTGAGCCTGTTCAAAACCCAAGATTGTAAGACTAAACTGAATGGTTTCTATTTATATTACGAACAAGTATGTTAAATTTGTCAGCTAGCCAGTCCTTCTGTTGAGCCTGGGAAGCCACATGGTTGAGTGATTGCTTGCTTCTTCTATAGTTTTTTATTTGTCTTTAGAATTAATTTAAATTTTAGAATTAAAGATTAAAATGTTTAATTTTTTCAAGTTTATATAATCTTTTAATTAATCTGTTTTCTTTATAAGATCTTTTTTTTAAATATATTTTTCGTTCGCTCCAATTGTTTTATTATATAGGTTTATCTATATTTTGTTTACTATTTTTTATTTAATAAATAGTTATTTAGAGTAAAAAAAATAATATACATAGTTATAAATAATTATAATAATGTTATAAATAGTTATTTCAGAATTCATATCTTTTTTTAATATATTTTTCGTTTGCTTCAATTGCTTTATTATATAGGTTTATTTACGTGTTATTAAATTTTTTTTTAAATTTATAAATAGTTATTCAGAATAATTTATAAATAATTAAAATTTTTTAGTTATTTTTAAGTAGTTATTCAGAATTATTTATAAATATGTATTTATAAATAGTTATTTCAGAATTCAGATATTTTTAAATATATTTTTCATTTGCTTCAATTGCTTTATTGTAAAGGTTCATTTATATTTTATAAAAAATTTTTTTTTATTTATAAATAGTTATTCAAAATAATTTATGAATAGTTATTTATAAATTGTTATTTCAGAATAATTTATAAAGAGCTATTTATAAATAGTTATTCAGAATAATTTATGAATAGTTATTTATAAATAGTTATTTTAGAATTCAGAACTTTTTTAATATATTTTTCGTCTGCTTCAATTGCTTTATTATATAGGTTTTTTATATTTAATTAAAAATTTTTTATTTATAAACAGTTATTCAGAATAATTTATGTATAGTTATTCAGAATAATTTATGACTAGTCATTTTAGAATTCAGACCGTTTTTAAATATATATTTCTTTTGCTCCAAATGTTTAATTATATAAGTTTATTTATGTTTTATTAAAAAGATTTTTTATTTTCAAACAGTTATACAGAATAATTTATAAATTATTTATAAATAGTTATTTGGAATAATTTATGAATAGTTATTTATAAATAGTTATTCAGAATAATTTATGAATAGTTACTTATAAATAGTTATTCAGAATAATTTATGAATAGTTATTTAAGAATTCAGATCTTTTTTAAATATATTTTCGTTTGCTCCAATTGTTTTATTATAAAGATTTATTTATATTTATTAAAAAAAAAAAATTTTTATAAATAATTAATCAAAACAGTTTTTTCTTTACAATTGGACAAATGAAAATTTCTCCTTTTGTTGATATTATTTCCTGATTAAACTGACTTATACTAAAACTATTTTATTTTATGTAGCCGGACAACACTGGATCATACATATTAGTTTTCACATAAAAGTACTAACCACAGAAATCACTTTCATAATTAATTCTTCATGATTACATAAAGAACTTTAAGGGTATAATATTCAATCAAAACGATATTCAATTAATAACACGAATTTGCATTTATGCATTTCATTTAATTCTCAGCCCACCGAAATTTCATCGAAAACTTATCGACCTTTGTTGCAGGCCCTCTATTATCTACCACCCTAAATAAAATAGTAATTACTGTCCCGAAAATATTGCACAACTGAACGGATAATTAAAACTTTTACAAAGGCCCCATCTCCATTGAACACCATCCAATTATATCAGCAAAATGTCCATCCACAGATGTAATTGTCTTTTACCAGTTGCTCCCTAATAACGCGTGTGTAGCCACTTTTGCAACTTTATTCAAATTCAATAAACTAGAAATTTTCATTTAATGAACGGGACGAATTGGTGGAGCCACTTGGGGTACAACAGAATTTCGAAAGAGACAACTCGGTTCTCGAAAATACTCGGTTGTCTGCGTCCAAATAGATCTTGAGTAGCAGTACCACCCCTCCTTAACTGCACCGTACCCATTCCCTTTGTAGGATGTACATCCAATTAGAAGAGGACTGGCCTCTTACTATAATTAGATTGAACTCGACTTCGCACAGAAATGAATTCCCGTCCACTCTTACCCCTTCTAGGGGTCCGTCTTTTGTTTAGACTCAGACTTATTGCTTCCGGTCATTCTCGTAAAAGCCACCTTTATGGCGCACTCCATTCGTTTGGGTTTGTGCGAAGAAATGGTTGTCCATTAAGTCGCCCGTAATGAGAAACTTCGTTAGAATTCCACCAAAATTTCGTTTAGAGTTTTCTTTCCTCCCCAAGCAATTTAAGGAACAGCAATTGCAGATCTGCCCTTTTAGAAGCATTGGTTAAATAAAAGCTCTCAGTTTGATTAAATTCGAATTTCAATGGTTGGTTTTCTGTAGATCTAAAAGGTTAATTAAGGTTTCAATTTATTAACAGATTTTTTTTATGAATATAACAGTATATTTTTATGAATATCATTTGGTTAGTCGCTTTTTATTGATTGATTTTCTTTGCCCCTCTACGTTCATTTTTGCGCACTTTGGGCTAAATAAACCTTGATCTACAGTTTAACGTGGATTCCATGACATCGATGCCACAGTTTTTCTTTGAAGATTCTCTATTTACACAATGATGATGTCAAATGAGGATTTAATGATTATATGATGCATTTTAATATTTTCAACAATATAATACCAGTTATATTATTAAATTCAAATTTCAATGGTAGTTCTCTGTAGAAATATTAGTTTAACAAGATTGCGATTTTGTCACTGAGATATTGTTTTAGTAAATTATTATTAATTTCGAATGACCGACACTTTGCCATAAGTCATTCACCACCAAAACGATGATTCTCCATAAAAACTGATTAACCATTACTCATGTTGAGTCACGAAGATGTGACAAAGGTACAAATTATATTTTATTAATTTTTTTTTATTTATCAATAGTTATTAAGAATACTTTTCCTTTAAAATTTCTCAAAAGAAAAGTTGCATTTTTTGCTGATATTATTTTCTAATTAAACTGACTTATACTAAAACAGTTTTAATTTATGTAATAGGACAACTCCAAATCATATCTCCTAATTATTACATAAAAGTAACACTGTCACAATTAATTCTTCATGATTGCGTAAAGAACTTTAAGAACCTGATATTCAACCAAAAATTTTATTCAATTAATAACACAGAATTTGCATTTATGCATTTCATTTAATTCTCTGTCCTCAGAAATTTCATTGAAAACTTATCGACCTTTGTTGCAGGCCCTCTATTATCTACCACCCTGAATAAACCAGTAATTATTGTCCCGAAAACATTGCACAACTGAACGGATAATTAAAACTTTTACAAAGGCCCCATCTCCATTGAACACCAGCCAATTATATCAGCAAAATGTCCATCCACAGACGTAATTGTCTTTTACCAGTTGTTCCCTAATAACGTGTGTAGCGACTTTTGCAACTTTATTCAAATTCAATAAACTAGAAATTTTCATTTAATGAACGGGACGAATTGGTGGAGCCACTTGGGGTACAACAGAATTTCGAAAGAGACAACTCGGTTCTCGAAAATACTCGGTTGTCTGCGTCCAAATAGATCTTGAGTAGCAGTACCACCCCTCCTTAACTGCACCGTACCCATTCCCTTTGTAGGATGTACATCCAATTAGAAGAGGACTGGCCTCTTACTATAGTTAGATTGAACTCGACTTCGCACAGAAATGAATTCCCGTCCACCCTTACCCCTTCTCGGGGTCCGTCATTTGTTTAGACTCAGACTTATTGCTTCCGGTCATTCTCGCAAAAGCCACCTTTATGGCGCACTCCATTCGTTGGGGTTTGTGCAAAGAAATGGCTGTCCATTAAGTAGCCCGCAATGAGAAACTTCGTTACAATTCACCCAAAATCTCGTTTAGAGTTTTCTTTCCTCACAATCATTTTAAGGGAGTGTAATTGCAGGTCTGCCTTTGAGGAGCATTGGTTAAATAAAAGCTATTAGCTTGATTAAATTGAAATTTCAGCGGTAGATCTGAAAGGTCAATTCAGGCTTCAGTTTATTAACAATTTATTTTTATAAATATAACATTTGGTTAGTTGCATGTTAATTGATTTTAGTTTGGTTTGCCCCTATTTGGTCATTTTTTTGCATCTTTTGGACTAATCAGACCGGGATCTACAGTTTAATGTGGATTCCGAACCACTAACAAACATCCATATCACCGCTTTTCATTGAAAATTCTCTATTTATTTGATGACTGATATCGAATGAGGATTTGACTATAATAAATAATATATATGAATATTTTCAACTAAACTATTTTAAACAAGTTTTGAAACTAAAACTATTTTAATTTATGTAATCGGTCAATATCAGAACTTTTCTGCTAGTTATCACATAAAAGTGACACTTTCGTAATTAATACTTTATGATTAAATAAAGAACTTTAAGAACCTGATATTCAATCAAAAATTATATTCAATTAATAACAAGAATTTGCATTTATGTATTTCATTTAATCCTACGCCCACCAAAATTTCATTGAAAACTTATCGACCTTTGTTACAGGGTGCCTCTATTATCTACCACCCTGAATAAACCAGTAATTACTGTCCCGAAAACATTGCACAACTGAACGGATAATTAAAACTTTTACAAAAGCCCCATCTCCATTGAACACCAGCCAATTATATCAGCAAAATGTCCATCCACAGACGTAATTGTCTTTTACCAGTTGCTCCCTAATAAGGTGTGTGTAGCGACTTTTGCAACTTTATTCAAATTCAATAAACTAGAAATTTTCATTTAATGAACGGGGACGAATTGGCGGAGCCACTTGGGGTACAGCAGAATTCGAAAGAAACATCTCGGTGCTCGAAAATACTCGGTTGTCTGCTTCCAAATAGATCTTGAGTAGCAGTACCACCCCTCCTTATCTGCGACGTACCCATTCCATTTCTGGGATGTACATCCAATTAGAAGAGGACTGGCCTCTTACTATAATTAGATTGAACTCGACTTCGCACAGAAATGAATTCCCGTCCACCCTCTTCCCTTCGTGGGGTCCGTCTTTTGTTTAGACTCAGACTTATTGCTTCCGGTCATTCTCGTAAAAGCCACCTTTATGGCGCACTCAATTCGTTTGGGTCTGTGCGAAGAAATGGTTGTCCATTATGTCGCCCGTAATGAGAAACTTCGTTAGAATTTCCCCAAAATTTCGTTTACTGTTTTCTTTCCTCCCCAATCATTTTAAGGGACTGTATTTGCAGATCTGCCTTTTAGAAGCGTTGGTTAAATAAAAGCTATCGGTTTGACTAAATTCAGCCCTATGCCCAACGCTTTACAATTATATTAGTCTGGGACCTATGGTTAACGTTTAAAGTATATTCCGAACCCCTGCAAACATCCATGGCACCACCGGGACTGGAAACCAAAAATTGTGGCACAGACCGCCAGTCACTCGGCCATCAGGCTCCAATAAATATTAGTAATTATTAATTAAATTAATTTTTTTGTTATTATAAATTATAAAGACTTAATTTCCTAATTTAAATTGTAAAGACGTAATTATAATTTTTGTTATTATAAATTATATTGCATAATTAGTGTTACAATTACTATATTGGACTTTTTAATTTCCACCTTCGTTATATATTGTTATTACATTATCGTTTTCCCTGAATAGTTTAACGATAGTAATTATGGGCAGACCTTGTCTTCTTGGAGGACATTTAAAGGAAACTGCTTCGCGTTTGCGAAACGAATAAGAAAAAATAAAATAAATAAGAAACTCGAAAAGATCCCACCAGGAAAAAAGGTGCCATTCATTTTGTCACGATCACTAATGAGTTCCTCATTTGAGCATATGAGAAAGCAGCGACTCCAAGGGACGCCACCAACAAATTAAAATCTCAAGACTCATGCATGTTGGCTTCACACCTTCCCACACTTAAATTTTCATAAGTTAGAAATTGATAGACGTTTGAACTACAATTATTGTTATCTGCTCTTTATAACTATTAACAATTTTAATTAAAAAAAATTATAGTTTGAATAGACATTACAACAATGTTTCAGTTAGACTGAATATCTAATAGAAAAATAACGCTTATTTATGTATGCAATTTAATAAATCGTAAAGCAAACGGCAAAATTGCTATGAGTATTATTTGCTACATACATATTTACTACATATATATTATTATTTTTAGATTTATATATTATTTAAATAACTTATTTGGGAAAAATAACTGCATATGCACTTAAACCTTAATTTATTAATCCTTTTTTTGAGTGGTATTTAAAAAATTGCATCAAATGCATATTATAAATAAAAATTAATTCAAAAATGTAATTCAAAATGAAAACAACAGATATCTCTCAAAATAATATGCACATTAAACAAGTAATATAAAAAAAAAATTTTTAAAGTTAATTCCTACTTTTTTTTCACTATATTGCAGGAAGTCTTATAAATAATTTTCATTCATTTTTTTAAGTTTATCTGGCGCCATCTGTTGGGAGATATATGCAACTTAAATGTAAAAAAAAATTAAATGAATTAATTAAGTTTAATTACTGAATTAATATTTGAAAAAACTGTATTAACATCCAGTGTCATCCACTACAAGTTCAAAAAAAATGTCTTTGAACTTGAGTGGATGAATAAAAAGTATTTTATTAACGATTAGAAATTTGAACAAGATATATATATAGCGAGAGTGTGAGCTAATAAAAGGAATTGAATAAGGAATGTTACCAGGAAAAGGAATTGCCACAAAATTTCGTTTATAGTTATCTTTCGTCCCCAATCATTTTGGGGGACTGCAATTGGTTAAATAAAAGCTATCAGTTTGATTAAATTCAAATTTCAATGGTAGTCTTCTGTGGATCTAAAAGGTTAAATCTGGTCTGAATTTATTAACAGTTTATATTTTTGAACATAACATTTGGTTAGTCGCATTTCATTGATTGGTTTGGTTTGGTTTGTCGCATTTCATTGATTGGTTTGGTTTGGTTTGGTCATTTTGTGAACACTCTGAGCTAATCAGATAGGGACCTACAATTTAAATTGGATTCCGAACCCTTCGCTAACAAACATGCCACGCCTTTCATTGAAGATTCTCTAGTTATACGATGACAGATATTCAATAAGGATTCAATGATTCATATGATGCATTTGAATATTATCAACAATATAATAGCAGTTTTATGAAATATTAATTTAATAAGATTGATATTCAATCATTGAGATAATTTTTCTAGTAAAATATGGTTAATTTCAAATGGCAGACCCTTTGTCATATGTCATTCCCCATCAAACTGATTCAACATGTTCCATTTTTCTTTTACAATTAGGCAAATGAAAATTTCGACTTTTTTTCTGATATTATTTCCTGATTAAATTGACTAAAACTAAAACTATTTTATTTTATGTAGCCGGACAACATCGGATCATATCTGCGAGTTATCACATAAAAGTAACACTTTCACAATTAATTTTCATGATTACATAAAGAAGTTTAAGGACCTGGTATTCAATCAAAAATTATATTCAATTAATAACACGAATTTTCATTTATGCATATTATTTAATTCTATGTCCTCCGCAATTTCATTGAAAACTTATCGACCTTTGTTCTAAGGCCTTTATTATCTACCACCATGAATAGACCAGTAATTACTGTCCCGAAAACATTGCATAACTGAACGGATAGTTAAAACTTTTACAAAGGCCCCATCTCCATTGAACACCACCCAATTATATCAGCAAAATGTCCATCCACAGACGTAATTGTCTTTTACCAGTTGCTCCCTAATAACGTGTGTAGCGACTTTTGCAACTTTATTCAAATTCAATAAGCTAGAAATTTTCATTTAATGAACGGAGGCGAATTAGCAGAGCCACTTGGGGTATACAACAGAATTCGAAAGAGACATCTCGGTGCTCGAAAATATTCGGTTGTCTGCGTCCAAATAGATCTTGAGTAGCAATACCACCCCTCTTTAACTGCACCGTACCCATTCCATTTCTAGGATGTACATCCAATTAGAAGAGGACTGGCCTCTTCTTATAATTAGATTGAACTCGATTTCGCACAGAAATGAATTCCCGTCCACCCTCTTCCCTTCTCGGGGTCCGTCTTTTGTTTAGACTCAGACTTATTGCTTCCGGTCATTCTCGTAAAAGCCACCTTTATGGTGCCCTCCATTCGTTTGGGTTTGTGTGAAGAAATGGTTGTCCATTAAGTCGCCTGTAATGAGAAACTTCATTAGCATTCACCCAAAATTTCGTTTAGAGTTTTCTTTCTTCCCCAACCATTTTAAGGGACTGTAATTGCAGATCTGCCTTTTAAGAGCACTGGTTAAATAAAAGCTATCTACTTGATTAAATTCAAATTTCAACTATGGTATTCTGTAGACCTAAAAGGAATCACACTGTCCCTATATATATATATCTTGTTCAAATTTTCAGTCATTAATAAAATACTTTTTATTCATCCACTCAAGTTCAAATAAATTTTTTTGAACTTTAGTGGATGATAATGGATGTTAATACAGTTTTTTCATATATTAATACACCAATTAAAGTTCATTAATTAATTTTTTTTTTTTAGAATTTAGTTGCCTATATCTACCAATAGATGGCGCCAGATAAACTTAAAAAAAGGGATGAAAATTATTTATAAAGGACTTTCTGCAATGTAGTGAAAAAAAAAGTAGAATTGACTTAAAATTTTTTTTTTATATAACTTGTTTATATTTTCTTTAAATTTGTTTTATCAATAAATAGTTATTTCAGAATTCAAATCTTTTTTAAATATATTTTTCGTTTTCCCAATTGCTTTATAATACAGGTTTATTTATATTTTCTTTAAATTTGTTTTTATCAATAAATAGTTATTTTGGAATTCAAATCTTTTTAAATATATATATTTTTCGTTTGCTCCAATTGCTTTATAATAAAGGTTTATTTATATTTTCTTTAAATTTGTTTTTATCAATAAAAAATTTTGGATTTCCTTTTAAAATATATATTTTCGTTTGCTCCAATTGCTTTATAATACAGGTTTATTTATATTTTCTTTTTTAAAAATAAAATATATATTTTCGTTTGCTCAATTGCTTTATAATACAGGTTTATTTATATTTTCTTTAAATTTGTTTTTATCAATAAATAGTTATTTTGGAATTCAAGTCTTTTTTAAATATACTTTTCGATTTCTCCAATTGTTTTATTATAAAGGTTTATTTATATTTTATTAAACATATAGTCATTCAAAATAGTTTTTTCTTTACAATTTGTCAAATGAACATTTGCACTTTTTGCTAATATTATTTTCTGGTGAAATTCAAATATTATTAATACTAAAACGTTATTCTTATACTTATATGTAGGCGGACAACAAAACATCATATCTACTAGATATTACACTCATGCCCATAAATTAAGGATAATGAAGTTCAGGCAAAGAAAGAGACAGAAGCAAAACAAATTTGACTTATTTGTAAAGTCTATTTATTAAACAAAAGGTAAGGAGCAAAAAAGAGGCTATATGTCTGACATAATTAATAAAAATTGCGATTTTTACTCCCTGGGGCAAATTTCAAAAAAGAACCTATTTACAAAAAGCAGTATAACATGGTTAGTAGGATGGTTAATATGGAGTATGTCTCCCGGACGATGCAATACAGGCCTTACAACGCCTAGGCATGCTGAGTATCAAATTATCAATCTGATCTTGGGGAATATTACACCACTCATCAAGCAATGCCCTCTGAAGTTTCCGGTTGACAGGTGGGAGGGGGTTGACGGGCTGCAATTCGTCGGCCAAGCATATCCCACACATTCTCTATTGGATTCAAGTCCCGTGAGCATGCTGGCTAATACATACGGGTGATATCCTCCAATTGAAGGCATTCGTCTACAATGTTGGCACGGTGAGGACGGGCGTCGTCATCCATAAACAGAAATTCAGCACCCATGGCGCCCCGAAACAAACGTACATGTTGTTCCAGAATGACTTCCCGATAGATGTGACCTGTCATCGTTACACTCTGAACATGCAGGTCAGTCCTGGAACCAAGAATAATTCCTCTCCAAACGAGCCATCCTGCACCCGTAATGGTGTCGCTCAATGGTGTTCTCTTGGTAGTAACGGGTACCTGGCGCTCTCCATATGAAAGTCCGGCGAGAATCAGACTGCAAACTGAACCTGGACTCGTCGGAAAACATCACACAAGACCACTGTTGCGGTGTCCACAATGCATGCTCTCTACTCAAGGTTAATGGCAGGCGACAGTGAGTTGTGGTAAGTGGAACACATCTGATTGGCCTACGAGCATATAGACCAATGTGCCCTAAGCGACTGTACACGGTCTGCCTTGAAACTGTCGTACCGGTAGCTGAAGAGAGCTGACGAGACAGGTCTGATGCTGTGCTCCGTCTGTTTCTTTTGGCAGTAACTCCTAAATAGCGGTCCTCATTCAGCGTGGTAACTCGGGGGCGACCTGTGCTGTAACATCTACTCACATTACCATCATCTTGGAATCGTTGCCAAAGCCTGGAGATGACACTCTGGGCGATTCCAAGTTCCTCAGATAATTCCAGCTGGGTACGTCCACATTCCAGTCATCCGATAATTCTACCGCGTAAAAAATCATCCAAATGCTTTCTTTGTGCCATAACTATGCGGTTATCGCACTGAAAGGCTTTTAAAGCGCTTGTGAACAATTTTACTTCTTTGCCACCATTCCGTATATACCCCTCTCTTACACTCTCGTCAGTTTGACGTACTATCCGCGCCATCTGGTGGTTTTCTACAATTTGCATATTCTTCTTCAAGAGGTGTGTGATAATTCTATAGGTGAAATTTTTATTTTAGAGTTCAATTTCTGTGTGATTCTGAATTATCCTTAATTTATGGACATGAGTGTATATAAAAGAGCACTTCCCAATTAATTCTTTATGATAACATAAAGAACTTTAAGGACCTGATAATCAATCAAAAAGATATTCAATTAATAACACGAATTTGCATTTATGCATTTCATTTAATTCACTATCCTCAGAAATTTCATCGGAAACTTATCGACCTTTGTTACAAGAACTCTATTATCTACCACCCTGAATAAACCAGTAATTACTGTCCCGAAAATTAAAACTTTTACAAAGGCCCCATCTCCATTGAACACCAGCCAATTATATCAGCAAAATGTCCATCCACAGACGTAATTGTCTTTTACCAGTTGTTCCCTAATAACGTGTGTGTAGCGACTTTTGCAACTTTATTCAAATTCAATAAACTACAAATTTTTATTTAATGAACGGGGACGAATTCGCTGAGCCACTTGGGGTACAACAGAATTCCGAAAGAGACATCTCGGTGCTCGAAAATACTCGGTTGTCTGCGTCCGAATAGATCTTGAGTAGCAGTACAACCCCTCCTTATCTGCACCGTACCCATTCCATTTCTAAGATGTACATCCAATTAGAAGAGGACTGGCCTCTTACTATAATTAGATTGAACTCGACTTCTCACAGAAATGAATTCCCGTCCACCCTCTACCCTTCGCGGGATCTGTCTTTTGTTTAGACTCAGACTTATTGCTTCCGGTCATTCTCGTAAAAGCACCTTGATGGCGCTCTCCATTCGTTTGGGTTTGAGCGAAGAAATGGTTGGCCATTAAGTCGCCAGTAATGAGAAACTTCGTTAGAATTACCCCAAAATTTCGTTTAGACTTTATTTCCGTCCCAAGCATTTTAAGATACTGCCTTTTAGGAGAGTTGGTTAAATAAAAGCTACCAGTTTGATTAAATTCAAATTTCAATCGTAGTTTTCCGTAGATCTAAAAGGTTAAATCTGGTTTGTATTTACTAACAGTTTATTTTTATTAATATAATATTTGGTTAGTGGCATTTTATTGATTGGTTTGGTTTGTTTTGTCGCTCTATGGTCATTTTTTACACATTTTGGACTAATTAGACCAGGACCTACAATTTAATGTGGATTCCGAACCGCTAATAAACATCCATGACAATACCTTTTATTAAAGATTCTCTATAAGATTGTAATATCAATCGGCAAGATATCCAAGCTGGCAAGATATCCATTGAGCATTTGATGATTATGTGATGCATTTGAGTATTTATAACAATATAATAGCAGTTTTATGAAATATTAGTTTAACAGGTTTGAGATTCTGCCATTGAGATAATTTTTAGTAAAGTATTGTTAATTTCGAATGACTGACACTTCGTCATAAGTCCTTCATTACTAAAATGATTAAAGTTATAACTGATTCCCCATTACTCAGGTTAAACCACGGTGAGGAGACAATGGTACAAATTTCAACTGTAGTTTTCTGTCTTTTGTTTAGACTCAGACTTATGGCTTCCGGTCATTCTTGTAAAAGCACCTTTATGGCGCTCTCCATTCGTTTGGGTTTGTGCGAAGAAATGGTTGTCCATTCAGTCGCCCATAATGAGAATCTCCGTTAGAATTCACCCAAAATTTCGTTTAGACTTTCTTTCCTCCCCAATCATACTAAAGGACTGCCTTTTAGGAGAATCTGTTAAATAAAAGCTATCAGTTTGATTAAATTCAAATTTCAACGGTAGTTTTCTGTTAGGTCTAAAAAATCAATTCAGGTTTCACTTTATTATTTTTCTGAATATAACATTTGATTTGTCGCATTTTATTTATTGGTTTGGTTTGGTTTAATTTTAAACCAATGTTTGGTTTTTGCATATTTTCGACTAATTAGACAGGGAACTGCAATTTAACGTGGATTCTGAACCACTAATAAACATCCATGAAATCGTATTTCAAGATTCTCTATTTATATGATGACTGATATCCAATGAGGATTTGATCATAATATAATTCATATTCATCATATTATGATCAAATCCTCATTGAACAGTTAATTATATTTGCAGTTAACACTCATGGTTTAATCCTAATTTACGAACTTATAAACAGTTCATTTTTATGAATATAACATTTGGTTAATCTCTTTTCATTGAAGATTCTCTATTTACAAGATGACTGATATCCAATGAGGATTTTGATGATTATATGATGCATTTGAATATTTTCAACAATATAATAGCAGTTTTATGAAATATTAATTTAAAAAGATTGAGATTTTGTCACTGAGATAATATTTTAGTAAATTATTGTTAATTTCGAAAGACTGACAGTTTATCTGTCATTCACCATCAAAAAAGTGCTTCACCATCAAACTGATTCAGTATTACTCAGGTTAAACCACGCTGAGGTGACAATCGTTCAAATTTCAACGGTAGTGTTCTGTAGATCTAAAAGGTTAATTCAGGTTTGAATTTATTAACAATTTATATGAATATACCATTTGGTTTGTCGCATTTTAATTGATTGAGGTTTGGTTTGTCGCTGTTTGGTCATTATTTGAACATTTTGGGCTAATCAGACCAGTACCTACAGTTTATCGTGGATTCCGAACCACTGACAAACATGACACCCTCCTTTCATTGAAGATTCTCTATTTATATGTTGACAGATATCCAATGAGGATTTGATTATAATATGATGTATATAAATATTTTCAACTAAACTATTTTAAACAACATTTTAAACTAAAACTATTTGAATTTATGTAGCCCGTCAACACCAGAACGTATCTGCTAGTTTTTACATAAAAGTGACACTTTCATAATTTATTCTTTATAATTACATAAAGAACTCTAAGGACCTGATATTCAATTAATAACAAGAATTTGCATTTATGCATTTCATTTAATTCTCTGTCCTCAGAAAATTCATCGAAAACTTATCGACCTTTGTTGCAGGCCCTCTATTAGCTACCACCCTGAATAAACCAGTAATTACTGTCCCGAAAACCTTGCACAACTGAACGGATATTTAAAGCTTTTACAAAGGCCCCATCTCCATTGAACACCAGCCAATTATATCAGCAAAATGTCCATCCACAGACGTAATTGTCTTTTACCAGTTGCTCCCTAATAAGGTGTGTGTAGCGACTTTTGCAACTTTATTCAAATTCAATGAACTAGAAATTTTCATTTAATGAACGGGGGCGAATTGGCTGAACAACAGAATTCGAAAGAGACATCTCGGTGCTCGAAAATACTCGGCTGTGCGCGTCCAAATAGATCTTGAGTAGCAGTACCACCCCTCCTTAACTGCACCGTACCCATTCCATTTCTAGGATGTACATCCAATTAGAAGAGGACTGGCCTCTTAATATAATTAGACTGAACTCGACTTCGCACAGAAATGAATTCCCGTCCACCCTCTACCCTTCGCGGGGTCTGTCTTTTGTTTAGACTCAGACTTATTGCTTCCGGTCATTCTCGTAAAAGCCACCTTTATGGCGCACTCCATTCGTTTGGGTCTGTGGCGAAGAAATGACTGTCCATTAAGTCGCCCGTAATGAGAAACTTCGTTAGAATTTCCCCCAAAATTTCGTTTAGACTTTCTTTCTCCCGAATAATTTTAAGGGACTGTAATTGCATTTGCTTCATATTATGATCAAATACTCATTAAACAGTCAATTACATTAATAGTTAAAATGCATTGTTTAATCCTAATTTACTAACGTATGGACAGTTCATTTTTATGAATCTAACATTTAATCAATCGCATTTCATAGAAGATTCTCTATTTATATGCTGACTGATATCCAAATTTCATTTGATTATATGATGCATTTGAATATTTTCAACAATATAATAGCAATTTTGTGAAATATTAAGTTAACAAGATTGAGATTCTGTTATTGAGATAATTATTTTAATAAATTATTGTTAATTTCGAATGACTGACACTTTGTCATAAGTCATTCACCACTAAAACTGTAAAGATATAGCCATTACTCAGGTTAAACCACGGTGAGGAGACAATAGTTCTGGACAGGTGGCAATGCACTTTTCTTCTTTCCTATTCAATGAAAGGACCTATTGGGCTACAGGTTTATCGTACCTATCTACAATATAGAGACCATCATGTTTTAGTTCATGTTTGTTGAATTTCGAACTGAGAATTCTTGGTTTGGAAATCCATGTACCATCAATCAGAACATTATAATCCAGTTTATTAAAATCGAATAAGTTTTCTTTGTAGCATTTAATATGTCATGAGAAAACTTTCTGTACATTTCAATTACTTTGCTATGCCCCGTAACATTTTTGCTTAATATTTTAGAACTATGAGGAAATGAAAATTTGAAAAAAAAAAAAAAAATAATAATAATAATAAAATAACATGTTGAGATATGGGATTTAAGGAAATTTAGCGTAATTCTTTTCATTGTTAATTGTTTTCATTATTTGTGATAGTTATTCTTATCGTTGAAGCTATTTCAAGTTATCCTATATTTCTGACAGCAGAAATTTTATAAATAGGCTAAAAATAATATTAGCTACTAAAAAGAAAAAATACTCAATAAATCTATCTTAAAAATAGAATAATTTTTTTTTTCAAATTTGGCTGTCGCTAAACTATTTTAATCTCCATGAAAAACTTTAATAAAAAATTATTTAAATTTTCAAAACAATGCCTACAATATATTTTTTGTGTCAAGGTACGTGAAACAGTTCCGATATAAACCTGGGAAAAAATTAACTATTTTATACATGCATATTTAAATAAATAGTTTTGGGAGTTGCTGAAAGATTAATTTATTCCTTCCGAATTCTTTTCCAGAAAATTGTTTTTTACCTAATCAAACATTTGTTATTGATGAATTTCCCACACGAGACATGGCTAAAGAAATAATTCATTACCCCACGGAGCCATGACACTTGAACTGACATTTTCTTTGGGTAATTATAAAAACGGAACATTTTTTTAGACTCACGAAATACGTTAAGAACCATCTCGAGCAGAGACTGGAACACTTAAGAACTCCCTTATAACTTTCCACATTCCTTACATTCCTTAGTACCACCCTTTTCTTGTCTGCATTCGTACCATCTTTAGGTTATCATAACCTGGCTTATTACCTGGACGTGTTGGAAATTCTGTTTTCCTTTTTTTAATGACCCCTCCCAGAACCTCCCATCCCTACCATATAGGCGGTTGCATATCGGCGATTTAAAACCCTAACGTGACGCCCGCTGCTTTACAGTGGACGTAAAACGTTCTTAAAATTCCTCTGTTAACGCTGTCGCCTGCAAATTCCCATTACCCGCCGGTGCACGCGGCATCCCCTTTTGGCTTGGTGAAAATCGTTAAACTAGCGGGCAATATCAGGACGAGCCATTGCCACGCGCAACTGAGAAAATACAACCCCATTCTGGAGCCAAACGATCGGCGGACGACCCCGAAAGACCATTCTCGTAATCAACTGCACCACCCTTCCCGCCGACCCCGGCGCTGGGCAACGTGGCGTGGGTTGGCCATCGGATCAGATTTGTAGAGCACTCGCTTCTCAGCCCTCGTATATCAGACGCCAGCAATCCCTTCCTCCCCCCCCCCCGCACACCCACCCTCCATTTGGAAGCTCTCAACTGAACGAACGATACAGACGCCATTTTGTGTTCAACTGGCTTTTCTCAGGATTATATTGACTGAAGCAAAAGCAGGGAATTTTTATTTAAGCAAATAATGCCTTATAAGAATAATGTTAAAAGTATAATGCTAAACTTAATAGAATAATGTTTTATTTTTCATACTTTAAGCGAATAATGCCTTATAAGTTAATATAAGCTCCTGTTTGAAAATTAAGAACTAGAAGTAGGGAACACTTTTTTTTTTAATGATGACAATTGACAACCCATTTAAAATTGACGCTGTGAAAGGGATTATGTGATTATATTTGTTTCTAATAATTGCTGATATTATATTAATTCAATAATAACATAAAACGCTGTTTCATTTTATTTTATCAGTTACTTTAAACTAATTAATAAGAGGTATAAGTGATTAAGTCTATAACGTGTCTTATAAAATAATTACAAAATACATTCATAGTTCAGTATCAAGCATGCAAAAGAAGACGAGGATGCCTTTTGGGTGCATCTGCTACAATCTTTATTTTGAAAAACGAGTAGATTTGGTGGAGATTGAGATAGAGATCTATCTCTTTTTTTCATTTGATTCTTTTTTCGTTGATTGAAGTTTTTAGGATTTTTCTCAATACAACGTGTCAACGAGAGAAGTTTATCCGCGGAAATTCTCGCTTAAGAAAGATTTTACCCTCCCATACTGCTCTCTGTTGTTCACTATAAAGTGATCTACATGTTGATCAACATAACAATTGACAATATCTACAACGGAAAAAGCCCCTCAGAGTTTGACATAACTATAAAGATGGGTTAAAATTTTCAGATCGTAATTTTTTTAGATCATGCATTAATATGACCTAACTACTAACTCCCCGGCACTAAAATTCATGCTGGACCATGGCCTCTCTAACAATACGACTCCAAAGTCGTCTGTTTCGAATTTTGGTTTTCCAATTTGTGATCTTCAGATCCTTTTCTACTTCATCAATCCATTTCTTTTTTTGGCCCTGACACTTCCCCTTGAAAATCTTCTTTCTGCCTCTACTATCGTTCATTCTCTCTATGTGTCCTAGCCATTGAATTAATAAGCAAACTAATATGCCCATCAATTTAAAAAAACCAAAAAACAAATCAACATATGTTGTTTTAATTTTAGATAATCCATAAATAAATTAACTTAAAAAATTTCGAAATAATAGAATTATATTTGTTAGTCTTAGGCATTAAAATCCTTGAATTTTTAAAATCACTGATTATACACACCTTTTATACGTATTCTTTATATGAACCGCTTTTATTGATAAGATGGATCCTTTTTATTAAAGATCTATATGCAAATACTTTAGACTTTATTAAATCTAATATAATAAACTGAATCTTAAGCATAAACATTTGAATAAAGAGATTGAAGATTCATACAAAGCCGCATGTATTTAATCAAAACGGGTCTTAAGCATTAAAATTTTGGAATCTTCAAAAGAATCGGCTTGTAGATGAACAAAAAAGTTACATCCCATTTATTAAAAGGGGATTCGAATTGTTCTGTCAAATTGCAACAGGTGTTTTTGAGAGTTAAATGAATCGGTGATGCTGAATGTAACGAATCGATTCATCTGTCCAAATAAATTAGCATTGTTTGAATGAAGCAAAGGCTTGGTAAATTGATTGCTTAATTAGCGCGTGACTTGCAAAATAAAGAACGTCAGGAAAGCTCCTTTCAAATAGTTTGAGCCAAATCTGCCCTTTAGGTATGTCTGTGACATTCGCATATTGAAATTGTTTAATTTACCGGAAAATGCAAATGTTCTCAAAATTCAAAGGTTTTAATTTTCGCGTGTATGAGTGCATTAAATATTTGCAATGAGGAAGACATAATTTTATCTTTGATTTTCTTCAGTAAAATCTAGTGGCCCGTTTTAAAACGTTTGTGATATATTTACTAAAATGAATCTCAATCATTTTGTCAATGGTAACAGATGATTTTGAAAATTTCCTGAAGCCATCCAAGCAAAACTCACACATCAATTCCTTCTTCTAATTAATTTGAACTCAACATATTAATATATGTAATACATTTAAAAAATGCAATGATTTTGATTATTTTATTAGTACTTTATGACTTCTGGAAGGATTTTTACCATTATATTCAATAGTATTCGATATAGTAATGCCATCATTTTTAGCATCAATTTGGGTATGATAAAGTCATCATTCTTAACATCATTTTCAGTTAATTTCTACAATTATTATATCAGGGATCTCACATTGTTTTATGATTTCTGGAAGGAGTTTTACCGTTATATTCAATGTAATATCGACATCAGTTTTAACATTATTTTGTTAAACACTCTTAACAACATTTTCAGTTCATTGCTATAATTATTATATCAGCGATCCTATATTGCTTTAAGCTTGTGGAAGGAATTTTACCATTATGTTCAATATAGTAACGTTATCATTTTTAACATTATTTTCAGTTCATTGTTATAATTATTATATAAGAGATCCCATATTATATATGAATATCTATACATGTCGTTGACTAGTATGGCTGCTAGGAGTCATTTCACGGTAAGTACCCCATATTTAATAGTTATATAGGAGAAACGTTAGTAAGTTCTTCAAGACAGGACAATCATTAATTTTAGAAATTTGAATACGCTGTTATATTGTCGAATTGAGTTACCTCGTTTCTGAATATATAATGTAATAATTCTAAATGTATAATAATGTTTAATATGAATGTTATAATTCATGCAGCTAACCAATAATTGTACATTCGCACGCTTTGGGGTACATCGAGGAGCCACGTATTCTATTTATGTATGCCAACGACAGCTCCCTGTTGGGTGATGAAATGTGGGAATTACCTTCCAGGAGGGCTTTTAGGGGAAACTGCCCTACATTTGGATGTCACATGGAAGAAAACCTGTAAAACTCCAACTAGAGAACCTGATTGTCGTAGAGAAAATATTGGTATATTTGTAAATATTGAAAGGAGAAAATATTGGTAACTTTTTTAAGATAGGATTATCATTAACTTTAGAAATTCGAATACGCTGTTATATTATCGATTGAATCACCTCGTCTATGAATGTATAATATTGTAATAATTCTAAATATATAATAGTGTATAATGTGAATGCTATAGTTCATGCAGCTAGCCAATAATTGTACATTCGCATGCTTTGTGGTATATAGTGCGCCGCGTATTCCATTTATACATGACAACGACATCTCACTGTTGGATGATGAAATATGGGCATTATTTTCCAGGAGGACATTTAGGGGTACCTGCCTTCCCCCTCCCCCAATTTGGGTGTCACATGGAAAAAAACCTAGGAAAATTCCAACTAAGCAACCTGATTGTAGATGCTAAACACTGATGCACATTGTCATGCAGTCTTTTCATTTTTAAAAATAGTGACTTCAATGCCATTAGTGGATTCAAACCTTAGCCCTCAGGTACACTAGTTGTACGTTGTCACTTAGTCACGCTTAGTCGCTAGCTTGTACATAACTAACTACAAAGGCAAGATAAGCTTTTCAAATATTAGTTAGGTTGCAAAGCATTTAGTTAAGGCAATCATGTTGCTCATGCTAAATTATTAATATTTTCTAATTATTTAATTGTCGATAATATTAGTATTATAGTTTGAACATTGTTTATATTTGAAACATTGTTTTAGGACGTTTGAATTATTTAGAGTAAAGAAAGAATTCAATCACAATTTTAAAAAAAAAGTAGGGAAAAAAAGCAATATCTGAATAAGAAATATTTCGTATTTGAACTAAATTATTTCAAAAATGCATCAAATTAATTGAATTTTGCAATCATGTTATGCTTGATTATGTTTTAAATACTTCTTTATCTTTTCTAAAATGAATAGAAAATTAAAAAAAAAAACGTAAGAGTAAATTATATATTGAAAATATATAATGAGCAAAATAAGCATTTAAAACAAATGCTTTCTTTCCTGTATGAGGTACAAAATACTACAGAACATTGTTATTTTGAATTATTGTACATTGTACCGCATTACTATTTTTAAGCATTGTACATTTATAGAAAATCAACACATATTGAAAATCAACATCAATTGATTTCAATACCAAAAGATACAAATCTAAGGTAAAACTTCCCTTTAAATTTAAGAGATATAATTGCTTTCGAATAAATTAATCTGACAAAAAATATTTTAGAGAAAGCATCTTTTAAAATTAAATCTAAAATATCATATTATAAATGGATATTCTAATCATCTGATTCACACATTTACATCAATCAATAAATTAACATCAACCACTCGTTTGCAGATATACTGTGAATAATTAAATGAATGCAATTTTGATAATTATCCTTTTAGAATACCATATGTGAATTCGGAATTATTTTCACTTCCAATACACCCACATTGAAAGGCATTACTTTCAATTAAATGCTAGTAGAATTAGTTCCGCCACCATAGCTCTAGACCTCATTAATGTTCAATGCATACCTTTGGGTCTTTAATTCAAAAACGAATTCGATTCGTTTAAATTTATCACTTTGAAGTTCACTAAATGGGAACTAATTCAATAAATATTCGACTCATTTTAAAAGATAGTGGAACGGATGCTTCCTTATTTTCATCTGCATTAAAATTTAAAGTGCTTATAGATATATTTAAGAATAAGAGAATTTAAATTATTGATGCTAAAAGGATTTTAAACATTAAAATGGAAATGCATTTTGGTTTGTATAATTGGATATACATGCATTTTGAACTTATTTACATAGAGCAGGTTTTATATTTTAATATTTAATTATCCTAAATTGACTATATTACGCAGTACTGAATAACCCACAGATTTAATTTTTAGCCCTAAAAATTTAACGGTATTGATTCGTGCTTATTTGACACATTTTGATTTTAAGTACATGGAATAAAAAAAAACGTAATCTAAACGAATTACGTATAGTAACTGTCGTAAACTAATGTATGGTAACCAATTATCGTAATTTTCAGACTATAATTCTTAAAACTGTATTACCCACAGATGTAACTTTCGCCTCCAAAAAATTGACGATAAGTGAAATCTTAGTATCGTAGTATCTGAGTGCACGTAGTACTGCAATGATATCGCAATATCTGCATGCAATCTAAACATATAATAATTAACATGAACTTACGTATAGTAACCAATTATCGAAATTTTCTGCCTTTAATCTACAACGTTTTATAACTCATAGCTGAAACTATTGGTCCCCAAAATTAACGATAAGGGAAATTGTAATATCGTAGTATCTGCGTGCACGTAATACCGCAATAATATCGTAGTATCTGTGTACTGTTCGTACTTTGTGGACATACCATTATCAAACAAATTCTGCATTTAAACCCGCATAACTATCGTAAACTAATGTATAGTAACCAATTATCGTAATTTGTTTATAATTATGAAACCTGTATAACCCGCAGATGTAACTTTTGGCTCCAAAAATTAACAATAAGTAAAATCATAGTATCTGTGGGAACGTAGCACCGCAATAATATCGTAGTATTTGCATGCTGTTTGCACCTGTTTGACATAATATTACCAAACAAGTTCTACTTTAAAACCCATATAACTAGCGTAAACTAACGTATAGTAACCAATTATCGTAATTTTCTGCCTACAATCCGCAAAGCTGTATAACCCCGCAGATGTAACTTTTGGTTCCAAAAAAATTAGCAATAAGTGAAATCGCATTATCGTAGTATCTACGAGCTATTCGCTCCTGCTTGACAAACTGTTACCAAACAAATTATGCTTCTAAACCCATATAACTATCATAAACAAACATATAGTAACCAATTATCGCAATTTTCTTGCCATACTCCACAATGCTGTATAACCCACACATGTAACTTTTGGCCCCAAAAATTGCGGTAAGTGAAATCTTATCGTAGTATCTGCGTGCACGTAGTACGACAGTGATATCGTAGTATCTGCGTGTTATTCGCACCTCTTTAACATGCCACTACCAAACAAATTCTTCTTTTAAACCCATGAAATAAAACTAATGCGATCTATACGTATAATGTATAGTAACTAACATAAACTAACGTATAGTGAATAACTATAGTAATTTTCTACCTATAGTAAGCAGAGCCTGCCGTTTTATCCACAAGCGTAATTTTTGGTTCCAAGAAATTAATGATATCATATAATCCTCAGCTGCATATTATGTGAGCGATTCGCATCTGTTTGGCATACCATATGTTAAAAAATCTCTATTTTAAAAACCATGGCATAAAACTAACAATTGTTTTTCAGTTTTAAATAACATTTGGGATGTTATTTAAAACTGAAAAAATATTAATTTATAAGTGAAAGTTGTGTATTTAATATAAGGGAAAATAAAATTAAAAAAAAAAAAAAAAAAAAAAATAGATGATATTTTTCCGACAATTTGAGTTTTCACATTTGCTAGAAAGGTGAAAAACTTGATTAGTAGCAGAGTTAATTATTAATTTGGGCTTCTGAAAAACTGATGGCAATTCTTAATTTAATTCTAGTTTTTTTCCTCCACTAGAACACGCCAATGCATATTGTTGAGAAATATTTTATTTAATTTGATAAATGTCTGTCTTCTTTACAACATCCTTAACTATTATGTTGATTCATTTGTATTTATAATGTTTATTTTCCTTTCGCCCACAATTTTGACAGTTTTCTTGACAAAAAAATTTTTTTAGATGTCTTCTTATAGAATTGAATTTTTTTATGATACTTCCGGAAAAAAATATCCAAAGATCTTACACAGCAAATTATAAGCCACACCCCAAAATTAAAAGTTTTTAAAACTAATCTGCAAACTATAAGCAGGGAATTTTTTGAAATAACATATACACTATTGTCAGAGGCCGGATGGCCGAGTGACTAGCATTCGGTGCACAGGTTTCGGGGTTAGAGTCCCGGCTATTCCATGGATGTTTGTAGTAGTTCGGAATCCATTTTAAACCGTAGGTCTGGGTGTACCATAGGTGTTGGGCGTACGGTTCACAATCCTACAAAGTAAAAAGAAAACATCTCATGGTTTGGAATCTGCCAGCAGGCAAATGGCCTCGGCCCACCTTGGGGCTGTTTAGCCATTGAAGAAGAATAAGGTATAATATTGCTAACTGTCAATGCATTAGTGAAAATATAAGTTATTGATAAAATCTTAAAACATCCAACAGGCCAAAAGAGAAGGGGAAGCAGACGTAGTTTGAGTGCAAATGTGTTTAATTTTGAATATGCTGGTACCTTCATTGCAGTCGCTGCTTTCAGAAACAAAAAGACTCTAAGGGGATTTAGACAAGGCGAACAGTGGGAGTTTTCAGAGTTTCCACCCGTACAATCCTCAGATATGGAGCAAGTAGTTACCCGTATTATTAGCGTCTTTCTTTCATTAGTGAGCTGTTCATGTTTACATAAGTGGACCACCGATACACAAGAAAAAAAATTGGTTGAGGAATGGAAATATCCTCCATGTTATAAATAGACGCAAGTACGTATTTCTTGTAAGAAACATAAAATATAGCATATTTTCTTTTTATATTAATTGGAATTGTTATTTATTAATAACATTTACTTTTACAATACTGAAAATAAAAGTTCTATTCTATTAAACATGACCAAAAAATATAATTCTGTTTAATTTTTTTTTGAAAAAAGCTGTACATAGATTTTTTTATTATCTTCAACAAGGCTTATCTCAGATTTGCTAAAAAATGTCAAGAAAAAAAATAGAATCTTGTCTCAAGAGGTTAGAGAATATATTTTTTTAAGCTATTGAAAAAATGAAAAAAGGTCTTTAAATTTTTTTGCTCTCTCAACCAAAAAAAGATTAAATATTTTTTTTTGTAAGAATGTAAAATAAATATTCCAACGCTTTAAATATTTTATAGAAGTAGTTAAAATTTCAAAGTTATCTTGCAGGAAACGCAATTTTTGCATCCCTTTTGAACAAAAAGGAATTTATAGTTAAAATTTGATCCTGTTATTCACATAAAAAAAAGTAGCCCGACTCGTGGCTCAGTGGCAAATTGCTCCACTGGTGAGCATTAACAGAGGAGGTTCAATCCGCTGGCGGCTTTTCATGTTACTGTTTCAAAAAACGAGAAGTGTCCATGGAGTTCCAGTTTCAGCATCTTGTCTCGTTAGTCTGACTACTTGGTGGGAGTTTTCCAGGTTTTCTCCCATATGATACGCAAATGCGGTGTAACTCCCACTGAACATCCTCACGGAAGGCACTGCCCTCCAGTGATACGAAGACAAGTTAGTCTTCTACCTACGGGTGCTCCATCATGAGTGGATTATTCATAGGATGTCCATCCCGCATTGCAGGACACTGAGAATTAGACACAACACAACAAAAAAAATAATTAAATTGAACATTATACACTCATGTCCATAAATTAAGGATAATTCAGAATCACACAGAAATTGAACTCTAAAATAAAAATTTCACCTGTAGAATTATCACACACATCTTGAAGAAGAATATGCAAATTACAGGAAACCACCAGATGGCGCGGATAGTACGTCACAATGACGAAAGTGTAAGAGAGGGGTATATAAGGAATGGTGGCAAAGAAGTAAAATTGTTCGCAAGCGTTTTAAAAGCCTTTCAGTGCAATAACCGCATAGTTATGGCACAATGGAAGCATTTGGATGATTTTTTACGGTAGAATTATCGGACGACTGGAATGTGGACGTACCCAGCTGGAAGTATCCGAGGAACTTGGAATCGCCCAGAGTGTCATCTCCAGGCTTTGGCAACGATTCCAAGATTACGGTAATGTGAGTAGATGTTACAGCACAGGTCGCCCCCGAGTTACAAGGCCGAATGAAGACCGATATTTAGCAGTTACTGATAAAAGAAACAGATGGAGCACAGCATAAGACCTGTCTCGTCAGCTCTCTTCAGCTACCGGTACGACAGTTTCAAGGCAGACCGTGTACAGACGCTTAGGGCACATTGGCATGCTAGTAGACCTGTCAGATGTGTTCCACTTACCGCAACTCACTGTCGCCTACGATTAACCTGGAGTAGAGAGCATGCATTGTGGACACCGCAACAGTGGTCTGGTGGGATGTTTTCCGACGAGTCCAGGTTTAGTTTGCAGTCTGATTCTCGCCGGACTTTCATATGGAGAGCGCCAGGTACCCGTTACCACCAAAAGAACACCATTGAACGACACCGTTACGGTGGTGCAGGATGGCTCGTTTGGGGAGTAACTATTCTTGGTTCCAGAACTGACCTGCATGTTCAGAGTGTAACGATGACAGGCCACATCTATCGGGATGTAATTCTGGAACAACATGTACGTTTGTTTCGGGGCGCCATGGGTGCTGAATTTCTGTTTATGGATGACAACGCCCGTCCTCACCGTGCAAACATTGTAGACGAATGCCTTCAATTGGAGGATATCACCCGTATGGATTGGCCAGCATACTCACCGGACATGTATCCAATAGAGCATGTGTGGGATATGCTTAGCCGACGAATTGCAGCCCGTCAACCCCCTCCCACCTGTCAACCGGAACTTCGGAGGGCATTGCTTGATGAGTGGTGTAATATTCCCCAAGATCAGATTGATAATTTGATACTCAGCATGCCTAGGCATTGTAAGGCCTGCATTGCATCGTCCGGGAGACATACTCCATGTTAACCATCATACTAACCATGTTATACTGTTTTTTGTAAATAGGTTTTCTTTTTTGAAATTTGCTCGAGGGAGTAAAAATCGCAATTTTTATTAATTATGTCAAGCATATAGCATCTTTTTTTGCTCTTTACCTTTTGTTTAATAAATAGTCTTTACAAATAAGTCACATTTGTTTTGCTTCTGTCTCTTTCTTTGCCTGAACTTCATTATCCTTAATTTAAGGACATGAGTGTATTTAAGAGAAAAAGTGAGTTCTAAAATCATATTATTTTACTAAAATGTTACTGAAATACAGGAATAAATAAATAAAAAGAAACACCCGAGGAAAATAGTTATACTGAATCAAATATTTCTAAATATTTTCTAATAAATTTAGATTTATGAGCAGTTCAAAGTTGTATACAAACTATTTCCTTTATTTCAAGTTCATAATATTTCTCAATTAAATAAATTGACATGATCAGAATGTAAATATAAACTGTAGTTTTAATCAGTAAAGTAGAAATATTAAAATTCAATAATTTATTGATAAAAATAGGATATGCGTAATATTAACTCAATTAAAGATTTATTATTCAATATAAGGAATAGTGCTAAATTTCAGATTTTTTTAAATAACAGACTTTAGATACGCAAGTTACATTGTCGATATTATTTTCTTCATTAAAATAAATATTTATTAAGCGATATCAATTATGATATTTAATAAAATCTTTATATTAAAAATATTTTCTTGATAAAAGAAATATAAGGATTGACCATTGGAAATATGAAAATCAAAAGGTTATAATATACGCTTATTTTAAGCGTATATTATATTATAATAAGCGTATATTTTAAATTATAATATACGCTTTTCATAATTTAATGCAATTATTTGTTAGTTTAATTACAATTGAATAAGCAAATAACAAAGATCTCTGAAATTTATAAAGAAAGAAGAAAGTATTGTAATTGTTCTTATTTTTATTAACAGTAATGTATACATGACATAAAGGGAGGATTAAAATTCATATTTTTAGCATTTTTACGTAATTATATTTATTGTCTTATTCATCTTGAAAATTATAAAATAATCTACTTTTTGTTGTGCAATTCTTAATATTATTTTTTTAAGAATAGTATAATACTACTTCATTTTATATCAACATGCGCTTATTAATTTATTTCATGACAATAAATTTTTATGAAAATTATAAAGATTCAAAATTTGACTCACTTTTGTAATATATACTGTAATTTCATTCTTCCAAACTGAGTTGGATTCAGTACCAACGATTCAAAGATTTCTGTCTTTTGAACATCTACATATGTAAACGAAGAAAAAAAAAAAAATTAGCCAATAAGTTACCTAAAAAAAAAAAAAATACAAGAAAGTACTTTTTTAACGTATAATTACTACAAAAACCACGAATGCTATTCAACATCTACTGTCAAATGCAACCAATAATCCATAATGAAAGTAAACTAACTGTTCTTTTTTTTTTATCAATTCTTCCAAACTGAGAAGGATTGTTTACCAACGATTCAAGATTCCCCCAGAAAAAATAGAATTAAATTTATTTCTTTTGAACAACTAGATATGTAAACGAAAAAACCCAAACAAACATGAAATTAATCAAGAAAGTATTTTTAGAATGAAATATAAAAAAGCTCCTTTTGATCGTATACTTACTACATTGCGGATTTTTCATCAGCAAGGTAACAAGTATATATCCAAAAAGTACTGCAAAAATCACTCTATTTAAATTAATTTAAATAAAGCCAAAAAGTACTGCAAAAATCACTCTAGTTAAATAAAGCCAAAAAGTACTTCAAAAATCACGCCTGCAGTTCTGTGTCAAATGCAACTTGTAAATGTCAATACAAGCTCTACTTGTCAAATGCAACCAACAATCCGTAATGAAAGTAAATGAAATCTTCTTATATTTATCAATGGCAAAAAAGACAGATTACTTAAATTGCAAATAATATTCAATCAAAAACAGTGAAGTAAACAACTAGTTTCCTTTAACATATCAATTAAATAGCTTTTTTTCTTAAAAGATTATATTGAATTATTTGCAAAGCAACAAGTACACTATCGGAAAAGCTGTCTCAAGTGACTGACATCTAATACATCATCCATTCCTCAGAGAAGTAGATCTGGCCTAGACAAGAACTCCAAGTGACCAAACATGGTCAACCCTTGAAGTCCGCACTTGAGCTCACCCTGAAGAGGTTGGGGGATGGAACGGGAACCTGTGACTTCCGAAAGGGGGAAGTGAAAGGCACAAGCCCCTCTTTCCTTTTAAAAGACGAGGTGCCATTACTGCTGGCTGCGGTTGACAAATAGATGTCCATTTGCAGGCGCGATTTTTGTAGCCCTTTATTGCCCTGTGCTCGTTACTTTGCTGTTTTTTTCTGCTTTCTTTTCTTTTCTATTCTATTTTTGTGCTTTTCCCATTTCCCTTCGTCTACATCTTTAGCTGGTCAGAAGAGAGCAGGAAGAAAAAAGAAAAAAAAAAAAAAAAAATGGGAGAAATCTAATTGTCCTTTAGGGTGGGAATCTCCGGATCGTTGCTTCTGAATTCTGAAAGGAAGTATGTATTGGTCCCGTGTGCCTTTCAAATGGTCTTTTTTTGTGTATTTCATCGAGGGGACAAAAATATGAGTCTTTTGAAAATGTAAACAAAAACTGATCTCTTGTATGTCAAGAAATAAATTTTTACGACATACCATAATATTTCAGTATATGGCAAGTCATTATTGAATAAATCTTTTTCAAATCAAGTATGTATTATATATCTTCTGCATATCTTATATCTTCTGCAGTAATTGTATATCTTCTGCATTATATATATATATATATATATATATATATAATGCAGAAGATATATAGCAAATTTAGCGTCACCTCAATTATACCATGTGGTAGTGGTGGTATTGGGAGTTTGGTTTGTCACTCTAAGGTAATTTTTTTTGCACAATTTAGACTAATTAGACCGGGACTTACTATCTAACGAGGATTCCGAACCACTAAGAAACATTCATGCCACCACCAGGATTCGAACGTGGCGGTGGAGTACCAAACCGAAAATGGAACCTAGGGTACCAAAGGCCAGCCAATGGTACCAATAGCCAATTGACCATCAGGCTGCGGTGGTGCTAGAAGAGCCAAGTGATGGCCAAGTGACTAGGGCTCTGGCACTCGATGCCACAATCTTGGGGTTCGAGTACTGACGGTGCCGTGGATGTTTGCAGTGTTTTTGGAATCCACTTTAAGCCACAGGTACCGATTTAATATGGCAGGTATTGCCCTGTGCTCGTTACTTTGCTGTCCCGTGTGCCTTTCAAATGGTCTTTTTTTGTGTGGGATCGAGGGATAAAAATATGAGTCTTTTGAAAATGTAAACAAAACTGATATCTTGTTATATGTCAAGAAATAAATTTTTATGACATAGTGACATAATATATCTGTATATGGCAAGTCATTATTGAATAAATATTTTTCAAATCAAATATATTATATATATATATTCTTATATCTTCTGCATTATATATATATATTGCAGAAGATATATAGGAAATTTAGCGTCACCTCAGTTATATCATGTGGTATTGGTGGTTTGGTTTGTCGTTCAACGATCAGTTTTTGCACATTTAAGCTAATTAGATTGGGACCAACTGTTTAAGGAGGATTCCGAACCACTAACAAACATTCATACTACCACCAGGACTCGAACATGAAGCTTGTGGTACCAAAGGCCAGAGCGCTAGCCAGTCAGGCTGCTATGTGGTTTTGGGGAGCTTTATATCCGAGCGACTAGCGCTCTGGCCCATGATGTCACAGGCTTCGGGTTCGAGTCCCGGAGGTGCCATGGATTGTAGCTAGTCTAAGTTCTAGAATTAGTTTTTCGGAATCCGCTTTAAATCGTGGGTACCTGTCTAATATGATTAGCCCTACAACTACACCACACCTATCACTGTGCCTAGAGCTGAGTTGCGCCTTTACAATTTGGGGATGATGTTGGTGAGAAGAAGTTTGATTAGGCTCTGCGATGCTCTACGATCATAGGAGACTGGGACCTACGGCTTAAAGTGGATTCCGAACCATTCCAAACATCCATGACACTGCCGGGATTCGAACTCGATACCTGTGGTACCGAGAGGCAGAGCGCTAGCCACTCAGCCATCAGGTCATCTAATATGATTGTAGAGCGTTGGATGTAAGGCTAACAAACCTTTCCCATAAAAAAGAAAGCATTTACTGAACTCGAAATCTGCCAGTAGACGGACGGCCTTGGACCACCATGGGGCTATCACGCCAATGAAGAAGAAGAAGTGATTGTCTTGGGGGTAACTGTATTGCATCCCCATTTTACCATAGAAATGCAAAATGAACATTTCCAGCGGTTGCATCAGGGTTTTTCACACACTTTATTTTTCTCGCCTAGCTCAATGGAAAAATTTGCATACTTATGGATTTAGCAAGCACACCCAAATGTAAAGAAGGGAATTTTCCCTTCTAGTTCACTTGTTGAGTTCTCAATCTAGTACTCTTTCAGAGACCACATTATACAGCAGCTATTCCAGGAACTACCCTAGTTTAAGAAAGTTAATTAGAGCAATGGCCAACATTAAGTTCGTCTTTGAAACTAGGTGATGAAGCGTAATGACATGTTAAACGGCAGTCAGTTAAAATAAGACGTGCTGTTACTGCTCCGAGCTTCTACCAAACAACTAATGTTGAATTGAAAGCGCGATTTTTGTAACTCTTTATTACCGTATATTCGTTATTTTGCTTATTTCTAATTTTTCTCCTCTACTTCTTCACCATTGTCATATTGTTACTGTTTTTACCTGCCTCCACTTTTGAAGTTTTTGATAGTTTTTTTATGGCCCTCACGGTACATACCGTTGTTTGGCGCAGCATAGTCAAATCTGGCATTTGTGCAATTAAATCCCACCAACCAACTTCTACTTCTTCTCACTTCTATTTTTTTCATTCTTTCACATCTTTAGCTTGTCAACAGAGATCTAATTGTCCTTTCATGTGGAAGGAATCTTTCAAATTTTTGCTGAATTCCTGTGAGTTTGAAAGAGTGTAATGTATTTACCTCGAATGCACTAGTGAGAGAAATTTTAAATCTAATGAAAAATGTAAATAAAAATCGTGACATTAATTGTTATGAAAAAAATTTATACGAGTATTGCGGTAAATGAAATTGAAATAATATTTCGCTATTAAATTTCAGAAATAATAACAACAATTGCATAGCGTGAAATCGATTATATTAGTACATTTTTCAAGACATAAAAGACAATAAATATTTTCTTAAAAATATGCTAAGGATATATATTTGAATCTCTCTAAGTACTGTGCATATATATATATATATGCACAGATGCGGATTTTAATGCGGATAGAGAAATTTTTGTAGCCATTTTTGTCATATGCTCATTACTCCTTGACTTTTCCATTTTATTTTTTTCCCTTTTGTGCTTTTCTATTTAATTCGTCTACATCTTTAACAAGTCAATGGGGTGGAGGGGGGGGAAAGGGATGAGTTCTAAGGGCTTTGGAGGGGAGGGGTATTTAATTAATATTTGATTTTAGATTCTTCCTGTTTTTTTCCACACGACGTATAAATGCAGGCGATTATAACCCCGAGCAGAAAACAAAATTTCATCGACCTGAAATAAGATTTTTTGCTTATATATAATAATAATATTACATAAATACACAATTAACAGAGGGAAACGCACCTGATGTTTGAGAAAAAGTACTAGGGACCTAGTATTATCAAAAGTCAGGAAAATCCCATTGATTAAACAATGAATCATTTTGTTTCTATCAACAGGAAGACATACGTTAAAATGTATGCTTTTCTGAAAAGTATAAAGTAGCGATAGAATAATCATATAAAGTCATAAACCCTGCATTGAATCCTTCCTGAGACTTTTTAAAATTATATACTACTATGTCCAAAAAGTAAAACCAATTTTCAATTTAAAATTACTGGGGCTTATTGAATTTAATTTTTTTTCTTTTTTCTATTGCTGGCAACGTCCTTGACATCTGTGTGAAATTTGACGTCAAAATATTCATTAGTGTTTAAATTACGCTTGGCTTTGTGAGACGCTAAAATTGATTCCTGCGATTTTTGAAATATCTGAATTAATTGAGCAAACAACATGCATTAAATTTTGTTTTCGGAAACGTATAGAATGTTGCAGAAGGTAGTCGGAGAGCATTCCTATATCGGGAAGAAATGTTTGGAAGTCGTATAAACAGTTCAAAGAAGGCAGAGAACGCGTTGAAGACGAAAAGCCCTCTGGTCGACTATCAAACTCAACCGACGAAGCTCACGTCCGAAAAATTAGCGATTTGGTGCTTGCAAACCATCGGTATACAATTAGAGACCTTGCTGATGATGTTGGAATTTCAAAAGGATCGGTCAATTCCATTTTGGGCCTCAAACGCTTCAAAACTGGATTGGTACCGAAAACACTGAATGCGCCTGCTCACACTGCATTGATTCTTCTTGACTTTTTCGCAAAAATGAAACGTTCCACAATCACCGTATTCACCTGAGTTAGCATCGTGACACTTCTGGCTATTCCCTAAACTCAAAAGATCACTCCGGGGACACCGTTTTAAGACGAATGAAGAGATTCAACGTGAATCACCGCGCGCTTTAAAGGCCATCCTGGCCGATGACTTTTTAGCATGCATTGAGGATTGGATAAAAAGTTGGCATAAGGGCATTGCGTCCGGAAGGGATTACTTTGAAGACGATGAAATAAATTTGGAAGAATAAATAAAGAGTTTTTGAAAAAATAAATAATTGGTCTTACTTTTTGGGCATAGTAGTATGTATGGCAGAAAGGTCTTTAGCTCATATAAGAAAACTAAAAAAAATGTTTTATATTGCTCCTTTAAATAACTGGAAAATGTTTGTAAAAGAAATCTCAATATAGGAATCTTAGTCAAACAATTTCTTAGTTTAAAAAATGTAAGATTCCATAACTGTCTGAAATTCTTTGACGCATATGTATATGTATTATATCCACAGAAATATGTATAATACATTTATGTCTGACCAAAGTACTTCGTAGATGTCTTATGTCGGACTTCATGCTTGCTTAAATAGATTTTCTATTCTCATTCTGATTTTCTCATAAAATATTTCTGTATTTGCCAGCATATTCTGAGTAAAACTAGTATCTATCTTGGAAGTGGATTGGCTTCCCAACTACAAATCGAATCAACTTTGAATTTCACCCATGGCTTCAATCATGAAAACTGAAATTCAATAAAGAAACCGACAATTTTGGGAAATCCTTCATTTCTCAGTGGTCACTCGGACCCATGTCCACGGATGATTGGTCATGGAACAGGACAGCGACGCAACTGAAGCGTAAGTCCAGCAAAAGAGAAAACGATTTTAATGAAGAATGATATCTCCTGCCCACAAACCCTTGGAAGCCACAAAATTTATCGTTTGTCGATTCAATGGAAGATAAGAACAGAAAGGGTAGAACTGTCTGGAAAAACAAAGATTTTTCTGAGACAAAATTTATGTGTAATGGTGGGTGATTTTTCAAAAGTTCACGGACTGACGGTCAACCTATAGGAAAAAAGACAATATTTACGACTGGGTAAAATTATCGTGTATTGTCACAGAGGGTTGGGTTTCAATTTGTTTGAAAGTCGTATATCTTTTAAGTGTTCTTTTGTTGGTTGTGGTATTTAAAAATAAACCATTATAACAGTTTTTTTTTGATAATTCATTTATAGCTTCTCTTTTTTGTAAAATTCGTTCATACATTTTCCCTTGAAAGGAAGTGTTTTAATAAATCTTTTTAAGACCAATAAAAGAAACTGATCATAAATTTTTATACTAGCTTGTTTAAATTATTACGAGCTATATTGTTAAGTTTTTATTTGTTTCGTAAAAAGCTTATTCGTTGTTTTAAACATAAAAATATTATTCTTGTTTTATTTAACTAAAAAAATGAATTATTCATTAATATAACAGTTTTTGAATATTATTCATTATTCTATAATATATATTATTTACCAATTAAAAAATTTTCAATGATTTCGTCTTCAACAATAACATTATTTTAACATTTATGTTAGTTATCCTATAGATATTCCATTTTTATGTGGTTCGAGAAATGCTCCTCTTTGTTTGCGATTAATTATTATATCCTAATTATTATTATGCGATTGATTATTATTGCACTAATTATGTCTTGAATTTAATCTTAAAAAAAAAAAAAAATGATTTAAGTAAAAACAAATCAAAGAGTTTTATTTGTATCGCTTGCTTTTTAATATTAAAAATGATTCTTTTTTAAAATATGAGTAAATATTCTTTAATAGAATAAAGTTTTAGATTTTTCCTGAGAAGCAACATTATTTAAATATTGCGATATACTGATGTTCAAAATTGAGATTCACTTTAAAAATTATACAGCTTTCACAATGTGAATTTATGAGATCTCCTCGCAATCGATCACATTTCATCAGTAAAGCTGTTTTAAGGCCCTCGATAGATTTGGAAGATGGAAGGCGAATTTCAATAGTCCTCCTTACAACGCCCTATATATGCTTTGTGTACTTCATAACTGTAAATATAATTGGGCAATGCATCCAACAAATGTTTTCGTTTGCTAGAAATTCATCTGTCAACTTATGTGGCAGTACTTTATTTCTGACAGCGCCAATCCAACATGATACCTGGTCAAATCCTCAAATCTCCACTGCCATTTTGGTAATTTTTTTCAGACTTCATAGAGAGACCCTGGTTCTCTCCATTAGAATGCTGGTTAAAAATCAGTGGTTAGGTTGAACCTGAATTTATAAGTGAATAGAACGGTTCCTCACTCCAAAAAAATTCATTTTGTCATGCTAAACTAGCTTTTCTATGCACAGGAGTGAATGAGAGAACCAAGCTATATTATATATTATTATAACCTATTATATATTATTGTAACCAAACTCTATTATAACCTATTTTCATTATTTAATAGTAATAATTTTTTCTATAAAAAGAGTGTTATAAATCTATTAAGAAATCATATAAAAATAGGATGGAAGTGCTAGGAATTATTCAACTTTTTAAAATTAAATTTAGCTATAGCAGTACTTATACAAATTGTGGACATTACTTTTATATTTGATTTTCGAATACAAAAAATATATCTGAAAAAAGGAAATATTAAAAAAAAAAAATTAATTAAATTAAAACGTTTTATTAATTGTACGATAGTTAATAAATATATGTATAGAAATAACACAAAAATATTTTTTTTAATATGGCAATAAAATTTTTAGTATGGAATGCCTGCACTTCTGCATTAAAAGAAAAGCATTGCTTTCAATTTTGCAGATTTGTAAACCTTTATTGTAGGATGTCAACTTTTTTTTTAACATTGTTTAACATACGATTCATTAAATAAATTAGATTAAATTAAAGTCAATTTTTGTTGTTTAAAAGTGGTAGCTTTACACTGAAGTGACAAAAGTCATGGGATACCTCTTAATATCGTGTCGGCCCTCCTTTCGCCCGGCGAAGTGCAGCAACTCGACGTGGCATGGACTCAACAAGTCGTTGGAAGTCTTCTGCAGGAATATTGAGCCATGCTGTCTCGATAGACGTCCATAATTGTGAAAGCGTTGATGGTGCTGGATTTTGGGCACGAACAGACCTCTCGATGATGTCCCATAAATGCTCTATGGGATTCATGTCGGGCGATCTAGGTGGCCAGATCATTCGTTGGAATTGTCCAGAATGTTCTTCAAACGAATCGCGAACAGTTGTGGCCCGGTGACATGGCGCATTGTCATCCATAAAAATCCCATCGTTGTTTGGGTACATGAAGTCCATGAATGGCTGCAAGTGATCTCCAAGTAGCTGAACATAAGCATTTCCAGTCAATGTTCGGTCCAGTCGCACCAGAGGACCAAGTCCATGCCATGAAAAAACAGCCCACACCATTACGGAGCCACCACCAGCTTGAACAGTGCCTTGCTGACAGTTTGGGTCCATGGCTTCGTGGGGTCTGCGCCACACTCGAACCCTACCATCAGCTCTTACCAACTGAAATCGTGACTCATCGGACCAGGCCACGGTTTTCCATTCATCTAGGGACCAACCGTGCCCACGAGAGTCGCTGCAAGCTATGTCGTTCTGTCAGTAAAGGCACTCGAGTCGGTCTTCTGCTGGAATAGCCCAAGAAAGCCGAATTTCTCCGCACAGTTTTAACAGACAAGTCCCTTGTACGTCCCACATTGATTTCTGCGGTTATTTGACGCAGTGTTGCTTGTCTGTTAGAATTTACGACTCTTTGCAGACGTCGCCGGTCTCGGTCGTTAAGTGCAGGCGGTCGACCGCTGCGCTGTCCATGGTGGGATGTTATGCCTGAAATTTCATACTCTCGGCCCACTCTTGACACAGTGGATCTGGGAATGTTGAATTCCCTAACAATTTCCGAAATGGCATGACCCATGCGTCTAGCTCCAACTAACATTCCGCGTTCAAAGTCTGTTAATTCCCGTCGTGCGGTCATCATCACGTCAAAACCTCTTCACATGAATAACTTGAACAGAAATGAAAGCTTTGCGAAAGCACTGCGCATTTATACCTGTTCTACGCGATGCTACTGCCATGTGAAAATTTGCATATTGCTATCCCATGACCTTTGTCACTTGAGTGTATATGGTTTAGTAACTTAAATTAAAAAGTTAAGTTAAAAAGTGTGTCTAATTTTTAAATCCTAAATTATAAGAAGGTTGAAAAAAATACGATATTTTATAATACTCCATTATACTCTATTACAAATAAGAGGAATTAGAAATGGTAGGAATATGTTTTGAAAGTGAATAAAAAGGATAAAATTAGCAAATTATTTTTAACTCTGAGAATCAAAGAAAGCAAAGAAAGAAAAAACTTCAGTCTACAGAAATATTTATAGCTATGTAAAACAAGTTAAAAACAGTAAACCAAGTAATTAAGAATAATATTTCAAAAATCTAGAAACACATTGCAAAAATTATTTTTTTTTGTGGAAGGTAAATAATTCTCAATTAAAAGAACAATGAATATAATGAATATTTTTGAAATTTTAGTTTTTATTATTGGAATTCTTACACCTAAGAAGCCATCAATACATATTCAAAATGAATTTAAGAGACTCAGAAACAAAAAGAGAAATAAAAGTATAGGTGAAAACATTTTCATCTTTTTTGTCATAACATGCATAAAATAATTAAATATCATAAAAATTATTTATGCTTTTTTATGTTTACTTGAAAATTTAAATATCTTCGAAAGATAAGCATTGTTTTTTTTTTCATGCATAAGAGAGTATTTCTTGAATTGAAATGCAACTTAAGATTTTTTTATAAGCAAAACAAATATTCAAGAAATATTTAAATGAGTATTAATGTGCAGTTTTATTGTTTTTCTTATTATTTCACTCATAAAGAAAAATTAAATTTGACACTTTCAAAAGAAAAAAGAAAAAAAAAAAACCCTTCTAATGAATATTTGCAAGAACATAAATAATAATATTCCTGATGAGTTTTTGTAAAAGTATAAGAATTAAATAGCAGAATGAAAGATTTATGACTTATCAGAAATCACAATTAATTATGAGCATCGTATTTTTTTTTTTTTTTTTAAATAAACAAATGCTGAAAAGTGTCAAGAAAAAACTGTTTACGATAACTTTCAAGGAACCCAAAATATGTTTTGAAAATCATTTTAGTAATACTTTTATTCATTAAGTTTGATACATTTTTTTTTCTTAAACATTCAAATGTGAATTAATTTGTTGAATGTTAAAAAGTCTGTAAATTGTAAAAAAATTATTGATAGTTTCAGAAATTTTGTTTTGTTTTTTTTGTTTTAAGGAACTGAGAAATAAAATAAATTTATTTAGTTAAAAATTGAATTGTTGTATTGTAAATATGGAAAAATATAGAAAAAAAATTATTATACAAATATAACAATTTAGAAATGGTTTTAAGCATCATTTATTGCAAGAAATAAAAAAAAAAACTTCTTATATAAGATGTTTATTGTAACCAACAATTTAAGCGTAAAATATGCAATAACATAATCAGTTTTATGTGTTTCTAGCTATAGTTGCATTTTCTTTTTATGAAATAACGCCAAAAAGCTGACAAGAATAAATATTCATTTGTTTATTTTCAGAATTATTAATTTTTAAAATCATTCAAAAACTATCTATATTGTTTGTTGTATATAATTTCAACTTTAAGAACCATATTTATTATTTTTTCTGCATTTATTTATAAAACCCCAAATGGGGCCTGGTCGGTTGAAATGTCAACAGTCATTGGAGCTCGTTAATTTCAAAAAAGAAATATCGAATGAAAAAAAATCAATGAATTGCGTGAAATTTTTCAAAGATTTCGAATAAAATTATTTGAATGAGGAAATTAGAGCATATATAATTTGCATATAAATATTACGTGAAAAATATTTTAAAATCTGTTTCCATGCATTAGTATACATGCATTTATACATATATCCTGACTTAAGGTTCGGTGAGTCTATAGCAGCGTCCTCTTTCAAAATGCATCTAATGCGTGTAACTTTGAGTGAATGCGGATTTAGAAGTATTGGTGAATGGAAATAAATGTGGTAAATAATTTGAGATGGTGAAGGTGGATTTCCTCTTGTTTTGAATTTCACTATTAAATATCCAAAATCCATTTAAGTATAAGTGTTATTATTTGCACATCAACGCACAAATACATAATATCAAATGCCAACTTACAAATTATAATCAAAATTCAAAATCAAATCATCAGTCTTCAAAATTATAAGTTAAATCATTTCACTTCAGATTTCTAAACATGTTCCTAGGCAACCTGAAAATCTTTGTCAAAAACCATCATCAAATTTAATTGAAATGTGTTTGTGTCAGGGGAAAAAAAACCCTTCTTTTATTACCATAAAAATTACTGCACCAATAAGGGTTGTCAAATTACCACGAAACTTGACAAGATTGCTTGAAGAAACTTGAAAGTACCTTATGTCACGCATAAAAGTGATTAAAACTGTAGCATGATTGCGCAGGATATAAAGTCAGCAGATGACGTTGTTGTGCGTCCACCCTACCCTATAAATATTCGCCTGAGTGCAATTATCTGCTGCATCGGGATGCGTTATCATCATAGATGTCTTTATGTCAACACCGAAGCAAAAATATCAGCAGGAGTCGGAAGTTTGAGGGGGGGGGGGATTACTGAGATGATTGAGACTAGGTTTTATGATCAGCAAATTGCCCGTCGACTGACATCACAGTAAGAAGGTGTTACGCAAATAGATAACAATGAGTTCATATACTACTGTGTACAAAAAGGAAGATCAATTTTCAATTTAAAATGCTCGGGGCATATGGAATTTCAATTTTCTTTCTTATTTAGGTTGTTGGCACTGTCTGTGTGAAATTTGATGTCAAAATATTCATTAGTGCTTGAGTTACGCTTTGTTTTGTGAGATGCTATTCTTCGTGACTTTTTCGACAAAAATGAAATCCATATCGTTCCACATTAGTGTTTGAGTTATGCTTCGCGTTGTGAGACGCTAAAAGTGATTCGGGCGATTTCTGAAATGTCTGAATTAATTCAGCAAAGAACTTGCATTAAATTTTGTTTGCATAAACGTATAGAATGTAGCAGAAGACATTCGGTGACCATTTCTATATCGGAAGGAAACGTTTAGAAGTGGCATAAACAGTTCAAAGAAGGCAGAGTAGGCGTTGAAGACGAAGAGCCCTCTGGTCAACCATCAATTTCAACTGATGAAGTTCCCGTCCAAAAAATTAAAGATTTGGTGCTTGCAAACCATCGATTTACAATTAGAAGCCTTGCTGATGATGTTGGAATTAAAAAAATTATCAGTCAATTCCATTTTGGGCCTCAAATATATCAAATCTCGATTGGTACCGAAAAAACTGAATGCGCCGGCTCACACTGCCTTGATTCTCCGTGATTATTTCGCCAAAAATGAAACCCATATCGTTCCACAACCACCGTATTCACACCGTGTGACTTCTGGCTATTTCCAAAAGACCACTCCATAGACACCGTTTTGAGTCGATTGAAGAGATTCAACGTGAATCACCGCGTCCTTTGAAGGCGCTATCCCTGCCGAGGACTGTTTAGCATGCATTGAGAATTGGATAAATAGTTGGCATAAGTGTATTGTGTCCGGAGAGGATTACTTTGAAGGCGATGAAATAAAAAAAGTCCTCTCAAACAACTCATAACAGAGACGACCACCTGATCATCTGAGAAGCATGCAGAGAGGTGAATATATCACTGTCAGACAGGATCTGTAGAGTTTCCTGTGTCAGTATCATTGCCAAGTAGCTAGTTAAAAGTCATTTGTTATCGTGCCTATTACGTGTACCACCTTTGAACGCCTCTGACTGACGCCTTCATTTGGATTGATGCATTGCTTAGTGGCATTGAATTGGAGGAAGACTGATTGTGGCCACTGACGAATCGCGATTCACTTTGGATTCTCAGGGCAACTGTGACATGTTTTGAAAGCCCCTTAGAGAACCCTTCAGTATTACCTATTATTTGAAGCGACAATTCCGTCTACATTTAGTGTGATGGTTTAAAGTGTACTATTGCATACGAAAATCGATTCGCTTTAATAATAATCCATGACACCATGACAACCCATCTGTATATTCGTAACATCTTCCTGTAGCATGTGTTGCCTCTCAGGATAGAGCTCCAAGGAGATAAGGCTTGGCCACACACAATATGGGAGTTTAAAGTTTAATTCTTCAAAATTGACATGCTTGTTTGATGCACCAAATTCTTCAGCTACTGAAATTTGGTTCTACATGTTGGGCAGCATAGAAGTTTTGTCGAGCTAGAAACACACCAAGAACAATTGTATAACAAAATGTAGTAGGACATTATAAGAAACCTGTACGCGTCAATTCTAGACAGTATAACATCATACATTCAAGCTAGATCCAGCCAAAAACACTGTCCTCTGAAATTACGACTCTATCCGGAATGGGTATTTGTCCGTATGAACAAGATATATATTAAAAAAATCCATTCTCAAATCTATTTCCGGGCATTATAATTTACGCTTCAACCTACAAATACAGAAACCGAAAGGTCAACCTACAAATAACAACCACATGTCCCTTAAAATTTTCAATTACATTGCTTCCATTTCAACAAACATTCCTCTAGCAAAAGTTGCCTGCTCCAGCTAAAAAAAAAAAAACGCTCTCCTCTGAAAATACAAGGTATGTAATACAATGAACAAGGTATGTAATACAATGAACAAGGTATATATTAAAAACAAGTAATATAAAAGAAAATTTTAAGGTCAATTCCTACTTTTTTTTCACTATATTGCAGAAAGTCCTTTATAAATAATTTTCATTCATTTTTTAAAGTTTATCTGGCGCCATCTATTGGTACATATATGCAATTTAAAGCTTAAAAAAAGTAAAATTAATTAATTAAATTTAATTACTGAGTTAATATTTGAAAAAACTGTATTAACATCCATTACAAGCTCAAAAAATGTATTTGAACTCGAGTGGATGAATGAAAAGTATTTTATTAATGATTGAAAATTTGAACAAGATATATATAGGGAAAGTGTGAGCTAATAGAAAGAATTGAAAAAATCTATTCTTCAATCTATTTCCTAGCATTATCATTTATGCATCAACCTATAAATACAGAAACCGAAAGGTCAACCTACAAATAACAACCACATGTCCCTTAAAATTTTCAATTACATTGCTTCCATTTCAACAAACATTTCCTTCAGAAAAAGTTGCTTGCTCCATCCAAAGAAAAAAAACACTCTCCTCTGAAAATACGGCACGGAAAAATAACGACTCCATCCCGAATGGGTATCTGTAAGCCATTAGGGAAGAAATGGGGATGATTCTGGCGGAGTGAATCCACGGACGATTTGCATTGATTGGTTTTCGATCTTCCTACCAGAAGACATCATCCGTTAAACATCGAAATACACCAAATGATCGGACAAGAGTCGTTTTGGAAAAGGTCGGATGTTATTATTATTATTATTATCATTTTTATATCCCTTTTTCCTCTTTTTTTTATTTGCCTCGGAACGTGGAATTGGATTCATTTTTCAACAGTCTCTCTCTCTGTGCTATTCAGCTTTCGCTATAAGGTTAACCAGGAAAGTCGTAAAAAATCTATATATTTTTTGATACCTATATATTTATTTGGAGAGTGGTATGTGGGGTATCTATCTTTCGCTTTGTTATCCGGGAGGGATAAGTTTGGGTTTTCTTTTGAAGTTTCTTCCGGTATAGTTTGGGGTCTTACGAGATTGTTATATTTAGACTTATATCTTGAGAATACTGACAAAAAAAGATCTGTTATTCAAATTTTTTTTATTTATGTTTGTTACTTAAATATATATATATATATATATTATATTACTATTCATTATATATACTACTCTAAATTAAATGGTTTATGTTAAAAAACTTCAAAATATTAAAAATGTTATTTTATTAATGATGTTTTTCCTCAAAGGAAAAACATATCAGTATTTTTTAAAAATGAAAAAAATTACTTCAAAATAAATGCTTGTAATATTTATGTCAATTTATTGAACTTTTAATATAATGACGGAAAAAAAAATCAAAACGATTAGTAGCATCATTCTCTAAATACTTATTAACACGTATTACATAGATTATTAACATTATTTGTAATAATCGAAATTCAATGTTGGTTGGATTTTCATAATTATAAAGAACATATTATGTAACAAAATATTTGTTCCGGGAACCACATTAAACTGTAGATCCCAGTCTAATTAGCCTAGAGTATGCAAAGAAAATAACTGTAGAGCGCAAACCAAACCCACAGATAGAAATACAACTGAAACTTCTTCTTCTGGAAAGCGTGTTATAATCTTCAAGCATTAGAGGAGATTAAGTTTGTTTTCATTATTAAAATTCCCTATTGATAGATCAACATCAAAACTAAATTTATTTAATTATGAGGCTACCATGGTGGGTTAAGGTCGCCTGCCTACAGGCAAATTTCGAAACAAAAGATGTTTTCTTTTTACTGGGTAGGGTTGTCAGCCCTACGCCTAACACTATGCAGTCACATTAGACCGGGAGCCGCTACAAATATTCTGAACCATTGCAAATATCAATGTATATCATCGTCAATCGGCCATCAGACCCCATTCTTTCATAAAAAAGCATTTACATATTATGATTGTTCAATAATACAACATTATTAACCTATGTATTTCCTAAATATTTTTTGATTATAATACAAAATATCTTCACGATTTTTTGTATTCATTGTTAGAATTGAAATGGTGATTGCATGAATGCACAAAACCCAGATACATTTCTTGCATAAGTTTTTAAATATGTTAATTTGTTACACAAATTGAATTCTAAAAGTTAAACCCCTATTTTAATGAGAAATATTTTTTTAATTAGTTTTTGAGATATAAACAAGGAAAAAGAACTGTCTAAAGAAATAATTTCACGTTTCCGAAATAGACAATACAAGATCAACATTCGAAATTCACAGAACAAATTGATGATCCAATTTTTATCAATAGTCTTTTGTCAATACTAATGAATTTGGAAAACAAAAACTCATTAAATTTAGGGAAGAATACTTTGCCTGTCGTATGTTAATTTAATTATTTTCTTAAGAATAAGATGAAAAAAAAATAATAATGCACTTTAATGTTGGTATAAATATTCCTGTATTACAAAAACCTTCAAAAGAATAAAGAAGTTAATTTCGATGCAAACATTGTTTTTAATTACGTTGTGTTTTCTCTGAAAAAACTAATTTATTATTTTTTTCTTCAGTAAAGACCACTTCAAATCGAGTATTTTTTTTAATTCTTAAGCTCAATGTATTGGAATTTGTAATTTTTACCGTTTAACAAAAAATGAAAAAATATGTTTTTTTTTAAAGTTTTATTTATATTCATTCAATAAATAAACAATGGGTTTCTAAAATGATAAAAAAAACTTACGAATAAAAATTAATCTAATGCTAAATTGATGAAAAAAATTAATTAGTATAAGTAAATTATCGAAGCGAAAAAAAGTAAAATTTATGCTGCAAATAAAGAAATTCAATATTTTAATGCTATAATTTTTTTGTCATTTCTTAAAAGAAAATCTGTTTACTGATAGATCTTCGATCGGGTTTATAACAGTTATTAAGAAATAAGTAAAAATTTGGTTATTTGCATTTTAGCCCACGGGAAGAGTTGTGGCATTTCTTTCCCAGGTGAGAGGAATGCATATTCTTTGACAAGTACATGATAACAACCTGTCACTCCAATTTGGCAGCAGATAAGCAGTGTTGCTAGTTGTTATATTACATACAATTCGCTTTTTGTACTAATGAGAACAACGTGTCACGTGTAAACTCAACGTGTACTCAACGTGTGTACACTCAACGTGCGAACAACGTGTACACTCAAATCTGATAGCAGATATTCAGTGTCATAGATAATGACACCTCATGAAATTAGTGACTGTCTGTGCGACTTTCACAGGTCGAAACAGTTGCCGATGGAATATGGATTACACCATGAATTGTTGCATCGAGATTTGGGATAGACCAAGGGCTCAGAAACTGCCTACTCTAATGAGAAGTGAGGGAAGTTGACCCTTCCTCTTCTTTCCTCTGACATTTTCAATAATCATGATCAAAATCTTAGACCAATCCATCTATGCCAACTTTTATTCAAATAATTTACTCTTAGCAATACATTATAGATTATACTTAAGTATAAATTTACAATAGGGTGAATTCATCAAATCTTGATAGGCTATTAAAATTTTGGACCAGTACCACATTCTCAAACATTGATACCACATTCTCCAGACGCAGACTCACCCAAATCGAAGCTTGACAATAATTTGATTAGAAGATCCCGAGCGTATTATCGCCATTCACATTGGTTGATAAATAAATAGCCGGACGTATCAAACTGCACAAGGCCATCACTTAATCTCCCCTCCTATACCCCCTCCTATACTCCTGTGGAATAATCCTTTTCCGGATGGGAGGTAATGGCCGAGCAATTAAACCGCCTGTCAAGTCATCCATCACAATCAGGCTTCTTGTGGAGCATCAGTATTTAAATGGGACGCGCCCGGACTCCAACTCCCACTTAGCCGGATAACTCTCAATAATTGGACGCAAATTACTCAATCCCTGGCGCAGCCGAGATATGTTGGGATAACACGGTGTACGTGTAGAGTGTAATCCGCCGTTATAACACCGTGATTACGGGAATCTCATAAGGTGATTTACGGTGGATGGCGATATTTATGGGAAGCAGATTCTTATTAGGGGAAAAGTAGGACAAAGAAGTTTACAAGTTGGGGGTTTTATGGTGCTTTGGGGAGATGCATTACGGTTCGGTCTGCTAATGAAATCCGGCACTTACTCGTAATGCATAAACTCGCAAATTGCTTTGTTTCGGAACTAATTGGAGTATTATTGGAAGTATTTTGCCCTTTTATTGGCAATATTATTTTTTTACAGCTTTGCGAATAAAGTTAATCAGTTGTTGTGTGACTGTCGTCAAATTGTATATATTATAGTATACATTGAGATGCATTTTATTATATAGGGTTGACACAGAAAGCAATTGATTTCTAGAAATTCTTTCAGGCATAAATATCTCTAATTTGCCTATGGTCTAGTTTAGTCTGAAGAACTAAAATAGGATTATTTGATTTTCAATGTGAATATTGGGCCAAAATCATCATCAAATCTCTCCATTTCTTAAAGGCAATTACTGTGACGTATAATGGCACGAATTTTCATTCTTTCAAATTGTATACATTATATTATACTAATATAGTATACATTATAGTTTGTGTAAAATTGTATATACTATAGTATACACAGAGATGTACTTTAATATACGTGATACCGCATTCTAAAACAATGATACCATATTCTCCAGACGCAGACTGACCAAACTCGAAGCTTGACAATAAGTTGATTACAAGATCCCAAGCGTATTATCGCCATTCAAAAATCATGATCAAGTAATTTTCAGTAATCATGATCAATGTTCTAGACCAATCCATCTATTTGGGATTGGTCTAGAACAATTTTTATTCAAACGATTTACACTTAGCAATACATTATAGATTATACTTATAAGCAAATATTATAAATTTACAATAGGGTGAATTCTGCAAATCTTGATGAGTTATTCAAATTTGAGGACCAGTATCACATTCTCAAACGTTGATACCATATTCTCCAGACGCAGACTCATCGAAATCGAAGCTTGACAATAATTTGATTCGAAGATCCCAAGCGTATTAGTTTTTCCAAGCATATTAGATGTCATATAGCATATAAGATCCCAAGCATATTAGAAGATCCCAGGCACATAATTTTCAATACTCCTGATCAAAATTCTAGACCAATCCATCTATTCCAATTTTTATTCAAATAATTTACACTTAGGAACCAGATATTATAAATTACACAGTAGGGTGAATTCTTCAAATCTTGATAGGTTATTAAAATTTGAGGCCCGTACCACATTCTTAAACATGGATACCATATTCACCAGATGCAGACATTATTCAAATAATTTACACATAATATACAAAAGATTCCATAGGTCTGAAAGTGTTATTCATTTACATTAGTATGAATTCTTTAAAGTTTGATGAGATATCAAAATTTGAGACCAATGCAATATAAAAATAATTATTGTTGAACATTATTGCATATATAAAATCTTGTCTTGAAACTTGATTCTAAAATTTTCAATAATGGTGATCTAGATCAATCCATCTATACAAATTTTTATTCAAGTAATTTACACTTAGCAATATACTAAAAAGCAAATATTATAAATTTACAATAGGGTGAATTCTTCGAATCTTGATAGGTTAAAAAATTTGTGACCAGTACCACATTGCAAAACATTGATATCACATTTTCTAGTCTTAGACTCACCAAAATCGAAGCTTGACAATAATTTGATTATAATATCCCAAGCGTATTATCGCCATTTAATAACTTCCATAATCATGATCAAGTAATTTTCAATAATCATGATCAAGTAACTTTCCATAATCATGATCAAAATTTTAGACAAATCCATCTATTCCAATTTGTATTCAAATAATTTACATTTTTCAATATATTGTAGATTATACTCATAAGCAAATATTATAAATTTACAATAGTGGTATAAATTTTTTATTAATTATTAAATTATTATAAATTTACAATAGGGTGAATTCTTCAAATCTTGATAGGTTATTAAAATTTGAGAACCACCACCACATACTCAAACATTGATACCACATTCTCCAGACGCAGACATTGATGCTTGACGATAATTTGATTAGAAGGTCCCGAGCGTATTATCGCCATTCACGTTGGTTTATAAATAAATATCCGGACTTGTCAAACTGCACTCAGCCTATCACTTAATCTCCCCTCCTGTGGAATAATCCTTTTCCGGATGGGAGGGAATGGCCGGGCAATTAAACCTCCTGCCAGGTCATCCATTACAATCAGGGATCTCGTGGAGCATCAGTATTTAAATGGGACGCGCCCGGACTCCAACTCCCACTTAGCCGGATAACTCCCAATAATTGGACGCAAATTACTCAATCCCTGGCGCAGCCGAGATATGTTGGGATAACACGGTGTACGTGTAGAGTGTCATCCGCCATTTTAACACCGTAATTACGGGATTCTTACAAGGTGATTTACGGTGGATGGCGTATGTTTATGGCCCAGCGGATTCTTATTAGGGGAAAAGTAGGACAAATAAGTTAAGAAGTTGGGGGTTTTATGGTACTTTGGGAAGAGGCAGTACGGTTCAGTCTGCTAATGAAATCCGACACTTACTCCTAATGAATAAACTCTCAAATTGGTTTTAAAGCATAACTAGTTGGAGTATTATTGGACGTATTTCCCCCTTTTATAGCCAATATTATATTTTATAGTTTTGTGAATAAATTTAATATTTTTTGTGTTACGGTGGTTAAATTGTATATATTATAGTACACACTGCGATGTATTTTAGTATACGAGAAATATTATGGTATACCTAGTGCTATGTAAGGGGAAGCAGTTGCCTTTTCGAAATTCTTCCAGGCATAAATATCTTTCATTTAACATTATCTAGATTAAAATTCGGAAGAACTATAATAAGAATTTTTGATTTTTGATGTGAAATTTGTATATACTTTATCAAAGACTCCATCAAATCTCACAATTTCCTGCAGCCTGATATCTAATTTGCTAGCGCTCTGGCTTTTGGTACCAGAAGGTCCATGTTCGAATCCTAGCGTTGGCTTGGATGTTAGTGAGGGGTTCGGATAAAAATTCTAGGTCAATCCATCTATTTCGATTTTTATTGAAATAATTTACATTGAGCAACCAGATATTAGAAATTTAGAATAGGGTGAATTCTTCAAATCTTGACAGGTAATTAAAATTTGAGGACCATAACCCCAATCTCAAACATTGATACCACATTCTCCATACGCAGACGCATCCAAAATGGAAGCTTGACAATAATTTCATTAGAAGATCCCGAGCGTATTATCGCCATTCAATAATTTCAATAATCCTGATCAACATTCTATAACCAAATCCATCTATACCAATTTTTGTTCAAATAATTTACACTTACCAATATATATACAATGTGGTGAATTCTTCAAATCTTGATAGGTTATTAAAATTTGAGGACCAGTAAAACATTCTCAAACATTGATACCCCATTCTCCAGACGCAGACTCAACAAAATGGAAGCTTGACAATAATTTGATTAGAAGATCCCGAGCGTATTATAGCCATTCACGTTGGTTGATAAATAAATGGCCGGACGTATCAAACTGCACTCAGCCTATCACTTAATCTCCGCTTCTTCAGAATAATCCTTTTCAGGATGGGAGGGAATGGCCGAGCAATTAAACCGCCTGCCAAGTCATCCATCACAATCAGGGATCTTGTGGAGCATCAGTATTTAATTGGGACGCGCCCGGACTCAACTCCAACTTAGCCGGATAACTCTTAATAAATGGACGCAAATTACTCATTCCATGGCACAGCCAAGATATGTTGGGATAACACGGTGTATGTGTAGAATGTCATCCGCCGTTTTAACACCGTGATTACGGGATTCTTTCAAGGTAAATTACGGTGGATGGCGATATTTACGGGAAACAGATTCTTATTAGAGGAAAAGTATTACAAAGAAGTTAAGAAGTTGGGGTGTTATGGTGCTTTGGGAAAATGCATTACGGTTCGGTCTGCTAATGAAATCCGTCACTTTCTCCTAATGCATAAACTCGCAAATAGCTTTTTTGGCATGTTTCTGAACTAATTGGAGTGTTATTGGAAGCATTTTGCCCATTTATAGGATATGTTGCTTTTTATAGCTTTGTGAATAAAGTTAATCCTTTTTAATGCTATTGTTGTCAAATTGTATATATTATAGTATATACTGAGATATAATTTAGTATATAAGATGAATTATAGTATATTTAGTGCTTTGAAAAATTTAGTAATTGCCTTTTAGAAATGTTTACATGAGTAAGTTCTTTTATTTGCGTATTACCTAAATTATAAAACGTAAGAACTATAATAACATTTTTTTATTTTCGATGTGAAATTTGTATATAATTTTGCCCAACTCTTCAACTGGCCTTACTTTTTGGACACAGTAGAAATATAGATTATACTTATAAGCAAATATTATAAATTTACAATAGGGGGAATTATTCAAACCTGGATAGGTTATTAAAATTTGAAACCAGTACCACATTTTCGAACTTTGATGCCACATTCTCCAAACGTTGACATCGAAGCTTGACAATAATTTGATAAGAAGTTCCCGAGCGTATTATCATCTCACAAAGCGAAGCGTAACTCAAACGCTAAAAAATATTTCGACGTCAAATTTCGCACGGATGTGAAGGACAGTGCCAGCAACCTCAAAAAGAAACAAAAATTGAAATCCCATAAGCCCCGGGAAATTTACATTGAAATTGGGTCTTACCTTTTGGACACAGTAGTATGCCAATAATTATTGTTGAACATTATTGCATGTACAAAATTTTGAAGTATCTCTGAAGTCTTGTAATTTCAAATTCTGAATCTTGATTATGAAATTTTCAATAAATGATCAAAATTCTAGTCCAGTCCATGTATTCCAATTTTTATTCAAATAATTTACAGTTAGCAATACATTATATATTATAATTAGAACCAATATATTATAAATTTACAATAGGGTGAATTCCTCAAATCTTGATAGGTTATTAAAATTTGAGGACCAGTACCACATTCTCCAGACGCAGTCACCCAAATCGAAGCTTGACAATTATTTGATTAGAAGATCCCGATCGTGATATCGCCATCCACGTTGGTTGATAAATAAATGGCCGGACGTATCAAACTGCGCTCTGCCTATCACTTAATCTCCCCTCCTGTGGAATAATCCTTTTCCGGATGGGAGGGAATGGCCGAGCAATTAAACCGCCTGCCAAGTCATCCATCACAATCAGGGATCTTGTGAAGCATCAGTATTTAAATGGGACGCGCCCGGACTCCAACTCCCATTTAGCCGGATAACTCTCAATAATTGGACGCAAATAACTCAATCCCTGGAGCAGCCGAGATATGCTGGAATAACACGGTGTACGTGTAGAGTGTCATCCGCCGTTTTAACACCGTGATTACGAGATTCTTACAAGGTGATTTACGGTGGATGGCGATATTCATGGGAAGCAGATTCTTATTAGGGGGAAAGTAGGACAAAGAAGGTAAGAAGTGGGGGTTTTATGGCGCTTTGGGAAGTTGCATTTCGGTTCGGTCTGCTAATGAAATCTGACATTTACTCCTAATGCAGAAACTCGCAAATTGTTTTTAAGGTTTCAGAACTAATTTGAATATTATTGGAAGTATTTTCCTCGTTTATAGGATATGTTGTTTTTTATAGCTTTTTGAATTTATTCAATACTTTTGTGATATTACGGACGTTATATTGTATGTATTATGGTATACATTGAGATATATGTTAGTATACGAGAGGAATTATAGTATACCTAGTGATTTGATAGAGAAAGCATTTGTCTTTTAGAAATTCTTACAGCCATAAATATCTTTCATTTGTGCATTACCTAGATTAAAAATAGGGTAAATTCTTCAAATATTGATAGGTTATTAAAGTTTTAGACCAGCACCACATTCTCAAATATTGATACCACATTCTCGAGACTCAAACACACCAAAATCGAAGCTTGACAATAATTTGCTTAGAAGATCCCGAGCGTATTATCGCCATTTAGTAATTTCAATATTCATGAAGTAATTTTCAATAATTATGAGCAAAGTTCTAGACCAAATCGATCTATTCCAATTTGTATTAAAATAATTTGCACTTAGCTATATATTACTGATTATACTTATAAGCAGATGTAAGAAATTTACAATAGGGCGAATTCTTCATATCTTGGTAGGTCATCAAAATTTGAAACCAATATAGTACACCAATAATTTTTGTTAAACATTATTGCTTGCATAAAACTACGAAGTATCTCTGAAGCTTTGAAACTTAAATTTCGAAATCTTCAATAATCATTACCAAAGTTCTAGATCAATCCACTTATTCCAGTTTTTATACAAATTTACACTGAGCAATACATAAAAGACTCCACATGTATGAAAATATTAGTCAATTAGTATTAATTCTTCAAAGTTTAGCAGGTCATTAATATTTGAGATAAATATAACATACCAATAATTATTGCTGAACAATATTGATGTATAAAATTTTGAAGTAACTCTTTAAGTTCTGAAACTTGAATCTGAAATGCTCAATAATCTAGATCATTCCATCTATTCCAATTTTTATTCAAATAATTTATGCTTAGCAATACATTATAGATTATACTTATAACCGTATATTATAAATTTACAATAGGGTGAATTCATCAAATCTTGATAGGTCATTAAAATTTGAGACCAATACCACAATCTCAAACATTGTTACCACGTTCTCCAGACGCAGACATCGGAGCTTGACAATAATTTGATTAGAAGATCCCGAGCGCATTATCGCCATTCACGTTGGTTGATAAATAAATGGCCGGACGTATCAAACTGCACTCAAACTATCACTTGATCTCCCCTCCTGCGGAATAATCCTTTTGCCGGATGGGAGGGAATGGCCGAGCAATTAAACGGCCTGCCAAGTCATCCGTCACAATCAGGGATCTTGTGGAGCATCAGTATTTAAATGGGACACGCCCGGACTCCAACTCCCACTTAGCCGGATAATTCTCAATAATTGGACGCAAATTACTCAATCCCTGGCGCAGCCGAGATATGTTGGGATAACACGGTGTACGTGTAGAGTGTCATCTGCCGTTTTAACACCGTGATTACGGGATTCTTACAAGGTGACTTACGGTGGATGGCGATATTTATGGCCAAGCAGATTCTTATTAGGGGAAAAGTAGGACAAAGAAGTTAAGAAGTTGGGGTTTTATGGCGCTTTCCGGAAGATGTATTACGGTTCAGTCTGCTATTGAAATCCGACACTTACTCCTAATGCATAAACTCGCAAATTGATTTTAAGGCATGTTTCAGAACTAATTGAAGTAATATTGAAAGTATTTTGCCCTTTTATAAGTAATGTTATTTTTTATAGCTTTGTAAATAAAGTTAATACTTTGTAGTATTACTGTCATCAAATTGTATATATTATAGTATACACTGAGATGTATTTTAGCATATAGGGTTGTAACAGGAAGTAATTGCTTTCTAGAAATTCTTCCAGCCATAACTAAATTTAATTTGCCTAAAGTCTAGATTAGTCTGAAGAACTAAAATAGGATTATTTGATTTACGATGTGAAATTTGTATATATTGTGGTAAAATCTTCATAAAATTTCACCATTTCTTAAAGGCAATTATTGCAATGTGTAAAGGTACGAATTTTCATTTTGCAAATTGTATACATTATATTATAATATAGTATACATTTTATTTAGGTAAAATTGTATATACTATAGTATACATTGAGATGTATTTTAATATAGAGATACCGCATTCTCAAACATTGATACTACATTCTCCAGACGCAGACTCACCAAAATCGAAGCTTGACAATAATTTGATTACAAGATCCCAAGCCTATTATCGCCATTCAAAAATCATGATCAAGTAATTTTCAATAATCATGATCAAGTAATTTTCAATAATCATGATCAATATTCTAGACCAATCCATCTATTCCAATTTTTATTCAAACGATTTACACTTAGCAATGCATTGTACGTTATACTTATAAGCAGATATTATAAATCTACAATGGCGTGAATTCTTCATATCTTGATAGGTTTTTAAAATTTTGGAGCAGTACCACATTGCCAAACATGGATACCACATTTTTGTGACGCTAACTCACCCGAATCGAAGCCTTGACAATAATTTGATTAGAAGATCTCGAGCGTATAATCGCCATTCACGTTGGTTGATAAATAAATTGCCGGACGTATCAAACTGCACTCAGCCTATCACTTAATCTTCCATTCTGCAGAATAATCCTTTTCCGGACGGGAGGGAATGGCCGAGCAATTAAATCGCCTGCCAAGTCATCCATCACAATCAGGGATCTTGTGGAGCATCAGTATTTAAATGGGACGCGCCCGGACTCCAACTCCCACTTAGCCGGATAACTCTCAATAATTGGACGCAAATTACACAATCCCTGGCGCAGCCGAGATATGTTGGGATAACACGGTGTACGTATAGAGTGTATCCGCCGTTTTAACACCGTTATTATAGGATTCTTACAAGATGATTCACGGTGGATGGCGATATTTATGGCCAAGCAGATTCTTATTAAGGGAAAAGTAGGACAAAGAAGTTAAGAAGTGGGGTTTTATGGTGCTTTGGGAAGATGCATTACGGTTCGGTCTGCTAATGAAATCCGGCACTTACTCCTAATGCATAAACTCGCAAATTGCTTTTAAGGCATGTTTCAGAACTAATTGGAGTATTATTGGAAGTATTTTCTCCTTTTATAGGACATGTTGTTTTTTATAATTTTGTGAATAAAGTGAATACTTTTTTGCATTACGGTGGTTAAATTGCTTATGTTATAGTTGACACTGAGATGTATTTTAGTATAGGAGATAAATTATAGTGTGTCCAGTGCTTTGAAAGAGAAAGCAATTGCCTTTCAGAAGTTCTTACAGACATAAATATCTTTCACTTGCGCATTACCTAGATTAAAAATAGGGTGAATTCTTCAAATGTTGATAAGTTATGAAAATCTGAGAACCAGTAGGGGGCCACATTCTTAACATTGCCACATTCTTAAACATTGATACCATATTTTCCAGACGCAGCAATTAATACTCACCAAAATAGAAGCTTGAAAATAATTTGATTAGAAGATCCCAAGCATTTTATCGCCACTCAATAATTTCAATAATCATGATCAAGTAATTTTCAATAATCATGATCAAAATTATAGATCAATCCTCAAATACCAATTTTTACACTCAGCAATATATTATAGATTATACTTATTACCATATATATTTTAAATTTACGATCGGGCGAATTCTTCAAATGTTGATAGGTCATCATTGAGACCAATATAATATACCAATAATTATTGTTAAAAACTATTGCTTATATAAAATTTTGAAGTATCCCTGAAGTCTTGAAACTTAAAAAATTCTGAATCTTGATTCAGAAATCTTCAATAATTAGTACCAAAATTCTAGATCAATCCACCTATTCCAATTTTTCTTCAATTAATTTACACATAGCAATATATACACTGAAGTGACAAAAGTCATGGGATAGCAATATGCAAATTTTCAGATGGCAGTAGCATCGCGTAGAACAGGTATAAATGCGCAGTGCTTTCGCAGAGCTATCTTTTCTGTTCAAGTTATTCATGTGAAGAGGTTTTGACGTGATGATGACCGCACGACGGGAATTAACAGACTTTGAACGTGGAATGTTAGTTGGAGCTAGACGCAGGGGTCATGCCATTTCGGAAATCGTTAGGGAATTCAACATTCCCAGATCCACTGCGTCAAGAGTGTGCCGAGAGTATGAAATTTCAGGCATAACATGGACAGCGCAGTGGTCGACCGCCTGCACTTAACGACCGAGACCGGCGGCGTCTGCAAAGAGTCGTAAATTCTAACAGACAAGCAACACTGCGTCAAATAACCGCAGAAATCAATGTGGGACGTACAAGGGACTTGTCTGTTAGAACTGTGCGGAGAAATTTGGTTTTCTGGGGCTATTCCAGCAGAAGACCGACTCGAGTGCCTTTACTGACAGAACGACATCGCTTGCAGCGACTCTCGTGGGCACGTGAGCATATCGGTTGGTCCCTAGATGAATGGAAAACCGGGGCCTGGTCCGATGAGTCACGATTTCAGTTGGTAAGAGCTGATGGTAGGGTTCGAGTGTGGCGCAGACCCCACGAAGCCATGGACCCAAACTGTCAGCAAGGCACTGTTCAAGCTGGTGGTGGCTCCGTAATGGTGTGGGCTGTTTTTTCAATTAAAGCGCCTGCCAAGTCATCCATCACAATCAGGGATCTAGTGGAGCATCAGTATTTAAATGGGACGCTCCCGGACTCCAACTCCCTCTTAGCCGGATAACTCCCAATAATTGGACGCAAATAACTCAATCCCTGGAGCAACCGAGATGTGTTGGGATAACATGCTGTACGTGTAGAGTGTCCTCCGCCGTTTTAACACCGTGATTACGGGATTCTTACAAGGTGATTTACGGTGGATGGCGATATTTATGGGAAGCAGATTCTTATTAGGGGAAAAGTAGGACAAAGAAGTTAAGAAGTTGGGGGTTTATGGTGCTTTTGGAAGACGCATTACGGTTCGGTCTGCTAATGAAATCCGACACTTACTCCTAATGCATAAACCTGCAAATTGCTTTTAAGGCATGTTTCGGAACTAATTGGAGTATTATTGCAAGTATTTCCATCTTTTATAGGTTAAGTTGTTTTATAGTATACCTAGCGCTTTGATAGAGGAAGCATTTGTCTTTTAGAAACTCTTACAGCCATAAATATCTTTCATTTGCCTATTGTCTACATTAGTCTCAAGAACTAAAAAAAGATTATTTGAATTTTGAAATAAATTCGTATATATTTTGTCAAAATCTTCATCACATCTTTTAATTTCTTAAAGGCAATTATTGCAACGAATAAAAGCAAGAATTTTCAATCTTGCAAATTGTATACATTGTGTTATGTGCCAAATTATATACATTACAGTATACACTGACATGTATTTTAATATATAGGGTAAATTATGGTATATCTAGCGGTATGAAACATTAAGAAATTGTCTTTTAGAAATTCTTCCAGGGATAAATAAGTTTCATTTGCAAATTATGTAGATTAAAAATCGGAAAAATTATAATACGATTATTTGATTTACGATGTGAAATTTGTATGTATTGTGTCAAAATCTTCATCAAATCTCTCCATTTCTTAAAGGCAGTTGTTGCAACGAATAAAGGAACGAATTTTCATTCTTACAAATTGTATACATTATATTATAATATAGTATACATTATATTATAATATAGTATACATTATAGTTTGTGTAAAATTATATATACTACAGTATACACTGAGATGTGTTTTAATATAAGAGATACCGCATTCTCTAACATTGATACCACATTCTGCAGATGCAGACTCCCCCAAATCGAAGCTTGACAATAATTTGATTAGAAGATCCCGAGCGTATTATCGACATTCACGTTGGCTGATAAATAAATGGCCGGACATATGCAGACTTTGGGCACTCAACCTCACATCGATGATGTCTCAAAATGCTCGATTTTCATGGGAGGGAATGGCCAGATCATTTAAATCGCCTGTCAAGTCATTCAAACCAATCAGAGATCTTGTGGAGCATCAGTATTTAAATGGGACGCATTGTCATCCATAAAAAGCCGGATAACGTTGTTTGGGTAATTGGCCATGAATGGCTCAATGATCTCTGGCTCAGCTAAGATATGTTGGGATAACACGCTACACGGTGTACTTGTTGAGTGTCATCCGCCGTTTTAACACCGTGATTACGGGATTCTTACAAGGTGATTTACGGTGGATGGTAATATTTATGGCCAATCAGATTCTTATTAGGGGAAAAGTAGGACAAAGAAGTTAAGAAGTTGGGGGCTTTATGGTGCTTTGGGAAGATGCATTACGGTTCGGTCTGCTAATGAAATCCGACACTTAATGCATAAACTCGCAAATTGCTTTTAAGGCATGTTTCAGAACTAATTGGAGTATTATTGGAAGTATTCCTGTCTTTTACAGGATATGTTACTTTTTATAGCTTTGTGAATAAAGTGAATCCTTTTAGATGCTATTGTTGTAAAAGTGCATATATTGTATTATACACTGAGATGTATGTTAGTATACCAGATAAATTGAAATAATGTCTTGAAAAGGAAGCAATTGCTTTTAGAAATTCTTCCAGACATAAATATCTTCCATTTGTGTATCATATAGATTAAAAATAATAAGAGTTTTAATAAGATTATTTGATTTTGTATGTGAAATTTGTATAGATTATTTCCAAAATTTTCCTCGAATCTCTTCATTTCGTAAAGACAGTTATTGCAAGGAATGGAAGCAATTTTCTATGTTGAATACAAAATGCATTTTTTATGACTGAATAACCAGATCAATCCATCTCTTCCAATTCATAAGTAGAAATTATTATCAATTTTACAAAAGATTCCACACATATGCAAATATTTCTCACTTACATTAGCATGAATTCTTTAAATCTTGATAGGTTATTAAAGTTTGAGAACTAGTACTACATTCTCAAACAATGATACCACATTCTCCAGACGCAGACTCACCAAAATCGAAGCTTGACAATAATTTGATTAGAAGATCCCTATCGTATTATCGCCATTCACGTTGGTTGATAAATAAATGGCCGGACGTATCAAACTGCACTCAGCCTATCACTTAATCTCCCCTCCTGCGGAATAATCCTTTTCCGGATGGGAGGGAATGGTCGAGCTATTAAACCGCCTGCCAAGTCATCCATCACAATCAGGGATCTTGTGGAGCAGCAGTATTTAAATGGGACGCACCCGGACTCCAACTCCCACTTAGCCAAATAACTCTATAATTGGACCCAAATTACTCAATCCCTGCCGCAGCCGAGTTATGTTGGGATAACACTGTGTACGTGTAGAGTGTCATCCGCAGTTTTAACACCGTGATTACGGGATCCTTACAAGGTGATTTACGGTGGATGGCGATATTTATGGGAAGCAGATTCTGATTAGGGGAAAAGTAGGACAAAGAAGTTAAGAAGTTGGGGTTTTGTGGGGTTCTTTGAAGATGCATCACGGTTCGGTTTACTAATGAAATCCGACACTTACTCCTAATGCATATACTTGCAAATTGCTTTTAAGGCATGGTTTCAGAATGGAGTATTATTGGAAGTATATTGCGTTTTATGGGATACGTTATTTTTTTATAGCTTTGTGAATAAAGGTAATATTTTTGTGTATTGTGTATTCGAGATATATGATAGTACATCTAGTGCATCATTTCAAATTAAGTTGGAAATTCCAACAAAAAAAATCTTGTATGAAAAACCCTTGATATCTTTAAGCAAACCACTCTTCGAATTATGAAAATTTCAAAATGCTGCTGCCAGGAAATTTTAAATGAAACATCTCGAAACCTGAAAAAAATTCAAATACTTTATTCCCAAAACGAAGACAGTAATCCGTATGTATTAATTTATATACATAAAATCCATTGTTAAAGCATAATGTTAATTGTTTCAAGGCATTATATTTTATGTATCAACCTAAAAATACAGAAACCGAAAGGTCAACTTACAAACAATAATCACATGCCACTTAATATTTTCAATTGCTCCAGCTAAAAAAAAATGCTCTCATCGGAAAATAAGGCACGAAAAAATAACTACTCCCTCCGGAGTGGGTATATATATATATATATATATATATATATATATATATATATATATATATATATATATATATATATATATATATATATACATATATAATCTAATTCCAAGCGTTATCATTTATGCATCAACCTACAAATACAGAAACAGAAAAGTGAACCTACAAATAACAACCACATGTCCCTCAAAATTTTAAATTACTCCAGCTAAAAAAAATGCTCTCCTCTGAAAATACAGCAAGAAAATAATTACTCCATCCGAAATGGGTATCTGTCCGTATGAACAATATATATATGTATATATATTTATATATATATATATAATCTAATTCCAAGCGTTATCATTTATGCATCAAACTACAAATACAGAAACCGACAGGCCAACCTACAAATAACAACCACATGTCCCTTAAAAATTTCAATTACATTGCTTCCATTTCAACAAACATTTCCTCCAAAAAAAGTTGACTGCTCTAGCTAAAAAAAAAAAAAAAGAAAAAGAAACGCTCTCCTCTGAAAATACGGCACGGAAAATTAAAGACTCCACCTGGAATGGGTATCTGTCCATATGAACAAGGTATATATTAAAAACAAGTAATATAAAAAAAAATTTTAAAGTAAAATTACTACTTTTTTTTACTATATTGCAGAAAGTCCTTTATAAATAATTTTCATTCATTTTTTTTTAAATTTATCTGGTGGCATCTATTGGTAGATATATGCAACTTAAATCTAAAAAAAGTCTAAAATTAATTAATCAAATTTAATTACTGAATTAATATTTGAAAAAACTGTATTAACATGAAGTATCATCCACTACAAGTTCAAAACAAATGTATTTGAACTTGAGTGGATGAATAAAAAGTATTTTATGAACGATTGAATATTTGAACAAGATATATATAGGGAGAGTGTGAGCTAATAGAAGGAATTGAAAAAATCTATTCTTAAATCTATTTCCTAGCATTATCATTTATGCATCAACCTACAAATACAGAAACCGAAAGGTCAAGCTACAAATAACAACCACATGTCCGTTAAAATTTTCAATTACATTACTTCCCTTTCAACAAACATTCCCTCCACAAAAAGGTGCCTGCTACATTAAAAAAAGAAAGATAAAACGCTCTCCTCTGAGAATATGGTACGAAAAAATAACGACTCCATCCGGAATGGGTATTTGTAAGCCATTAGGGAAGAAAGTGGGGTGATTCTATATTCGTATCTATGCAACAATGCAACAACATACGTACATAGAATCTGGACAAATCACAAATAAAAGCCACAAAAAAAAAATCTTTTATTTACATTGTTATCATTTCAAATTAATTTGACTATCTCAACAAACAATCTTGGACTAAAAATCCATGATATCCAAGCCAGTCTTTGAATTATAAGAATTTCAAATTACTGCCGCTAGGAAATTCTAAATGAAACATCTGGAATCCTGAAAATAATTCAAACACTTCATTCAAAAAACGAAGACTGGGATCCGTATGAACAAAATATACAAATAAATAAATAAAAATCCATTCTGAAATCTATTTCCCAAGCGTTATCATTTATGCATCAACCTACAAATACAGGAACCGAAAGGTCAACCTACAAATAACAACCACATGTCCCTTAAAAATTTCAATTACATTGCTTCCATTTGAACAAACATTTCCTCCACAAAAAGTTGCCTGCTCCATCCAAAAAGAAAAAAACGCTCTCTTCTGAAAATACGGCACGGAAAAATAACGACTCCATCCGGAATGGGTATCTGTAAGCCATTAGGGAAGAAATGGGGATGATTCTGGCGGAGTGAATCCACGGACGATTTGCATTGATTGGTTTTCGATCTTCCTACCAGAAGACATCATCCGTTAAACTTCGAAATACACCAAATGATCGGACAAGAGTCGTTTTGGAAAAGGTCGGATGTTATTATTATTATTTTTATATCTTTTTTCCTTTTTGTTTTTATTTGCCTCGGAACATGGAATTGGATTCATTTTTCAACAGTCTCTCTCTCTCTGCTATTCAGCTTTTGCTATAAGGTTGACCAGGAAAGTCGTAAAAAATCTATATATTTTTTATACCTATATATTTATTTGGAGAGTGGTATGTGGGGTATCTATCTTTTGCTTTGTTATCCGGGAGAGATAAGTTTGGGTTTTCTTGTGAAGTTTCTTCGGTATAGTTTGGGGTCTTAAAGGTTGTTATATTTAGACCATATTCATTCATTCTTGATATTCATACATTCATTCTTGAGAGTACCATAGAAAATTCAGTTATTTATTCTCTATAATTGACTATTAACACATAATAAATAGATTGCGAACATTATTTGTTATAACTGAAATTCAATGTTGGTTGGATTTCCATAATTACAAAGAGCATGTTATGAAATAAAGGATTTTTAAAATTCTAAATAAATATATAGTCCAACCACGTATACAATGGAATGGTAAACATACCGTTTAACATCAAAAACAGATGAGTCGATTATTGTTAATTTTGCTATATATACACAGCGCAATGTATAATACAGTGGAATTTTTGTCATCTAGTTTACTTTATAATATCATGTAATATAAATTTTAATTATTATAATTCTGTTTACTGTGACTAAAATTCATTTTAGAGAGCATTTCCATCCCTATGGTGCCGCACTTTTTGAATTCATCCGACTTGGCTGCTTACCAGTTTTCCACATTTTGGCGTGGTCGGACTCTACAATATTTTCACCAGAGAAATTCGAGACAGTTTCAGCATTTTAGCAATAAATTTTGTTATTGCTCTAAGATGTGAGAAATTTTGACCTGAAGTTATTCGGAACTAAACCGACAGATATATAACAGTTTCAGCGTTATCCATGATGCATTACATAAGATTTACTACATGGTACTGACATTTATTTAATACATTGTCCAACTTTGAATAAACATCAGCAAAGATAGCATCTGAGTGATCATATCCCTTTCTAGTGCTCCTTGAAGAACTCCCGAATCGACTGACATTGTTATGTCCATCCTCCTCATAGGCATAGAAGATTTTTGTTCGTCTTCGCTTCACGGCTTTCGAAGCAGGGTGTTCTATTTCGATGCTTTAATCTATCTCTTCGTCCAATATGACATTTCAGACCGCAATCATATATAGAAAAAACTTTTTTGAAGTTCCATTTTCCGAACTTTTTGCCCGGTTGGTATGGTGAGCAGATAGCGTGCAGGAAAGACAAAGTTTGAATCTGCTCTTCTGTTGCAGTCATCACTGCTTTCAGAAATGAGGAGACTTAATGGCGATTGTGAAAACGTCTATAAAATGTATCGCATTGATAATTAGGTTATCTTGTGGGAGCTTTGTAAGTTTTCTTCCATACATCAAAATCATATGGAGTATTAGATTTAAAAGTTGTTCCATCATTACCCGTCGGTTGGCTGCCTGCGACATATAAGTAGAACAGGAAACCAAATGGCATTTGGTCCCATATGTGATCTAATACGTGTAATATTCTAAAAGTCCCATATGTGATCTAATACGTGTTTACAAGAGTAGGGTGGGAGCTAATTCAATCTAGTGACGCATACTACAATGCTACCATCAGTTCTTTGAAAAATAAAAGGACATTGTAGCCAAGCAGATAGCATAGACATAGCATAAGAGAACATCTCGAAAAATCTCGCTGTTATCTCTAATTAAGTTTTAAGGTTTAACCCTACTTCTTTCTTCATGGCGGCCTGATGGCTAATTGGCTAGTGCTCTGGCCATTGGTACCACAGGCTTCAGGTTTGAATCCTGGCGGCAGCATGGGTGTTTGTTAGTGGTTCGGACTCCACGTTAAACTGTAGATCCCAATCTAATTAGTTTATAGTGTGCAAAACATGACCGTAGAACACACACCAAACCTACATATATAGACACAACTAAAAGCCTACAATGTTATGATCTTCAAGTACTAAAAGTCCCGATTGATAAATCAACATCAAGAATATATTTTTTAAATTTATTCAATTATGAGCTCATTCTTTCAATAAATACATTTAAATGCTATCATTGTTGAATCATTCAACATTATTAATCTATGGATCTAAGTATTTTTTAAGATTATAATACAAAAATATCTTTATTGTTAGAATGGAAATGCTAATTACAGGAATGCATAAAGCTGAGATATATTTCTTGCATGAATTTTTAAATATGTTAATTTTATTACAAAAATTGAATCCAAAAAGTTAAACCCTCATTTTATTGAGAAATAATTTTTAATCAGTCTTTGGAATATAAACAAGCAAAAAGAAATTTCTGAAAGAAATAATTTCACGTTTCCGAATTAAACAATACAAGATCAACATTCGAAATTCACATAACAAATTGATGATCCAATTTTTATCAATAGTCTTTGTCAATACTAATGAATTTGGAAAACAAAGACTCATTAAATTTAGGGAAGAATACTTTGCATGTCGTATGTTAATTTAATTATTTTCTTAAGAATAAGACGAAAAAAATAATGCGCTTTAATACTGGTACAAATATTCCTGTATTACAAAAACCTTCAAAAGAATAAAGAAGTTAATTTCAATGCAAACATTTTTTTTTAATTACGTTGTGTTTTCTCTGAAGAAACTAATTTATTATTTTTTCTTCAGTAAAAGACCACTTCAAAACGAGTATTTTTTTTTAATTCTTAAGCTCAACGTACTGGAGTTCGTAATTTTTACCGTTTAACAATAAATGATAAAAAAAAAAAAAAAAAAAAAAAAAAAAAAATTAAAGTTTTATTTATATTTATTCAATAAATAAACAATGGGTTTCTAAATTGATTAAAAAACTTACGAATAAAAATTAATCTAATGCTAAATAGTTAAAAAAATTAATTAGCATAAGTAAATTACCGAAGCGAAAGAAAGTAAAAAATACGCGGCAAATAAAGAAATTCAATATTTTAATGCTACACATTTTTTGGCGTCTTTTAAAGAAAATCTCTTTATTGATAGATCTCCGATCGGATTTATAACAGCTAATAAAAAATAAGTTTAAATTTGGTTATTTGCATTTAAGCATTTTACTTACCAAAGGGAAGAGTTAAGGCATTTCTTTCCCAAGAGACAGGAATGCATATTCTTCAACAAGTACATAAAAAAAAACCTATCACTTATATTTGACAGCAGATAAGCAGTGTTGCGGGTAGTTATATTACATGCAATTGGTATTTTGTGCTAATGAGAACAACCTGTTACTCAAATCTGATAACAGATATTCAGTGTCATGTATAATGAGACCTCATGAAATTAGCGATTGTATGTTCGACCTTCACATGTTGAAACAGTTACAGATGGAATAGGAAGTTGCATTGTGATTGGTGATATTCCAAGGTCTGAGAAAATGTCTACTCTAATGAGAAGTGAGGGAAGCTGACCCTTACTCTTGATAGATTTTCTTAAAGGGAGGTTTTTGGAAAAGAAAAAACGAGAGTTCTGCGACGAGTCGACAGATAATGTTTTTTTTCTCCTTTTCTCTGAAGTGACAGAACAGGCCGGAGTTTCCGTAACGGCCTCTTCCGGCCAGATTAAACAACTATTCCTATTATTTTACAATAATTTATGAATGATAGAATTATTTCGGAATCAAGACACCAAATTTATTTTACTTAAATTGCAAAAATGATTAACTACAGTAACTAAACGGATTATTTAATTCATAGATATCTCTTATGTCTTGAAACTCAAATTCAGAATCTTGATTCTGAAATTTTCAATAATCATGATCAACATTCTAGTCCAATCCATCTATTCCAATTTTTATTCAAATAATTTACATTTAATAATGTTTGCAATACGTTACAGATTATACTTATAGGCAGATATTATAAATTTACAATAGAGTGAATTATTCAAATCTTGATAGGTTATTAAAATTTTGGACCAGTACCCCATTCTCAAACATTGATACCACATTTTCCAAAACCAGACATTAATACTCACCAAAATCGAAGCTTGACAATAATTTAATTAGAAGATCCCAAGAGTATTACCGCCATTCACGTTGGTTGATAAATAAATGGCCGGACGTATCAAACTGCACTCAGCCTATCACTTAATCTCCCCTCCTGCGGAATAATCCTTTTCCGGATGGGAGAGAATGGCCGAGCAATTAAACCGCCTGCCAAGTCATCCATCACAAATCAGGGATCTTGTGGAGCATCAGCATTTAAATGGGACGCGCCCGGACTCCAGCTCCCACTTAGCAGGATAACTTTCAATAATTGGACGCAAATTACTCAATCCCTTGCGCAGCCAAAATATGTTGGGATAACACGGTGTACGTGTAGAGTGTCATCCGCCGTTTTAACACCGTGATTACGGGATTCTTACAAGGTGATTTACGGTGGATAGCGATATTTATGGGAGGCAGATTCTTATTAGGGGAAAAGTAGGACAAAGTAGTTAAGAAGTTGGGGTTTTATGGTGCTTTGGGAAGACGCATTACGGTTCGGTCTGCTAATGAAATTGGCCACATACTCCTTATGCATAAACTCGCAGATTGCTTTTAAGGCATGTTTCTGAACTAATTAAAGTATTATTGTAACTACTTTCACCTTTTATTGGCTATGCTGTTTTTTATATGTTTGTGAATAAAGTTAATACCTTTTTGATATGACTGTTGTCAAATTATATATATAATACTATACATTGAGATACATTTTAATATACTGATATAGTATACCTAGTGCTGTGAAGGAGTAAGGAATTGCTTTCTAGAAAAATTCTTTCAGGCATAAATAACTTTCATTTTCCTATTGTTTAGATTAGTCTGAAGAACTAAAATAAAATTATTTGATTTTCTGTGTGAAATTTGTGTATATTTTGCCAAATTTTTCATAAAATATCTCCATTTCTTAAAGGCAATTATTGCAGCGAATAAAAGCAAGAATTTTCAATCTTGGAAATTATATGCATTATAGTATATTATAGTATGTATATTGTATAAAATATAAATCAAATTGTATACATTATAATATACACTGAGATGTATTTTAGTATACGAGATAAATTATAGTATACCTAGTGCTTTGAAATAGGAAGCAATTGCCTTTTAGAAATTCTTCCAGGCATAAATATCTTTCATTTCCATATTATGTAGATTAAAAATTGCAATAAGATTATCTGTTTTTTGGGTGTGAAATTTGAATATAATTTTTTTAAATTCTTTATAAAATATCTTCATTTTTTTACAAATATACCAATAATTATTGTTAAACATTATTGCATATATAATATTTTGAAGAATATCTGAAGTCAAATTCTGAAGTTTTAAATAATAATGGTCAACATTCTATAACCAAATCCATCTATACCAATTTTTATTTAAATAATTGACACTTAGCAATATATATGCAATGGGGTGAATTCTTCAAATCTTGATAGATTAATAAAATTTTAGGACCAGTACCACATTCTTCAGACACAGACATTAATACTCACTAAAATCAAAGCTGGACAATAATTTGATTAGAGGATCTCAAGCTCATTATAGCCATTCACTAATTTCAAGAATCATGATCAAGTAATTTTCGTTAATAATGACCAAAATTCTAGACCAATCCATCTTTCCCAATTTTTATTCAAATAATTTATACTTAGCAACCAGATATTATAAATTTACAATAGGGGGAATTCTTCAAATCTTGATGGGCTACTAAAATTTAGAGACAAGTACCACATTCTCAAACATTGATACCGCATTCTCTAGACGCAGACTCACCCAAAATCGAAGCCTTGACAATAATTTGATTAGAAGATCCCAAGCGAAGAAGATCAAACAATTTTCATTAATCATGATCAACTAATTTTCAATAATCATGATCAATGTACTAGACCAATCCATCTTTTCCAATTTTTATTCAAACGATTTACACTTAACAATAGATTATACATTATACTTAGAAGCAAATATTATAAAATTACAATAGGGTGAATTCCTCAAATGTTGATAGGTTATTAAAATTTGAGACCAGTAACACACTCTCCAGACGCAGACAATAATACTCACCACAATTGAAGCTAGACAATAATTTGTTTAGTAGATCCCAAACGTATTATTGCCATTCAATAATTTCTATAATCATGTTCAAGTAATTTTCATTAATCATGATCAAAATTCTAGATCAAATTCCTCTATACCAATTTGTATTTAAATAATTTACACTTATCAATATATATACAATAGAATGATTTCGTCAAATGTGTATTGGCTATTAAAATTTGAGGACCAGTACCACATTCTGAAACATTGATACTGCATTCTCCAGACGCAGACCAAATCGTAGCTTGACAATAATTTGATTAAAAGATCCCGAGCGTATTATCGCCATTCACGTTGGTTGATGAATAAATGGCCGGACGCATCAAACTGCACACAACCCATCAATTAATATCCCCTCCTGCTGAACAATCCTTTTCCGGATGGGAGGGAATGGCCGAGCAATTAGACCGCCTGTCAAGTCATCCATCTCAGTCTGGGATCTTGTGGAGCATCAGTATTTAAATGAGACGCGCCCGGACTTCAAATCCCACTTAGCCGGATAACTCTCAATAATTGGACGCAAATTACTCAATCCCTGGCGCAGTCAAGATATGTTGGGATAACACAGTGTACGTGTAGAGTGTCATCCGCCGTTTTAACACCGTGATTACGGGATTCTTACAAGGTGATTTACGGTGGATGCCGATATTTATGGGAAGCAGATTCTTATTAGGGGAAAAGTAGGACAAGAAGTTAAGAAGTTGGGGTTTTATGGTGCTTTGGGAAGATGCATTACGGTTCGGTCTGCTAATGAAATCCGATACTTACCCCAAATGCATAAACTCGCAATTTGCTTTTAAGGCATGTTTCAGAACTAATTGGAGTATTATTGGAAGTATTTTTCCCTTTTATAGGCAATGCTATTTTTTATAGCTTTGTGAATAAAGTTAATCCTTTTTGATACTATTGTTGTCAAATTGTTTGTATACTGAGATATATTTTAGTATGCGAAATAAATTGTAGTAAACCTAGGGCTTTGAAATAGAAACAATTGTCTTTTAGAAATTCTCTCAGACATAACTATATCATATGTATTTACGCATTTTATATGTATTTACGCATTTTACATGTATTTACGTATGAACAATATATGTATACACTATGTGGAAGAAAGTGACGGGACACGACACTATAACGACATAACCCCATATTTATTAAAATTAATAGGAGGTAGGGCCTCCTTTGGCTGCGATCACAGCTGCAACCCTTCTGGGCATGCTTTCCACTAAATTAGCCATAGTGGCAAGAGGAATTTCCTTCCAAATGTTTATCAGGAAGTTCCATAGTTCAGGCTTGCTTTTGGAGAGTGGGCTGCAGGCCCTCAAACGACGGTCCAATTCGTCCCAGAAATGTTCAATTGGGTTAAGATTAGGGCTCTGCGCCGGCCACTCCATGCGTTTAACGTTGTTGTTCACATACCAATCAAGAGTCCTCCTTGCAATATGGCATGTTGCGTTGTCGTCTTGATACCAGCAATCATCCATACCGCACGTTGCCCACAAGGTAGGAAGGACATGATTGTCTGGAATATCACAGTATCTATCGGCATTCATTGAACCATCAACCTTCACCAGTGGGCCAGCCCCATACCAGGAGAAACAGGCCCATACCATCAATCCTCCTCCACCAAACTTTACAGTTGGGACGACACACTCGGGCAAAAGGCGTTCTCCTGGTAAATGCCATACCCAAACACGTCCATCGGAACGGAAAAGGGTAAATCGTAACTCGTCACTCCAAAGGACGCGTTTCCAGTCATCCGGAGTCCAAGTACGGTGGTCTTTGGACCATCGAAGGCACGCTTTCTTGTTGGTTTTCGTAATCAAAGGCTTATGGGCGGCCGAACGTCCATTGTAACCTAACTTATGGGCCTCGATACGAAGAGTCTTGGTCGAAACGGCCACACCTGTGGCTTGTCTAAACTCATTAGCGATGTTATCCATGGATGTTTGACGGTTACTTCGAATCTCCCTGCCGAGCACCCGCCCGTCCCTGCTGGTGAGAACTGTAGGTCGTCCACTTCGGGGTTTGTTCTGACAGTGTCCCTCAGTCTTGTAGCGACACACAACACGTGCTACAGTTGATTTTGAGCAGTTACGGAGACGGGATACCTCCCTAATTGACACCTTGGTAAGATGCAATCCAACCAACACACCTTTCTCGAACTCAGACAACTCTTCCCGTGGCGGCATCTTGACAAAAAACAACTCTAGTCGACTCCACAGAGTATTTATAGGATATGGCTGACACGTGATACCTATTATTGCGCATGTGTCAGCTGTATTGTCGACTTTTCTACTTTTCGAGGGATGTCCCGTCACTTTCTTCCAGATAGTGTATATATATATATAGAAACCATTCTCAAATATAATTACAAGCTTTATCATTTATGCATTAACCTACAAATAACAACCACATGTCCCTTAAAATTTTGAATTACATTTCTTTCTTTTCAACAATTATTTCCTCCAGAAAAAGTTGCCTGCTCCAGGCAAAAAAGAAAACGCTCTCCTCTGAAAATACGGCACGAAAAAATAACGACTCTATCCGGAATGGGTATCTGTAAGTAAATCCTGATAACAATTCAGACACTTTATCGCCAAAACGAAGACCGAAATATGTATGAACAAAATATACAACAAAAAAAATAATTAAAAAATAAAAATCCATTCTCAAATCTATTTCCAAGCGTTATCATCTATGCATCAACCTACAAATACAGAAACCGAAAGGTCAACCTACAAATAACAATCACATGTCCCTTAAAATTTTCAATTACATTGCTTCCATTTCAACAAACATTTCCGACTGCTCCATCCAAAAAAAAAAAAAAAAAAAAAAAACTATCGCTCCTGAAAATACGGCACGAAAAATTAACGACTCCAACCGGATTGGTTATCTGTAAACCATTAGGGAACAAATGGGGGTGATTCTATATTCATATTTATGCAACAACATACGTACATAAAATCTGGAAAATCGCAAATAAAATCTACAATTAAAAAAATCTTTTATTTACATTGTTATCATTTCAAATTAAGTTGACCATCCCAATAAACAATCTTGGACGAATAATCCAAGATAACTTTAACCAAGCCATTCTTCGAATTATAAGAATTTGAACATTTTTAGTGAAACATCTGGAATCCTGAAAATAATTCAAACACTTTATTCCCAAAACGAAGACAGTAATCCGTATGAACAAAATATACAAAAAAATAACAAAAATCCATTCTCAATCTATTTCCGAGCGTTATCACTTATGCATCAACCCACAAATACAGAAAATCGGAAGGTCAACATACAAATAACAACCACATGTCCCTTAAAAATTTCAATTACATTGCTTCCATTTCAACAAACATTTCCTCCACAAAAAGTTGCCTGCTCCATCGAAAAAAAAAAAAGCGCTCTCCTCTGAAAATACGGCAAGGAAAAATAACGACTCCATCCTGAATGGGTATCTGTAAGCCATTAGGGAAGAAATGGGGATGATTCTGGCGGAGTGAATCCACGGACGATTTGCATTGATTGGTTTTCGATCTTCCTACCAGAAGACATCATCCGTTAAACTTCGAAATACACCAAATGATCGGACAAGAGTCGTTTTGGAAAAGGTCGGATGTTATTATTATTATTATTATCATTTTTATATCCCTTTTTCCTCTTTTTTTTATTTGCCTCGGAACATGGAATTGGATTCATTTTTCAACAGTCTCTCTCTCTGTGCTATTCAGCTTTCGCTATAAGGTTGACCAGGAAAGTCTTAAAAAATCTATATATTTTTTGATACCTATATATTTATTTGGAGAGTGGTATGTGGGGTATCTATCTTTCGCTTTGTTATCCGGGAGAGATAAGTTTGGGTTTTCTTTTGAAGTTTCTTCGGTATAGTTTGTGGTCTTACAAGATTGTTATATTTAGACTTATATCTTGAAAGCACAATTGAAAATTCTGTTACGAAAATTTTTTCATCTATGTTTGTTAGTTAAAAGTTAAGTATATATATATATCATATTACTATTCACTAAAAATACTATTCTAAATTAAATGGTTTATATTAATAAAAAATAAAAAGTAGAAAAATTATTTTCTAGCATCTTATTAATGATGATTTTTCTTAAAAGAAAAACATATCAATATTTTTGAAAAAAAAAAAACACATATTTTTATATATACTTTTAATATTTATGTGAATTCATTGAACTTTTAATATTCTCCTCATGGAAAAAAATTCAAAATTAATAGTACCATTTTTATTCTCTAAGTAGATATTAACACACAATAAATAGATTACTAACATTATGTGTAATAATAGAAGTTCATTGTTGGTTGGATTTCCATAATTAAAAAGAGCATGTTATACAATAAAGGATTTCGCAATTCGGATTATGCAATTCTAAATAAATATATAGTCCGACCACGTATAGAATGGAATGGGAAACATACATGCTGTTTAACGGCAAAGACAGATGAGTCGATTATTGTTAATTTTGCTAGGCAGATATATGCAGCGCAAAGTATAATACGGTGGAATTTTCGTCATCTAGTTTATCTTTTAATATCATGTAATATAAATTTTAATTGCTATAATTCTTTTTATTGCCACTAAAATTCATTTTAATGGGCATTTCCATCCCAATGATGCCGCTCTTTTTTAATCCGTCCGACTTAGCTGCTTACCAGTTTCCCACATTTTGGGGTGGTTGGAGTCTACAATATTTTCACCAAAGAAATTTGGTACAGTTTCAGCATTTTAGCAATAAATTATGTTATTGCACTTAAATGTGAGAAACCATGTTCTGAAGTTATTCGGAACTAGATCGACAGTTATGTAATAGATTCAGCGTTATCCACGATGTCCTACATAAGATTTACTACATTGTACTTATCATTTTGGCTGTCCAATTTTTAATAAACATAAGCAGAGATAGCATCTGAGTGATCATATTCCTTACCAGTTCTCCTTTATTCCAAAGGAAGAACTTTCAATTGACGGATATTATTATGCCCATCCTTCGCATAGACATATAATAGCATAGACATAGAATCGCATAGACTTTTTTTTTTTTTTTCGAACCAGTGTGCTCTAGTTTGGAAATCCATTCCTTCATCCAATAGGACATGTCAGGCTACAATACGATAAAGAAAACACTTTGCTAAAGTTCCATTTTTCAGACTTTTCGCCCGGTGGTATGGTGCTCAGATAGCGTGCAGGAAAGACAACATTTCAATCCGCTGCTCTTCTGTTGCAGTCATCACTGCTTTCAGAAATGAGGAGACTTAATGGTGATTGTGAAAGCGTGTATAAAATGTATCGCATCGATAGGCAGGTTATCTTGGGGGAGTTTTGTAGGTTTTCTTCCATACAACAAAAGCATATCGTGTATTAGGTCTAAAAGTAGTTCACTCATTGCCAGTCGGTTGGTTGCCTGCGACATATAAGTAGAACACGAAACCAACCGGCACTTAAAAAAAGTCCCATTGGTGATCTAATACGTGTTTACAAGACCGGGGGGCGGTGGCGGGTAATTCAATATAGTGGCACATGCTACAATCAGTCCTTAGAAAAATGAACGGACATTGTAGCCTAGCAGTTACCATAGACATAATAGAGCATCAAGCCATTATCGCATAAGTTTTAAGGCCTTACTTCTTTCTTCATGGCGGACTGATGGCCAATTGGCTAGGGGCTTTGGCCATTGATACCACAGGTTAGCTTGGATATTTGTTAGTGGTCCGCAGTTCACGTTAAACTGTAGATCCAAATCAAATTAGTCTATAGTGTGCAAAAGATGACAGTAGAACAGAAACCAAACTAACATATGTAGGCACAATTAAAAGCGTACAATGTTATGATCTTCAAGCGTTAGAGGAGTTTAATTTTGTTTTCAATACTAAAAAAATATATCACCAAAAAACATTTTTTAAGTTTATTCAATCATGAGCTCATTCTTTCATAAAACACATTTAAATAATATGATTGTTGAATCATTCAACATTATTAATCTATGTATCTCCTAAGGATTTTTTCGATTATAATACAAAAATATTTTCAAGACTTATTGTATTAATTGTTAAAATGGAATTGCTGATTGCATGAATGTATAAAACCCAGATACATTTCTTGCTTGAATTATGTATGTTAATTTTATTACACAAACTGAATATAAAAATTTAAACCATCATTTTATTGAGAAATAATTCTTAATTAGTTTTTGAGATATAAACAAGCAAAAAGAAATTTCTGAAAGAAATAATTTCACGTTTCCGAATTAAACAATACAAGATCAACATTCGAAATTCACATAACAAATTGATGATCCAATTTTTATCAATAGTCTTTGTCAATACTAATGAATTTGGAAAACAAAGACTCATTAAATTTAGGGAAGAATACTTTGCATGTCGTATGTTAATTTAATTATTTTCTTAAGAATAAGACGAAAAAAATAATGCGCTTTAATACTGGTACAAATATTCCTGTATTACAAAAACCTTCAAAAGAATAAAGAAGTTAATTTCGATGCAAACATTTTTTTTAATTACGTTGTGCTTTCTCTGAAAAAACTAATTTATTATTTTTTTCTTCAGTAAAAGACCACTTCAAATTGAATATTTATTTTAATTCTTAAGCTCGACGTACTGTAGTTTGTAATTTTTACCGTTTAACAATAAATGAAAAAATGTATTTTTTAAAGTTTTATTTATATTCATTCAATAAATAAACACTGGGTTTCTAAATTAATAAAAAAAAAACGTACGAATAAAAATTAATCTAATGCTAAATACTTTAAAAAAATTAATTAGTAAAAATAAATTATCGAAGTGAAAAAATGAAAAAAATATGCTGCAAATAAAGAAATTCAGTATTTTAATGCTATAATTTTTTTCCATCTTTTAAGGAAAATCTCTTTACTAAAAGATCTCCAATCGGATTTATAGCAGTTAATAAGAAATAAGTTAAAATTTGGTTATTTCATTGTAGCATTTTACCCATGGGAAGAGTACTAGAGAGTTACCCATTTTTTTCACAGGAGAGATGAATGTATATTTTCGACAGGTATATAATAAAAACCTATCACTCAAATTTGACAGCAGATAAGCAGTGTTGCGAGTAGTTATATTACAAGTAATTCGAATTTTATACTAATGAAAACTACTTGTCACTCAAATATGATAACAGATATTCTGTGTCATGTATAATAAGACAGATGAAATTAGCTATTGTCTGTACGACCTTCAACTGTCGAAACAGATAAAGATGGAAAATGGATTATACCATGAGTTTTTCCCTTGTGATTAGGATGGACCAAGGTCTAAGAAAATGTCTACTCCAGTGAGAAGTGAGGGAAGTTGACCCTCCCTCCTGCTTCCTCTGAAATTTTCAATAATCACGTTCAAAATCTTAGACCAATGCATCTATTTCCAATTTTTATTCAAATAATTTACACTTAGCGACCAGATATTATAAATTTACAATAGGGTGAATTCTTGAAAACTTGATAGGTTATTAAAATCTGAGGACCAAAACCACATTCTCAATCATTGATACCACATACTAAAGACGCAGACTCATTCAAATCGAAGCTTGACAATAATTTGATTGGAAGATCACAAGCGTATTATCGATATTCACGTTGGTTGATAAATAATGGCCGGACGTATCAAACTGCACTCAGCCTATCACTTAATCTCCCCTGCTGTGGAATAATCCATTTCCGGATGGGAGGGAATGGCCGAGCTGATGTCTGCTGCTATTGTCTGCTGATGAAATTCGACATTTACTCCTAATGCATAAACTCGCAAATTGCTTTTAAGACATGTTTCAGAACAAATTGGACTATTATTGGAAGTATTTTGCCCTTTTATAGACAATGTTATTTTTTTATAGTTTTGTGAATAAAGTTAATCCTTTTTGACACTATTGTTGACATATTGTATATATTATAGTATATACTGAGATGTATTTTAGTATACGGGATATACACTATCTGGAAGAAAGTGACGGGACACCCCTCGAAAAGTAGAAAAGTCGACAATACAGCTGACTCATGCGCAATAATAGGTATCACGTGTCAGCCATATCCTATAAATACTCTGTGGAGTCGACTAGAGTTGTTTTTTGTCAAGATGCCGCCACGGGAAGAGTTGTCTGAGTTCGAGAAAGGTGTGTTGGTTGGATTGCATCTTGCCAAGGTGTCAATTAGGGAGATATTCCGTCTCCGTAACTGCTCAAAATCAACTGTAGCACGTGTTGTGTGTCGCTACAAGACTGAGGGACACTGTCAGAACAAACCCCGAAGTGGACGACCTACAGTTCTCACCAGCAGGGATCGGCGAGTGCTCGGCAGGGAGATTCGAAGTAACCGTCAAACATCCATGGATAACATCGCTAATGAAATTAGACAAGCCACAGGTGTGGCCGTTTCGACCAAGACTCTTCGTATCGAGGTCCTTAAGTTAGGTTACACTGGACGTTCGGTGGCCCATAAGCCTTTGATTACGAAAACCAACAAGAAAGCGTGACTTCGATGGGCCAAAGACCACCGTACTTGGACTCTGGATGACTGGAAACGCGTCCTTTGGAGTGACGAGTCACGATTTACCCTTTTCCGTTCCGATGGACGTGTTTGGGTATGGCGTTTACCAGGAGAACGCCTTTTGCCCGAGTGTGTCGTCCCAACAGTAAAGTTTGGTGGAGGAGGATTGATGGTATAGGCCTGTTTCTCCTGGTATGGGGCTGGCCCACTGGTGAAGGTTGATGGTGCGATGAATGCCGATAGATACGGTGATATTCTCGACAATCATGTCCTTCCTACCTTGTGGGCAACGTACGGTATGGATGATTGCTGGTATCAAGACGACAACGCAACATGCCATGTTGCAAGGAGGACTCTTGATTGATATGTGAACAACAACGTTAAACGTATGGAGTGGCCGGCGCAGAGCCCTGATCTGAACCCAATTGAACATCTCTTGGACGAATTGGACCGTTGGTTGAGGGCCTGCACCCCACTCCCTAAAAGCAAGCCTGAACTATGGAACTTCCTGTTAAACATTTGGAAGGAAATTCCTCTTGCCACTATGGCTAATTTAGTGGAAAGCATGTCCAGAAGGGTTGCAGCTGTGATCGCAGCCAATGGAGGCCCCACCTAATATTAATTTTAATAAATATGGGTTTATGTCGTTATAGTGTCGTGTCCCGTCACTTTCTTCCACATAGTGTAGTATGTGTGCTTTAAAAGAGTAAGGAAATGGCTTTCTAGAAATTCTTAAAGTCATAAATATCTTTCATTTGCCTATTGTCTAGATTAATCTGAAGAACTAAAATAAAATTATTATTTGATTTTCGACGTGAAATTTGTATATATTTTGATACAATTTTCACCAAATCTCTCCATTTCTTAAAAGCAATTATTGCAACGAATAAAAGCAAGCATTTTCAGTCTTGCAAATTGTATACATTTTAGTATATTATAGCCTGTATATTGTATAAAATATACATCAAATTGCGTACATTATAATATATACTGAGATGTATTTTAGTATACGAGATAAATTATAGTATATCTAGTGATTTGAAACAGGAAGCAATTGCTTTTTGAAATTATTTCATGCATAAATATCTTTCATTTCCATATTATGTAGATTACAAACTGGAAAAACTGTAGTAAGATTAATTGTTTTTTGGGTGCGAAATTTATGTATAATTTTGTCAAAATCTTCATCAAATCTGTACATTTCTTAAAGACATAAAATACCAAAAATTATTGTTAAACATCATTGCATATATAATATTTTGAAGTATCTCAGAAGTCAAATTCTGAATTTTTAAATATTCTTGGTCAACACTCTATAACTAAATCCATCTATACCAGTTTTAATTCAAATAATATAAACTTAGCAAAATATATACAATGGGTTGAATTCTACAAATCTTGATAGGTTATTAAAATTTGAGGACCAGTACATTATTCTCAAACATTGATGTCACATTCTCCAGACACAGATTCAATTAATACTCACTATAATCGATTAATACTCACCAAATGTAACACCCACCACTCATAATCATAATAATACTCACTATAATCGAATAATACCCACCAAATATAATACCCACCACTCATAATCATAATACTAACGAAATATAATACCCACCACTCATAATCATAATACTCACCCAAATCGAATCTTGACAATAATTTGATTTGAAGATTCCAAGCGTATTATCGCCATTCAATAATTTCAACAATCATAATCAAGTAATTTTAGATAATTATGATGAAGTAATTTTCATTAATTAGGATCAAGTTTCTAGACCAATCCATCTATTCCATCCAATTTTTATATTATAAATTATACTTATAAGCAAATATTATAAATTTACATTGGGGTGAATTCTTCAAATGTTGTTAGGTTATTAAAATTTGAGAACCAGTAACAACACATTCTCAAACATTTATACCACATTTTCCAGACGCAGACTCACCCAAATCGAAGCTTGACAATAATTTGATTAGAAGATCCCAAGCGTATTATCGCCATTCACGTTGTTTATAAATAAATGGCCGGACGTATCAAACTGCGCTCTGTCTATCACTTAATCTCTCCTCCTGTGGAATAATCCTTTTCCGGACGGGAGGGAATGGCCGAGCAATTAAACCGCCTGCCAAGTCATCCATCACAATCAGGGATCTTGTGGAGCACCAGTATTTTAATGGGACTAACCCGGACCGCAGCTCCCACTTAGCCGGATAACTCTCAATAATTAGACGCAAATTACTCAATCCCTGGCGCAGCCGAGATATGTTGGGATAACACGGTGTACGTGTACAATGTCATCCGCCGTTTTAACACCGTGATTACGGGATTCTTACAAGGTGAGTTACGGTGGATGGCGTATGTTTATGGGAAGCATATTCTTATTAGGGGACAAGTAGGACAAAGAAGTTAAGAAATTGGGGTTGTATGGTGCTCTGGCGAGATGCATTACAGTTCGGTACACTAATGAAATCCGACACTTACTCCTAATGCATAAACTCGCAAATTGCTTTTAAGGCATGCTTCGGAACTAATTGGAGTATTATTGGAAGGTGCCCTTTATAGGATGTGTTATTTTTTTATAGCTTTGTGAATAATGTTAAACATTTTTGATACTATTGTCATCAAATTGCATATATTATAGTATACATTGAGATATACACTGAAGTGACAAAAGTCATGGGATACCTCTTAATATCGTGTCGGCCCTCCTTTCACCCGGCGAAGTGCAGCAACTCGACGTGGCATGGACTCAACAAGTCGTTGGAAGTCTTCTGCAGGAATATTGAGCCATGCTGTCTCGATAGACGTCCATAATTGTGAAAGCGTTGATGGTGCAGGATTTTGGGCACGAACAGACCTCTCGATGATGTCCCATAAATGCTCGATGGGATTCATGTGGGGCGATCTAGGTGGCCAGATCATTCGTTGGAATTGTCCAGAATGTTCTTCAAACCAATCGCGAATAGTTGTGGCCCGGTGACATGGCGCATTGTCATCCATAAAAATCCCATCGTTGTTTGGGTACATGAAGTCCATGAATGGCTGCAAGTGATCTCCAAGTAGCTGAACATAAGCATTTCCAGTCAATGTTCGGTCCAGTCGCCCCAGAGGACCAAGTCATTGCCATGAAAAAACAGCCCATACCATTACGGAGACACCACCAGCTTGAACAGTGCCTTGCTGACAGTTTGGGTCCATGGCTTCGTGGGGTCTGCGCCACACTCGAACCGTACCATCAGCTCTTACCAACTGAAATCGTGACTCATCGGACCAGGCCACGGTTTTCCATTCATCTAGGGACCAACCGATATGCTCACGTGCCCACGAGTCGCTGCAAGCTATGTCGTTCTGTCAGTAAAGGCACTCGAGTCGGTCTTCTGCTGGAATAGCCCAAGAAAGCCAAATTTCTCCGCACAGTTCTAACAGACAAGTCCCTTGTACGTCCCACATTGATTTGTCCCACATTGATCATTCCGCGTTCAAAGTCTGTTAATTCCCGTCGTGCGGTCATCATTACGTCAAAACCTCTTCACATGAATAACTTGAACAGAAATGAAAGCTCTGCGAAAGTACTGCGCATTTATACCTATTCTACGCGATGCTACTGCCATCTGAAAATTTGCATATTGCTATCCCATGACTTTTGTCACTTCAGTGTATATATGATATACGTGATATTAGTATACGAAATATAGTATATCTAGTGCTTTGAAAGAGTAAGGAATTGCTTTCCAGAAATTCTTTAGGCATAAATATCTTTCATTTGCACCTTATCTAGATTAAAACTCGGAAGACCTATGAAAAGATTATTTGATTTTCGATGTGAAATTTGTATATACTTTGTCCAAGCCTTCCAATTGAAATTGACTAGCGCTCTGCCCTTTTTCACCACAAGCCCCAGGTAGAACTCCTGGTGTTGGCATGGATGTTGGTAAGTGGTTCGGATAAAAATTCAGGACCAAATCCATCTATACCAATTTTTTTTCAAATAATTTACACTTAGCAATGTATATACAATGGGGTGATTTCTTCAAATGTTGATAGGTTATTAAAATTTGAGGACCAGTACATTATTCTCAAACATTGATGTCACATTCTCCAGACACAGACTCAGTTAATACTCACTATAATAGATTAATATTCACCAAATGTAATACCCACCACTCATAATCATAATACTCACCAAATATAATACCCACCACTCATAATCATAATTCTCCCGAAATATAATACCCACCACTCATAATTATAATACTCACCAAAATCGAGCTGGACAATAATTTGATTAGAAGATTCCAAGCGTATTATCGCCTTTCAGTAATCATGATCAAGTAATTTTCAATAATCATGATCAAGTAACTTTGAATAATCAATATCAAATAATTTTCATTAATCATGATCATTCTAGATCAATCCATCTTTTTCAATTTTTATATTATATATTATACTTATAAGATAATATTATAAATTTACAATAGGGCGAATTCTTCAAATCTTGATAGGTTATTAAAATTTGAGGATTAGTACCACATTCTCAAACAATGTTACTACATTCTTCAGACACCGACACACTCAAATCGAAGCTTGACAATAATTTGATTAGAAGTACCCAAACTTATCGCCATTCAATAATTTCAATAATCATGATCAAGTAATTTTCATTAATCATTATCAAAACTCTACCTTAATCCATCTATTCCCATTTTTATTCAAATAATTTACACTTAGTAACCAGATATTATAAATTTACAATAGGGTGACTTCTTCAAATCTTGATAGGTTATTAAAATTTGAAGACCGGTACCACATTCTCAAACATTGATACCACATTCTCCAGACGCAGACTTACCCAAAATCGAAGCCTTGATTAGAAGATCCCGAGCCTATTTTCGTCATTGACGTTGGTTGATACATAAATGGCCGGACGTATCAAACTGCGCTCTGCCTATCACTTAATCTCCCGTCCTGCGGAATATTCCTTGTCCGGATGGGAGGGAATGGCCGAGCAATTAAACCGCCTGCCAAGTCATCCGTCACAGTCAGGGATCTTGTGGAGCATCAGTATTTAAATGGGACGCGCCCGGACTACAGCTCCCACTTAGCCGGATAACTCTCAATAATTGGACGCAAATTACTCAATCCCTGGCGCAGCCGAGATATGTTGGTATAACACGGTGTACGTGTACAGTGTCATCCGCTGTTTTAACACCGTGATTACGGGGGTTCTTACAAGGTGATTTACGGTGGATCGCGTATATTTATGGCCAAGCAGATTCTTATTAGGGGGAAAGTAGGACAAAGAAGTTAAGAAGTTGGGGGTTTTATGGTGATATGGGAAGATGCATCACTGTTCGGTCTGCGAATGAAATCTGACACTTAACTCCTAATGCATAAACTCGCAAATTGCTTTTAAGGCGCGTTTCAGAACTAATTGGAGTATTATTGGAAGTATTTTCCCCTTTATAGGATATGTTATTTTTTATAGCTTTGTGAATAAAGTTAATACTTTTGTGTACTACGTTGGTTAAATTGAATATATATATTATAGTATAGAGTGAGATGTATTTTAGTATATTTATATAGTAAATTATAGTATACCTAGTGTTTTGAAAGTGGAAGCTATTGCCTTTTAGAAATTCTTCCAGGCATAACTATCTTTCATTTGCGTATTATCTAGATTAAAAATCAGAAGAACTATAATAAGGTTGTCTGTTTTTTGGGTATAAAATTTGTATATAATTTTGCCAAAATCTTCATCAAATCTCTTCGTTTCTTATAGACACTTATTGGAACGAATGGAAGCAATTTTCAATTTTTCACACAAAAATTATTTTTTATTACTGGACTACAAATTGAGCCTTTTTATTAAGAATAGAGTTTTTTTTATTTAATTTAGATTATGCACATAATAAGATAAAAGAATCAGTTATATATTGATGAAATATAATATTTAAATAATAGTTAGAAATTTAAAAACATTTTATCACATGTGAACATGATCTTGGAGACTCCCAAAAAAAATATCTGTAACGTAAATAAGGTAGAGTAGTATAATTTACTACTTAAAATGGACTAATCTCCTAGCTTATCACTTAAAACACTTTAATTTAAAATAAATACTTATTTGCCTCGTGATTTTAAGCATGTGCATTTTAAAAATTTCATGAAATCTATTTTACTAAGACTAACGATTCATCATGATCAAGTCATGTTTGTTCTGTATTGCATTTTGATTTGTGTAGTTTTTAGAATGTAAATAGATTACCGTTTAAGTTTTCTCAAAATGAATTACGTTGGGATATGATGAAAATGTAGGTATAAGGAATGACGATGAATAAGGATCAGGTATGACTATAAAAGTTAATTTAACCATCATTTAACAGTATATATTCAAAATTTTGTTGATGAAATAAATCATAAAATATGTTCAACAGGAAAAATTGAAATTCTTAACTAATAATAAAACAAATTCTTAAACTAATAAAAACTGATTTGTTTTGTTGATAATATTTTCCTTATGTCTGGCTTTTGATCGAAAATCGTTCTCTGAAGGTATGGCAGATTTTTGTAGCAAACAATCTCACCTATTGAGACATACATATACTACATATTTTAACATGATTTACATGTTCCTACAATAGAAGTAGAAAGGGGAAATCTATGTCCTCAAGGAGGATTGTCATGGATAACTATTTCTTATTTGCTTGTGATATTAGAGTATTCCAAATTATTAAAACTCCTGTGAAGTCAGGAATCCTGTCGGTGTACCAGCGAAACACGTCCGTAATCCAATTTTCAATTAGATCGAAAATTCCTCAATAAGCAGATGCAAATTACTAAATACGTATCATGTTGAGATGTTTTGAGTCATATGCCATTTTAATATGATTTACAATGTATTATGATATATATAGGAAATGATTCTTATTAAGAGCAAATTAGGGCAAAGAAATCAGGAAATTGGGCTTTATGGCTCTGAGATATTTTGGGAAGATGCATTATAGTCAGTCTCCTAATAAAATCGGGTGCTAGAACTCCATTATATTACATCGGAATGGGAAACGCTTTTAAGATTCTTTTCTGAACTAATTGGGGTGTCATCAGAAGCGATATTCCTTATAATGAAGTTTTATATAGTGAATAAATTATTAAATTGTTTTGCTTGGTTCATAAAATTTATATAAACTTAGAGCTTGATCATAAACTTAAAAGAAATCTTGATGTAATTACTAATTAATTGATGATGCTTTTTGTTCAACAACGAAATGTCTTTACTTGTAAGAAAAAAATTTCAATATTAATTTTTTTAACAAAATATATATGTGGATACATTGATTGACATTGGTGGGTACATAACATTTCAAATAAAAATGTACTAATTTTAATTATTTGTTGGAAAGCTGAGCATTTATTGCATAATATTATAGAGTTTTTATAACGTGTTACATGGTTTCAGTCGGATGGGATAACCTCATATTTCAACCAGATTATTTGAGAATATCTGAACCACTCATTTTTGTGATAGATTATTAGGCATGAATCCATCACATGGCCACCATGATCCATTGACTTGGCTTCCATTCCTATATAAAATTCTTTCAAGTGAAATAACGTAACCTATTTTAAGGACCTAACAAACATGAACCAGTAGCATCTTTATCTTTTCTTATAGGAAACAAAAGCAGATTTTGCAAGAAATTAAATTTTTAAAATAATTTATTAATAATATAAATCAGTTTTGGGAATTTATTTTCGTATGGAATTCTAACAAACCAAACTTATTTTTTTTCTCCAAATAATACATACTTATTAAACTATACAGGTGATTCAGCATTCTTACAAATTTGAGAGTTTAATGGTGTTTTGTGAAACATACCTCCAACTATATTAACTCTAGATCTGGTGACTTTAAAAAGCAAAACTCTTGATGTGGATGATTATCGGATGACTTTGATGAACAAGAAAGATATGGACCATTATTAACTGTTATAAAAGCTTTTATTTTTACTGCAGTAGTAAAAATAGATCTTGTGTTTCTACTAGAATATTATCCAAGAGAAAAATTGCAACCATAGAAGTGCAAATGATCGTAGAGCGTTATTGTGTACATATCATAGTGTCTTGTATGATCTGTAATAAAATGCAATTGCACTCTACGAAAATAATACTATTTGTCACAGTGGGTGAATATAATCTTTGTGTCATCCCACCATACTTGGAAATATATATAACTAATATTTATGATTAAACAAAACTTTGATTTACTAGAAGATATGTTAAAATCAAGAAAGAAGACCATTAGACACTTTATTTTGTTAGTACGCTGTTGAGCTGTAAAAACGAAATGAAAATGTCTTGACACACTTAAAGCCCCTCCCCAAAATGTTTTAAGTTTTAAGGGCCATTATAAATGGCATTCATTAATGTTCTACTGTCTACCGATACTAGATAATCTTTTCTTGCATCATACACTGAAGTGACAAAAGTCATGGGATACCTCTTAATATCGTGTCGGCCCTCCTTCCGCCCGGCGAAGTGCAGCAACTCGACGTGGCATGGACTCAACAAGTCGTTGGAAGTCTTCTGCAGGAATATTGAGCCATGCTGTCTCGATAGACGTCCATAATTGTGAAAGCGTTGAGGGTGCAGGATTTTGGGCACGAATAGACCTCTCGATGATGTCCCATAAATGCTCGATGGGATTCATGTCGGGCGATCTAGGTGGCCAGATCATTCGTTGGAATTGTCCAGAATGTTCTTCAAACCAATCGCGAACAGTTGTGGCCCGGTGACATGGCGCATTGTCATCCATAAAAATCCCATCGTTGTTTGGGTACATGAAGTCCATGAATGGCTGCAAGTGATCTCCAAGTAGCTGAACATAAGCATTTTCAATCAATCTTCGGTCCAGTCGCACCAGAAGACCAAGTCAATGCCATGAAAAAACAGCCCACACCATTACGGAGCCACCACCATCTTGAACAGTGCCTTGCTGACAGTTTGGGTCCATGGCTTCGTGGGGTCTGCGCCACACTCGAACCCTACCATCAGCTCTTACCAACTGAAATCGTGACTCATCGGACCAGGCCACGGTTTTCCATTCATCTAGGGACCAACCGATATGCTCACGTGCCCACGAGAGTCGTTGCAAGAGATGTCGTTCTGTCAGTAAAGGCACTCGAGTCGGTCTTCTGCTGGAATAGCCCAAGAAAGCCAAATTTCTCCGCACAGTTCTAACAGACAAGTCCCTTGTACGTCCCACATTGATTTCTGCGGTTATTTGACGCAGTGTTGCTTGTCTGTTAGAATTTACGACTCTTTGCAGACGTCGCCGGTCTCGGTCGTTAAGTGCAGGCGGTCGACCACTGCGCTGTCCATGGTGGGATTTTATGCCTGAAATTTCATACTCTCGGCACACTCTTGACACAGTGGATCTGGGAATGTTGAATTCCCTAACGATTTCCGAAATGGCATGACCCATGCGTTTAGCTCCAACTAACATTCTGCGTTCAAAGTCTGTTAATTCCCGTCGTGCTGTCATCATCACGTCAAAACCTCTTCACATGAATAACTTGAACAGAAATGAAAGCTCTGCGAAAGCATTGCGCATTTATACTTGTCTACGCGATGCTACTGCCATCTGAAAATTTGCATATTGCTATCCCATGACTTTTGTCACTTCAGTGTACTTGCATATGATGTTTAGAGCCATGTTCATGTCCTTGTTTGAACTTTTTATAATATCTGATATCTGTCTGATATTATAATAGAACGATGATTGTATATAGTGAAAAAGGATATAAAAACACAGGTATTGTTTTTTTCACAAATTTTTAGTGCAATCAATGCTTAATAAATTAGTAAATATTCTTAACACATCTAAATTTTGTCAATAACTTTATTTCAAGCATTATTTCAATAGTATTATTAATAAAGAATTTATTTATAATTTATTTATATTATAAATAATTATTCAATTGTATTATTATAATAGAATAATATTTGTATATAGCACAGAACGATATAAAAACGCAGGCATTGTTTTTTTTTTCCGTAACAAATTTTTAGTACAATTAATACTTAATAAATTGTTAAATATACTTAACGTATTTCAATTTTGTCCTTAACTTCATTTCAATCAATATTTCAATAGCATTATTAATAAAATTAAAAATAATCTATTATTTAAATGACAATATACCTATATAAACTATTTCTCTAATTGCAAAGATTTCTATTCATAACATTCCATAAACATTCGTGTGCAATATTAATCCTTTCTATTCAGTAACAATTTTCTACTCTAGAACTTATACAATTATCATCCATTCGAGAATTAAAATATCTTGGGTAAAATAGCCCTTCAGATAAAAGTAACAAAAGTGACATTAATTTTTTACTTTATCTCCAGTTAAGTATCAATGTCTTTTACGGCCCGGTATTACATCATGTATGTCAATAGTGTCCTTAGTTAACTGCCAGTGTCTTCAACTACTCTCATTACAAGGGAAATCATATCCGTTCAGGGCATTCAAACATACCATTTACGAGCTGCGCTGTGACCATAATGGATTGTAAGTACCAGATCTGCGAGATGGGAATTCTGCCCATTTTCAACGTTTTCTAGTGTCCCCCGAAATCCAGCCATTCCAGAGGAAAATTAAATTTTGGTGATTACGACGAATTAAATGTCGTAGCATGCCAGTGTAGTAATTGTGGCAGACGACTGGACGTATGCAAAGAGGAATGCTGCTGCTCGAAATGAACCGGTCTTGCCTAATAAACAAGTTGTAGAATTACAGCAAACATAAATTAGTACTTAATTTAAAGGTGGAATTGCTGAATATTTTGTTTTAAGAGATTTGTTTTTCAAATTGCATGTATAGTGTTACGGAAACTATGATTCTTAATGGTCTATGTAAGAAGATAGTTAATGTAACAATAATAATTTAAATAAGTGTGGACTAACATGTTTGCCAATATGTTGTTCTTATGAACAAAAGATGTTTGATTAGAAATCTAAACCTGAAATCCTTTCATTGAGCAAGAGATAGGGATGGCAGATGGGAAATCCCAAGAAGTCTTCCCTAAGATGTTCGACTCTATGTTAAAATAGTTATAATTTGTTAATCAAATTAATGTATAGAGAGATTATTATTAAATTATTATTATTAAAATTTAAATTATATTAGAGGAAAATTAAATTTTGGTGGTTACGACGAATTAAATGTTGTAGCATGCAAGTGTAATTCTGGCAGTCGACTGAACGTAGTTAATTGTTAAATATTCTTAATATATTAAAATTTTTCTTCTAACTTTATTTAAAGAAGTATTTCAATCGTATTATTAATAAAGTTTGAAACAATCTATGATTGAAACGCCAATATACTCACATAAACTATTTCTCTAACTGTACAGATTTCAATTCGTAACATTCCAGAAACATCCGAGTACAATGTTAAGCATTTCTATTCAATAACAATTTTCCCACTCTAGAACTTATACAATTATCATCCATTCGAGAATTAAAACCTCTTCGGTAAAATAACCCTTCAGATAAAAGTAACAAAAGAGACATTAATTTTTTACTTTATCTCCAGTTAAGTATCAATGTCTTTTACGGCCTGGTATTATATCATGTAAGTCAATAGTGTCCCAAGTTAACTGCCAGTGTCTTCAACTACTCTCATTACAATGGAAATCATATCCGTTCAGGGCATTCAAACATCCCATTTACGAGCTGCGCTGTGACCATAATGGATTGTAAGTACCAGATCTGCGAGATGGGAATTCTGCCCGTTTTCAACGTTTTCTAGTGTCCCCCGAAATCCAGCCATTCCAGAGGAAAATTAAATTTTGGTGATTACGACGAATTAAATGTCGTAGCAAGCCAGTGTAGTAATTCTGGTAATAGACTCGACGTATGCAAAGAGGAATGCTGCCGTCTCAAAATGAACCGGACTTGCCTAATAAACAAGTTTCAGAATTACAGCACACATAAATTAGTACTTAATTTAAAGGTTGAATTAATAAACTTTTATTTTAAGAGATTTGTTTTTTTCAAATTGCATGCATATTGTTTTGGAGACAATTGTTATGAAGGCATATTGATCTATAGAGGAGGCATATTGTTATGGAAACAATTGTTATGAAGGCATATCGATCCATAGAGGAGGCATATATGGCATATTGTTATGGAGACAATTGTTATGAAGGCATATTGATCTTTGGTGGAGGCATATATGAAATATTGTTATGAAGGCACATTGATCTATAGAGGAGGCATATATGATTTATTGTTACGGAGACAATTGTTATGAAAGCATATTGATCTATTTATGAGGCATATATGGCATATTGTTATGTAGACAATTGCTATGAAGGCATATTGATCTATGGAGGAGGCATATATGGCATATTGTTATGGAGACAATTGTTATGAAATATTTATCTATGGAGGAGGCATACATGGCATATCGTTATGGAGACGATATTCTTAATGATCTATGAAAAGTCTTAATGTAAAAAGATATTTAATGTAACAGCAATAGTAGAAATAAATACTGGGGATTAACTTTTTTTGTCAGCATGTTGTTCTTATGAACAGGAGATGTTTGATTAGAAATCTAAACTTGAAGTCCTTTAATTGTGCAAGAGATAAGGATGGCAAATGGGAAATCCCAAGAAGTCTACCCTAAAATGTTCGACTCTATGTTAAAATAATTATAATATGTTAATCAAATTAAATTATAAAGAGATTATTATTATTATAGTTTAAATTTTATTTGAGGAATATTGGGGGCCTGATGGCCGAATGGTTAGCGCTCTGGCGTTCGGTACCACAGGTATCGGTTCAAATCCCAGCTTTGCCTATGGTTGTTGTAGTGGTTCGGAATCCACTTTAAACCGTAGGTCCCGGTCCTAATAGGATCGTAGAGCGCTGCGGGGGCATTGTTACTCCGCGTTCATGGCTTACCATCAAGTTACACGCGCCCCCTGGGTAATGCAAAGTGAGTAACGTCTGTGCAGCGCCTGCCTTAAGGCATCCAAGACGTTCATGTCTAAGTGTTTGCCAGCTGCATTAGAACAAAAAAAAATATATTAGAGGAATATTAAATTTTGATGATTACGATGAATTAAATGCCGTAGCATGCCAGAGTAGTAATTCTGACAGTCGACTGGACGTATGCAGTGAGGAATGCTGCATCAAAATGAACCGGACTTGCCTAATATACAAGTTTTAGAATTACAACACACATAAATTAGTACTTAATTTAAAGGTGAAAGTGCTAAATATTTGATTTTAAGAGATTTTTTTTCAAAATTCATGTATATTGTTATAGGAACAACATGATTTTTAATGATCGATGAAATTCATGTAAAAAGATATTTAATATTAATTCAAATAAATAGTGCGGATTAACTTGTTTGTTAGCATGTTGCTCTTATGAACTGAAGATGTTTAGTTAGAGATCTAAACCGAAAGTTTTTTTCATTAAGTTAGAGAAAGAGGGAAGCCCCAAAAAGTCTTCCCAAGGATGTTAGACTATATGTTAAAGTGGTTATAATATGTTAATCAATGGTGTTCCAGATTATAATTCATTTTAACAGGCCTCCTTTGAACACTTTGGGTAATCATAAATCATGTATAAACAGTCCAGTCACATTAATGTGACCACCACCCATTTTCGACGTCAACGTGAAATAACCAATCACAAAAGGCAGGTGGCAGAACATTCCAGTGGAATGTATATAAAGAATTCCACTTAATACCATTTAAATCCACACTCTACTTAAAAGCCAGAATATACAAGAGTGTATATTCTGGCTTTTGACAGGTGGTCACATTAATGTGACTGAACTGTCTATATTTGTGTCGTTGTTGTTGTTTCTTAGTCCACTTAGTAGATATCTACGCCAAGCCCACGAATTCTGTATGGACTCGTGTTTGATTGGCTTGTCGTTCTACGGTCAGTTTCTACACATTTTAGGCTAATTAAACCGGGTCCTACAGTTTAAAGCTGATTTTGAACCACTAATAAAAATTCATGCCACCGCCAGGATTCTAACCTGTAGCCCGTGGTACCAAAACGCCAGAGCGCTAGCTAATTGGCCACCAGAGTCATGGTTGAAGGGAAAGGGGGGAGCTTCTTTTGTGATGGAGAAACAGTAGGTAGAAATCTGACTTCCTCGAAATTTGTTTCTTCAATAGCCGTTCCGTAATACCTAACATTATAAGATTTCAATTATTTTTTTGAATTTTATACGTATAAATTTTATTTCTCTGTGACCTTTATTGTTATATTGAGTAAGTTCTCGCAGAGAGCTTTCTTGAAATGTATGTATATATATATATATATATCTGTGTCAAATTTAACTCTTTTGTTATTTTTATTTTTTGGTGAATCTGAAGTCGGCAAGTAGTTTTGTTTGACTGTGAATATTCCATGACTTCGGACTTTCCATAAATGAATTTATTTAGCAAAATTGCGCAAACAATAATTTTATTAATAAAATGATTTTCATAAGAATTTAACAGGAAAATGCGATTTATAAAATTATAAAGTAACTTCAACAATGTAATCCACTTCCTTCTCAGTATGCCATTATGTGTCTAAATTATGATCATACATCTATTTTGAAACATTACTGTATACATACTAGTATACTTATAAAAATTTAATGTTTATTTTCATCTGCATTATAAAGTAATTCAAGAAGCTTCAGATAAACAAAAAATCTCGTAAAACCATAAAAATTGTAAATCAAAACATCTAATACATTTTCCAAAAAAGCAAACAGTCATTTTGTCGCTTGACGAGACATCACATTGAAAAGTTAAAAAATTGAAACCTGCAAAAAAGAATATTTTAAAAATAACTAAGCTCAGCAAAATTACATCATAAAAATTTTAAGCGGACTTTAAATATGACGACGCTCCATTTAGAAAGTTCAAAACATGGCAAGTACAGCCATTCAGAGCTATGTAAAAACTCGAAAGCATTAAAAAAGCCATTCCAAAAACACAACTTAAGAAGAAGCGCTTATAAAGCGACTTGCTTTTACGTCATTTTTATTTCGCACCTCTCTCTCTAAAACGACAGTAACGTACAAATGACTGAGAGGAGAGTTGAAATGCTTCTGTTTTATGGTGTTCATCACTGTAAATGAAAACGGTTTGTCCATGTGGTATAGCTTGGCCATTACGTTATGAATTTTTCTTTTCACTACTCGTTGTTATTTTTAAATCGGTAAAAGATTTAAACTTTCACTTGAGAAAAACATTAGTCTGCATTTTGTTTTCGATTTAACTCAAATATGCAAATGGAATTAAAAACATTAGAAATGTATATTGAGATTCAAAGTCAATTTTTGTAGCTTTTCAAGCCATTTCACTGATATATTTCGAGGAATATTTAGTGAGGTGGTTTAGTGTCACATCAACGTTTTTCAAAATTGTATTTTCATTCGCTATTATATTAAATTTGTACGATTATCTAATAGAGGACGTTTAGTATTATCATCAAATGAATTAGATTGACCTCCATTATGACAATACGATATTAGGCTTTATTTATGTCTAACATTACATGAAATAGGAATAAAATAATTTGTTAGGATGAATTTTGAACAGTAAAATAATATGCAGGGATGGTTTTGCTTATCTATTTTAATTGGTAGAAAAGGCAATTGAAATGCATCTAATTATTTTGGAAATTTATGGGAACTATGCACTAGCTGACAGAACTTGGCAAACATGATTTCAATCATTCATAGACAGCGATTTTGATACGTAAGACCAAAACCACTCTGTCCATTAAATTATTCACGATTTGTTAAAACCTAGTAAAAGCATTACTGATGAACTATATCACATGCAATTGATACTTTCAAACCAATCATTGGAAGAAAATGCCAGCTCTAAAAGAAATAATCGCCTAACGACATAATCATTTTCAACATGGCATTTCTAGAATACGAATTATTATGGAAGTTTATGGCACTTATGCACTAGCTGACAGAACTTGCCAAACATGATTTCAATCATTCATAGATAGTGATTTCGATATGTAAGACCAAGAGCACTCTGTTCATTAAAAAAATTCACGAGCAGTTAAAACCTAGTAAACCCATTACTAATTTAAAAAAATCTCCTTAAACCATAAAAATTATAAATCAAAACATCTAAAACATATTCCAAAAAGCAAGTAATCATTTTGTATCTCTAAGAGACGTCGCATAGAAAGTTTTAAAAATTAAAACCTGTAAAAAGAATACTTTAAAAATAACTAAGCGCTGTAAATCGCTTCATAAAAAGTTTAAACGGACCTTAAATATGACGACGTGTCATTTCCAAAGTTCAAAATATGGCAAGTACTGCCATTCAGAGCTATGTAAAAAACTCGAAAGCATTAAAAAAGCCATTCCAAAAACACAACTTAGGAAGAAGCACTTACAAAGCTACTTTCTTTTACGTCATTTTTATTTCGCACCTCCCTCTAAAACGACAGTAACGTACAAATGACTGAGGGGAGAGTTGAAATGCTTCTGTTTTATGGTGTTCATCACTGTGAATGAAAAGAGTTTATCCATTTGGCATAGCTTGGCCATTACCAAGAATCTTTCTTTTCACTACTCGAGCTTATTTTTAAATTTGTAAAAGATTTAAACTGTCAGATGAGAAGACATTACACTGAATTTTGTTTTTTATTTAACTCAAATATGCAAATGGAAATAAAAACATTAGAAATGTGTATTGAGATTGCTTACTTATGATTACTTTTTGTAGCCTTTCAAGCCATTTTATTGATATATTTCGAATAATCTTTAGTGTTGCCTCAACGTAATTCAAATCGGTATTTGCATTTGGTATTAAATTAAATCTATACTTTTATCTAACAGATGGCGAAATTAGTATTGCCACCAAACGTATTTGACTGACAACTTCTGTATGATAATCTGATGTTAGGCTTTATGTTTGTGTAACATTTGTTGAAATGGTAGCAACATAATTTGTTAACATTAGTAAATAAATTTTGTGCAGTAAAATAACATGTAGGAACGTCTTTGCTTATCTATTTTAATTGGAAGAAAATGCAGTTGAAAAGACTTCCAAATATTATGGAAGCTTATGAGAATTCTTCACTAGCTGACAGAACTTGCCAAACATGATTTCAATCATTCATAGATATTGATTTCGATATGTAAGACCAAGAGCACTCTGTCCATTAAAATATTTACGAGCTGTTAAAACCTAGTAAGCCCATTACTAATTAACTATATCACATGCGATTGATACTTTCGAACAGATCATTGAAAGAAAAATCCAGTACTAAAAGAAAAACATGACATAATCATTTTGAATTCCAGACTACGAATTATTATGGAAGTTTATAGGAAGTAGCTGACAGAACTTGCCAAACATGATTTCAATCATTCATAGATAATTATTTTGATACGAATTCAATCACTCATAGAGAGTGATTTTGATACGCAAGACCAAGAGCACTCTGTCCATTAAAAGTATTTACCAGCTGTTAAAACGTAATAAACCCATTACTAATTAAATATATCACATGCAATTGATATTTTCGAACCGATCATTGAACGAAAAGGCCAGCATTAAAAGAAAAACATGACAAAAAGATTTTCACCATGCTTTTTTTAAACTACGAATTATTATGGAACTTTATGTTAATTATTCCTTAGCTGACAGAACTTGTCAAAGTTGATTTAAATCATTCCCAGACAGTGATTTTGGTACGTAAGACCAATCATTCATAGACAGTGATTTTGATACGTAACACCAAGATCACACGGTCCATTAAAAAATTCACTATCTGTTAAAACCTAATAAACCCATTACAAGTTAAAAAAATCTCGTAAACCACAAAAATTATAAATCAAAACATCTAATACATATTCCAAAAAGCAAACAGTCATTTCATAGCTCGACGAGACATCGCACAGTAAGGTTTTAAAAATTGAAACCTGTAAAAAGAATATTTTAAAAATAACTAAGCGCTGTAAATCGCTTCATAAAAATTTTAAACGGACCTTAAATATGACGACGTGTTATTTCCAAAATTCAGAATATGGCAAGTACAGCCATTCAGAGCGATGTAAAAACTCGAAAGCATTAAAAAAGTCATTCCAAAAACACAACTTAAGAAGCAGCACTTATAAAGCGACTTGCTTTTACGCCACTTTTATTTCGCACCTCCCTCTAAAATGACAGTAACGTACAAATGACTGAGGGGAGAGTTGAAATTCTTCTGTTTTATGGTGTTCATCACTGTGAATGAAAACGGTTTGTCCATTCGTCATAGCTTGGCCATTACGATGAATCTTTCTTTTCATTACTCGGGTTTATTTTTAAATTGGTAAAGGATTTAAACTTTCATGTGAGAATGCATTTTGTTTTCGATTTAACTCAAATATGCAAATGGAAATAAAAACATTAGATACTCATATTGAGATTAAAAGTCAATTTTTATAGCCTTTCAAATAATTTCATTGATATATTTCGAAGAATCTTTAGTGAGGTAGTGTAGTGCCACAACAACTTAACTCAAATTGGTATTTGCATTTGGTATTAAATTAAATTTATAACGATTATCTAACTGATGGCGTAGTTAGTATTCACCAAATGAATTAGACTGACAACTTCTATATTGCAATCTGATATTAGGCTTTATTTTTGTATAACATTCATAAAAATATGAACAAAATAATTTGTTAACATTAGTAAATGAATTTATAACTATGAAATAATATTTAGGGATGATTTTACTTACATGTTTTAATTAGAAGAAAATGCAATTGAAATGCATCTAATTATTTTGGAAGTTGATGGAAATTACGCACTAGCTGACAGAACTTGCCAAACATGATTTCAATCATTCATAGACAGCGATTTTGATACATAAGACCAAGAGCACTCTGTCCACTAAAAATCGCGAGTTATTAAAACCTAGTGAACCCATGACTAATTTAAAAAAATCTCGTAAACCTTGAAAATTATAAATCAAAACATCTAATACATATTCTAAATAGTAAACAGTCGTTTAGTCTCTCCACGAACCATCGCATAGAAAGGTTTAAAAATTGAAAACCTGCAGAAAGAATATTTTAAAAATAACTAAGCGCTGTAAATTGCTTCATAAAAATTTTAAGCGGACCTTAAATATGACGACGCGCACTTCCAATGTTCAAATTATGGCAAGTACAGCCATGCATAGCTATGTAAAAACTCAAAAGCATTAAAAAAGTCATTCCAAAAACACAACTTAAGAAGAAGCACTTATAAAGCGCCAGTTTTATTTCACACCTCTCTCTAAAACGACAGTAACGTACAAATGACTGAGGGGAGAGTTGAAATGCTTCTGTTTTATGGTGTTCATCACTGTGAATGAAAACGGTTTGGCCATTTGGCATAGCTTGGCCATTACGATGATTCTTTCTTTTTACTACTCGGGTTTATTTTTAAATTGGTAAAGGATTTAAAATATCATACGAAAAAATATTACTCTGCATGTTGTTTCCGATTTAACTCAAATATGAAAATGGCAATAAAAACATTTAAACGTACATTGAGATTCAAAGTAAATTTCTGTAGCCTTCCAAATCATTTCATTGATATATTTCGAAGAATACTTGGTGAGGCGGTTTAGTGTCACATCAACGTAACTCAAATTTGAATTTGCATTCGGTATTAAATGAAATTTTGGCGATTATGTAACTGATTGTCACCAAAGAAATTAGATTGAAAACTCCTTTACGACAATCTGATATTAATATTTATGTTTGTGTAACCTTCATAGAAATAGAAATATCATAATTTGCTAATATTAATAAATGAATTTTGAACAGTAAAATAATACATAAGGAGGGTTTTGCTTATCTATTTTAATTGGAAGAAAATACAGTTGAAATGCTTCTAATTATTATAGAAGTTTATGGGAATTATGCATATTAGCATATGCATAATGCATTATTATGATGACACAACTTGTAAACATTATTTTAATCATTCATAGAGAGTGATTTTGATACATAAGTTCAAGAGCACTCTTTCCATTAAAAATATTTATGAGCTGTTAAAATCCAGTAAAATTATTACTAATTTAAAAAAATCTAGTAAAACCATGAAAATTATAAATCAAAACTTCTAATACATATTCTAAATTGTAAATAGTCATTTTCTAGCTTGACGAGACATCGTATAGAAAGGTTTAAAAATTAAAAAATTGCAAAAAGAATATTTCGTAAATAACTAAGCGCTGTAAATTGCTTCACAAAAATTTTAAGCGGACCATAAATATCATGATGCGTCATTTACAAACTTCAAAATATGGCAAGTACAGCCATTCAGAGTTGTGTAAAAACTCAAAAGCATTAAAAAAGCTATTCCAAAAACACAACTTAAGAAGAAGCACTTACAAAGCGACTTGCTTTACGCCATTTTTATTTCGCACCTCTCTCTCTAAAACGACAGTAGCGTACAAATGACTGAGGGGAGAGTTGAAATACTTCTGTTTTATGGTGTTCATCACTGTTAATGAAAGCAGTTTGTCCATTTGGCATAGCTTGGCCATTACGATGAATAATCTTTCTTTTCGCTACTCGGGTTTATTTTTAAATTTGTAAAGGATTCAAACTTTCATTTCATCATTACTCTGCATTTTGTTGTCGATTTTACTCAAATATGCAAATGGAAATAAAAACATTAGAAACATATATTGAGATTCAAATCAATTTTTGTAGCCTTTCAAATCATTTTATTGATATATTTTGATGCATCCTAACTCCGCGGGCCGCATATGAAATTATATAACTTCATATTAGATTTTGACCCACTATGGATCTTTTTTTTTGTAGTGAAAAATTGAAACATAATGAGCTATTATTTTTGTGTTTACTATTATTCTTACATGCAAACATAGATAATATAATAATAATAATAATAAACGCATATTGTAAAGAAATATATAACACTGAAAATGAAAGATAAAAAATATATAAATTTGATCGAGATAAAAAAATTAAATCATTAGAAATATTTATTTTACTAGTGCGATGATTATTTCTCCACTCTTTCACTTACCTTTTGCAAATTCGTCTCAATCTGGGTATTTGCACATTGTAATTCGTGTTGCGTCTGTTATGTTTGAGCGTGTTTTGTATTTGGTCAATTTCATTTTCGGGAGAAAAAAAAAACGATTCGCAGGTGTAAGTTAAACCAAAAGCGCTAACAAATTCGACTAAGAGTGTAGTTTGCTCTACAATCAGCAATCAATTGTGCGTATCTAGGGATGGTCACTGCTTCATGGTGACAGATGGTGAAATAGAACTTGTTATTACTGCCAGAGTTGTTCTGGGTACTGATTTCTCAGGATCTATGCATCCAAATTTCTTGAAATTTAATCACTTAATATTTCCAGTATAATATATTTGTCCAATAAATATCATTTTGTTATCTGCATCTGATGTAGCAATTTTAATAGCCAGTAGTGTATATCACTAATTATTTATTTAGTGCATTAAATATATATATATATTTGAATTGTGAAAGGATATTGATGTATTTTTCTGTATGCATTTTTGCAATACATAATATATGTTATTAGAGTTGAATATAGAAAATAAAACAAAGAAAGAATAAGACAATATGTAGACATTATTTAATACAGATATTATTTAAAACTTTGTATCAACTGTGATCAAACTCAAACTTTGCATTTACTGTGACGCTCGAAAAGAGGATCATGGAATGGAAGAATTCCTTCCTGGATCCAAATCATCTACATTTAACTAATAGAATTTGTTTGTCTTTACCAAACATTTGATTTTTTGTCTATCAATATTGCGACAAAGCGATATTATATATAAAAAATATATATACACTAAAATATATAATATCGCGATATTTCTATCAATAAAAAGCGATATTGTATATTAAAAGAACTGTATGTAGGATATATAGCTCTTGTGTGAGCCAAAATTGATTTGTCAAATGTTGATTCTTTCTTATAACTATAAAGCGGCCTGACGGCTAATTGGCTAGCACTATGGCCTTTACCACAGGCTTCAAGTTCGAATTCTGACAGTGGCATGGATATTTGTTAGTGGTTCTGAATCCACGTTAAACAGTAGGTCCTGGTCTAATTATGCAGTAGTGTGCACAAAATGACAGTAGAGCGACAAATCAAACCAAATATACCCATTACAATGTAAATAAAAATTACTTAAAATTATCTTGTCGCAAAACATTGCTGTTTAATGCCATTGTATTATAACACTTATTTTTTAGCTCCATATATTTTATTATTTAGTTTCTTACTAACCATTTGCTTAGAAATTACTGAACAACTAACATTATATTAAACATGAACTATACTAACATTATTTTATTATTTAATATTCCAAATGTGTTTTGATAGGATTAACTATGAAGCCAATGAAAATTAGAAACACAAATTACGAACACAAAACCTTCGCAATCAGAATTCCCACCAGCGCATTTACCAATCAATTGACAAGAAAAAAAATCCCCCCACAAGTTCTTGTATGGACAGCAAATACCTCTCCCTTCTCTGTTGTCATTGGAAGTCCTCTGCCGCTTGGGAGAAAATTAAATTTCGGCGATTACACCAAATCGAATCTCGCGGCCCCCACTCTAATTCCCCGAGTGGACTAAACGTTTGGCCGTCGAGGAATGCAGGCAGACAGGGGGGCCAAATGGAGTGTGATTGCCGAGTAAACAAGTCCTCGCTTGCCAGCTCTTCTGATGTGTACATTTCGAGCTGGGACTGAAGCCATTTCCACAATTATGGGCTCTCGCCGTGGAAGATTCAGTGACACTATCGTAAGTAATAAAGATTGGTCACTTTGGAACTATGTGAAAACCGTGGTTGGAAGGCGTTATAAGACATTAAACATGACCCCCGAATTTTTCAAAAACTAAATACCACACAATATATATATATATATTGTATGGTATATATGGCTCTATATACATGGACTTGAATTTTTCAAAACGAAATACCACACTATACATATATATATATACATTTATCTATCTATATCTATATATATATATATATATATTTATATATATCGTGTGGTAAAAAACATATTAAGGTTTTGGAAGGTATCAAACTCCTTCAATGCACTAATATAATTAGATACATTATTTTAATATGCACTTTCCTTTTTAACATTAAAACTTTTCATCTAAATATGAACTATAATTTGATAAAAATCAATTGTTATAGGAATCAAATATATCATTATCAAATATATTTAGAGTAATAAACATTTATGAAATAATTCAATAAAAAATGAGCATAGGTAATGTTATTAATTTCCTCACAACTTTCTCAAGATTAAATAGACATTTATCTACATAAAATGAAATACTGATACATAACTGAGATTTATTGATTTTTAAAATTGAAAGCAAGACCCATGTTTGAGTTTAACAGATTTAAATATATACATACATCAAGAGTTAACAATAAAAATCCATGAATCTTTGTGCAGGAAAGCTGAATCAGAAACCATTGTTTTCCAGGCTTATCAATTAATATAAATTAACAAGTAATATAAAAAAAATTTTAAAGTCAATTCCTACTTTTTTTCACTATATTGCAGAAAGTCCTTTATAAATAATTTTCATTCATTTTTTTAAAGTTTATCTGGTGCCATCTATTGGTAGATATATGCAAATTAAATCTAAAAGAAACTAAAATTAATTAATTTAATTTAATTATTGAATTAATATTTGAAAAAACTGTATTAACATCAAGTATCATCCACTACAAGATCTAAAAAAATGTATTTGAACTTGAGTGGATGAATAAAAAGTATTTTATGAACGATTGGAAATTTGAACAAGATATATATAGGGAGAGTGTGAGCTAACAGAAGGAATTGAATAAAAAATATTGATAAATAACTGAGATTTATTGCTTTTTAAAATTGAAAGCAAGGAACAAATTCGAGTTTTAACAGATTTAAATAAATATACATGCACATTTCTATACATTCATCAACAGTTGAACAGATTTAAATATATACATACATCAAGAGTTAAAAAGAAAAATCCATGAATCTTTGTGCAGAACAGCAGAATCAGAAACCATTGTTTTCCAGACTTATCAATTAATAATAGAAATTATTAATTTTCTAGAAGGGAGCTGATTAAAGTTTGCAATCTTCCCTCAAAATTAAAACGGTTTAACATTGACACTATTTTAATCTTAACTGGGTCACGCAGGTGCTTCGAAAATTGAAGGGAACCCTGGCTTAATTATTTACAAATATCTAATTATAGATAAAAGGACTTGAACTTGTTGACAGAATTTGATCGCCTAACGAATCTTTGATGTCATCAATCATCGCATTAGTGCAGTTTAAAAGATTCGATCGCCGCTGTAAATTAATGCAGGACATGAATTTAGGAATTAAAAATAACGGAGATTTTTGAGTGAACTAATGATGTTGTCAAATTCTTTTCTTTTAATCCATAGATTCTGTAAAAGTTTTAGCTAAAATTCAAATGTCTGAGTAAAGAATAATAATTAAACAGTAAATAAAGAAGTCATATGTATAATGCACACTGTTAAAGTGTAATGCATACTCCTGTGTCCAAAAAGTAAGACCAATTCTCAATTTAAAATTCCCGGGGCTTATGGAATTTCAATTTTTTTTCCTTTTTTAGGTTGCTGGCACTGTCAAAACAATTCTGATTATAGAATTATAAATAAACAATAAATAAGGAAGTCATATGTATAGTGCACACTTTTAACGTGTAATGTATACTATTAGTATGTCAGCCTAAAATGTAAACGACTATACCAGTCTATTACAGACGACGACATTAACGACTATTACAGTCCACAGAGAATTAACAATAACTGTGAATTTTAAGTGAACTGATGATGTTGTTAAATTCTTTTCTTTTAATCCATAGATTCTTTTATAAAATTGAAGTCTTAGCTGAAATTCAAATATCTTAGTATAGAATAATAAATAAAGAATTAATAAGGAAGCCATATGCATAGTGCACACTTTTAACGTGTAATTCACACTATTAGCGTGTCGTCTAACAAGAAAACGACTATACCTGTTACAGTTCAGAGAGAATTAAAAATAACGGATAATTTTAAGTGAACTAATGATTTTAATTTTTTTTCTTTTAATCCATAGATTCTTCAATAGAATTGAATAATTCTTAGTTAAAATTCAAATATCTGAGTATAGAATAATAAACAAACAATAAATAATGGAGTCATATATATAGTACACACTTGTAACGTGTAATACACACTATTAGTGTATACGCCTAAAATGAAAATGACTATACCAGTTATAGTCCACAGAGAATTAATAAAAAGATAGAACAATTTTTAAATTTTAGAGAAAAAAATTTTAAATGCAATAATTAAATTTTAGATAGATTTGTAAATTAGATTATACTTCAAAGTGGCTTATGCAATATATTTCATATGTACATTAATTAAATAGACATCATTAAATAAAATATTATGAATGGTAATAAATTTATGTCTGAAACTTTATGCAAAATAAAACAAGGCATCAAGTTCCTTAATGAAAATGGTAAATACATCCCTTTCCAGTGGATTCCATTACATGCCGGAATTGATTGAAACGAAAGGGCAAGTCTCCAGACAAAAAAAAAAAAAAAAAAAAAAAAAGGAACAGAAGTTCCTAGACAGTGTCCTATCCCCCTTGAATCTTTTAAAAGAATTATACTGGACAAAATTAAAGCATCCTATATTAATGAATTATTGTCTAACACCAAAGGAAAAGTCTGGAAGACAATTGGAGATGGCTGGAAAAAATTGATTGGAAAAACTCGCAAAGAGGCTGCTGCCCATTTTAGATTAAGAGCTGGACACGACTGCCTGGCTGAACATCTGGCAAAAGTATGGATTGTGAACTCTGATATATGTGCTTTATGTAAGACAGAGAAAATGAATAAGGTCCATCTACTTGTTTGTTCGGGACTGGACTCTAACATACAACAGAATGGGGATTTATATACTGGAGGGCCATATAAAACATTGTCCTGATCACATTGTCCTGATGATTTTTATTAGGGTGCTTCTAGCTTTTTAAATGTTTATCCTTATAATCATTTAACTTGTTTTTGACTGTTTTTAAGGCATTTTGCCATTTTTTTAAAGAATGTCTGGTCTTCTCCCGTTGTAATTTTGATTTGCTTATATGTTTTTTTTTGCTGCTACGGTAAGTGGTCAAATTTGTATGGATTGAGTTCCAATAAAACCTTAGGTACCAACAACAAGTTAATAAAAAATATATTTTCTGTTACATTCTTAAATAGAGCAGGCTTAAATTTGAAAAAAAAAATTGCGGAAAGTTGAAATTTTATTATATATCATTATTGAATAACAAACTAATTAAATCATATAGATAGTGCACACTTTTAACGTGTAATGCTGTACAAATTAATTAATTTATTAAAACAATAATAACATAGTAAACAATAAATTTTTTTAAAAACAATGAAATCAAAATAATACTAACAGTTTTAATCAATGAATTTCTTTCAAATTAAATCTAAAAGAAAATATATAAAATTGCAATGCATATATATCTATATTTTAATATATACTTATACATTGCAATTTTATAAATTATTTAATCAGCTTATTATTTTTTTTTGTATTTAATGCAATAATTTCTCACTGTTGTAACTAAAGTATTTGTCATTATAATTAATTATAAATCACTTTTTTTTAAAAATCATTATGGCATGCGCAACAAAACAGTAAAATTTCTCTATTTTTAAAGAACCGAGGAAAAAAAAATTTATATTTCGGTCGGTTCACTTTTAGTTTCGTGTCAGATTATTCTGAAGGACGCAACCCAACGGTGAATCGTTCGATTTATTTTTTTACAGGTTCAGGTGTATTCCGAAATTGGGTTTCGTTACGGCAGGCTGAATTTTGAATTACATTTTTCCGCTCTAACCAAGTGTCACCTTTTTCTTTACGCCAATCCTTTTCCGAGGGCGACCTTTTTTTTTTATTCTGAAGCAACTTTATACACGTCACACTTCAGTTTCTTCAGAACTCCTGGTTTTTCTTAGTCTCTTCCTATTTTTTATTATCTCTTTCATTTCTGGAGAGATTATGCTGTTTTATGTTTTCTATTTTTGTGTTTTTATTTTGATCTGCTTTTAAGGCTAAAAAATATGCTCGATTGTTAAACAGAATTGTTCTCATAATGTGATTCAATAATGGAGCTTATTGAATTAGAAAAACAATAAATTTTTCTATTCAGGAGATGAGCTGGAGAGTCGTTGGAATTTGGTAAGAGTTGTTTATGGCAAAAACTGTTTTTATCTAACAAAATTTTAATTGTTTTATTTTAGTAATTCATTTATATTTAGTTTTGAGATTTTTGTTTTTGTTTCGCTGCATCTTCTTCAATTTGTTTCATTAAAAAATATCAATTACAAAGATTTATCTAAACTTTTATTTATCATGATATATCGGGGTAATTATAGATATTTCTAATATATATATATATATCGACATAATATATCTTTTCTTTATTTTGTATGGTCAAATTTGTCAAATTTGTATGGATTGAGTTCCAATAAAACCATAGGTAACAACAACAACTTAATACAAAATCCATTTTCTGTTACATTCTTAAACTCATCAGACTAAAATTTGAAAATTAGAAAGTTGAAATTTTATTATCTATCATTATTGAATAATAAATTAATTAATATTTAAGTAACAAGAATAACATAGTACGCAATTCATTTTTTAAAAGAAATGAAATCAAAATAATACTAACAGTTTTAATCAATAAATATCTTTCAAATTAAATCTAAAAGAAAATATATAAAAGTGCAATGCAATATATCTATATCTTAATATATACTATACATTGCAATTTTATAAATTATTTAATTAACTTATTAATTTTTTTTTGTATTTAATGCAATAATTCTCACTCTTTTAACTAAAGTATTTGTCATTATAATTAATTATAAATCACTTTTTTTTGGGGGGAATTATTATTACATACGTAACAAAACAGTAAAATTTCTCTATTTTTAAAGAACCGAGGAAAAAAAAATTTATATTTCGGTCGGTTCACTTTTAGTTTCGTGTCAGATTATTCTGAAGGACGCAACCCTACGGTGAATCGTTCGATTTATTTTTTTACAGGTTCAGGTGTATTCCGAAATTGGGTTTCGTTACGGCAGGCTGATTTTTGAATTACATTTTTCCGCTCTAACCAAGTGTCACCTTTTTCTTTACGCCAATCCTTTTCCGAGGGCGCCTTTTTTTTATTCTGAAGCAACTTTATACACGTCACACTTCAGTTTCTTCAGAACTCCTGGTTTTTTTTAGTCTCTTCCTATTTTTTATTATCTCTTTCATTTCTGGAGAGATTATGCTGTTTTATGTTTTCTATTTTTGTGTTTTTATTTTGATCTGCTTTTAAGACTAAAAACATGCTCGATTGTTAAACAGAATTGTTCTTATAATGTGATTCAATAATGGAGTTTATTGAATTAGAAGAATAATAAATTTTTCTATTCAGGAGATGAGCTGGAGAGTCGTTGGAATTTGGTAAGAGTTGTTTATGGCAAGAACTGTTTTTATCTAACAAAATTTTAATTGTTTTATTTCAGTAATTCATTTATATTTAGTTTAGCGGTTTTTGATTTTGTTTCGTTGCATCTTCTTCAATTTGTTTCATTAAAAAATATCAATTACAAAGATTTATCTAAACTTTTGTTTATCATGATATATCGGGATAATTATAGATAATTCTAATATATATATATATATATATATATATCGACATAATATGTCTTTTCTTTATTTTTTATGGTCAAATTTGTATGGATGTTTGTAGTGTCAAATTTGTATGGATTGAGTTCCAATAAAACCATAGGTAACAACAACAACTTAATACAAAATCCATTTTCTGTTACATTCTTAAACTCATCAGACTAAAATTTGAAAATTAGAAAGTTGAAATTTTATTATATATCATTATTGAATAATAAATTAATTAATATTTAAGTAACAAGAATAACATAGTAAGGAATTTATTTTTTAAAAGAAATGAAATCAAAATAATACTAACAGTTTTAATCAATAAATATCTTTCAAATTAAATCTAAAAGAAAATATATAAAAGTGCAATGCAATATATCCATATCTTAATATATACTTATACATTGCAGTTTTATAAATTATTTAATTAACTTATTAATTTTTTTTTGTATTTAATGCAATAATTCTCACTCTTTTAACTAAAGTATTCGTCATTATAATTAATTATAAATCACTTTTTTGTGTGTGTGGGGGGAGGGGGAATTATTATTACATACGTAACAAAACAGTAAAATTTATCTATTTTTAAAGAACCGAGGGAAAAATTTTATATTTCGGTCGGTTCACTTTTAGTTTCGTGTCAGATTATTCTGAAGGACGCAACCCAACGGTGAATCGTTCGATTTATTTTTTTACAGGTTCAGGTGTATTCCGAAATTGGGTTTCGTTACGGCAGGCTGATTTTTGAATTACATTTTTCCGCTCTAACCAAGTGTCACCTTTTTCTTTACGCCAATCCTTTTCCGAGGGCGACCTTTTTTTTTTATTCTGAAGCAACTTTATACACGTCACACTTCAGTTTCTTCAGAACTCCTGGTTTTTCTTAGTCTCTTCCTATTTTTTATTATCTCTTTCGTTTCTGGAGAGATTATGCTGTTTTATGTTTTCTATTTTTGTGTTTTTATTTTGATCTGCTTTTAAGGCTAAAAAATATGCTCGATTGTTAAACAGAATTGTTCTTATAATGTGATTCAATAATGGAGTTTATTGAATTAGAAAAATAATAAATTTTTCTATTCAGGAGATGAGCTGGTGAGTCGTTGGAATTTGGTAAGAGTTGTTTATGGCAAAAACTGTTTTTATCTAACAAAATTTTAATTGTTTTATTTCAGTAATTCATTTATATTTAGTTTTGAGATTTTTGTTTTTGTTTCGCTGCATCTTCTTCAATTTGTTTCATTAAAAAATATCAATTACAAAGATTTATCTAAACTTTTATTTATCATGATATATCGGGGTAATTATAGATATTTCTAATATATCTATCGTCATAATATATCTTTTCTTTCCAGACGAAAAACTGGAGAATCGTTAGAATTTAGTAAGAGCTGTTAAACGTTGTATGTGATAAACATAGTATTAAAAATATGTATTACAATTGATTGTCTTAAATAATCTTTAAAAACCTTTAATTTGTAAATACTACCTTTGCGAAATTACACTTTTCTTCTATTACATTGCTGTAGTTGGCCCATGTGAATTTTCATGAATTCTCTCTGTGGACTGTAACTAAAATAGTCTTTAGGCGTAAATAGTGTGAACTATACATGTGACTTTCTTATTTAGTGTTTATTTATTATTCTATACTCATACGTTTGAATTTTAGCTAAAACTTGTTCAATTTTATTAACTGATCTATGGATTAAAAGAAGGAATTTAACATAATTATTTCATTTAAAATTCTCCGTTATTCTTACGGAGAATTGAAATATTTTATATATTTTATATATATATATATGCATATATATGTAGAGTTATACCGGTTCCAATAGATTCATCCCGGTCGAACCTACAGTTTTGTTAGACTTCTCTACCAGTCTAACAATGGTTGTACTTTTGCAGTGGGTGTCTAGTGGATTTGACAGACAAAACGCATTAACAGGATGTTACTTTAAATAAAGCCATTTAATGATATATTTTACAATAATATTTACATTAACGATTAAGGGATAAACATATTCTCTCGCTGCTTGACGCAGCCTGCTCCAATCGCTCCTGCCAGCGTTCTCTTTCACCCATCTTCGGGGCTTCTTTTCTCATCCACGGGGACCTGTCCCCCTCTCGTGGGGTCAGAGTTCAAAGTTGAATACTCCCCCCACGTTGTAAACAGGCTCTGTCAAAGACAAGCAACCGTAAAGTGTCGCCGTCTGCTGATTACCACACAAACAAATTCTACATATATATATAACCCGTTGAATGGCTTCAGAAAATAAAACTTATTAATTTTTTGATTTAGATTCACTTCTGTCCATGATAGCATCTTCGATTTCTTCTTCTACAGCATTGGCTATTCTCAACCTAACACATTAATTCCCATATCTATACATTTTCTACTGATCTACGCGGTGCTCTTCATTTAGAATCAATTCTGGTCCGATTGAATAGATTTCTTTCCTTAAGCGGCATTACAAATTTAACAATAAGAAAATTGTGTAAAGTTCTCCCCTATATATATACTTCCTTTCTGTCCCGTATTACATCTGCTTCTCCTAAACCCCTCCCCTCTGTGGATATAAAATTTTGAACATCCAGAGACGAGACAGGTTAATTCCGGACAGATGTGGTTGAATACTCAAACTACATTGAAGTGACAAAAGTCATGGGATACCTCTTAATATCGTGTCGGCCCTCCTTTCGCCCGGCGAAGTGCAGCAACTCGACGTGGCATGGACTCAACAAGTCGTTGGAAGTCTTCTGCAGGAATATTGAGCCATGCTGTCTCGATAGACGTCCATAATTGTGAAAGCGTTGAGGGTGCAGGATTTTGGGCACGAACAGACCTCTCGATGATGTCCCATAAATGCTCGATGGGATTCATGTCGGGCGATCTAGGTGGCCAGATCATTCGTTGGAATTGTCCAGAATGTTCTTCAAACCAATCGCGAACAGTTGTGGCCCGGTGACATGGCGCATTGTCATCCATAAAAATCCCATCGTTGTTTGGGTACATGAAGTCCATGAATGGCTGCAAGTGATCTCCAAGTAGCTGAACATAAGCATTTCCAGTCAATGTTCGGTCCAGTCGCACCAGAGGACCAAGTCCATGCCATGAAAAAACAGCCCACACCATTACGGAGCCACCACCAGCTTGAACAGTGCCTTGCTGACAGTTTGGGTCCATGGCTTCGTGGGATCTGCGCCACACTCGAACCATACCATCAGCTCTTACCAACTGAAATCGTGACTCATCGCCACGTTGCTCATGGCCACGGTTTTCCATTCATCTAGGGACCAACCGATATGCTCACGTGCCCACGAGAGTCGCTGCAAGCGATGTCGTTCTGTCAGCAAAGGCCCTCGAGTCGGTCTTCTGCTGGAATAGCCCAAGAAAGCCAAATTTCTCCGCACAGTTCTAACAGACAAATCCCTTGTACGTCCCACATTGATTTCTGCGGTTATTTGACGCAGTGTTGCTTGTCTGTTAGAATTTACGACTCTTTGCAGACGTCGCCGGTCTCGGTCGTTAAGTGCAGGCGGTCGACCACTGCGCTGTCCATGGTGGGATGTTATGCCTGAAATTTCATACTCTCGGCACACTCTTGACACAGTGGATCTGGGAATGTTGAATTCCCTAACGATTTCCGAAATGGCATGACCCATGCGTTTAGCTCCAACTAACATTCTGCGTTCAAAGTCTGTTAATTCCCGTCGTGCGGTCATCATCACGTCAAAACCTCTTCACATGAATAACTTGAACAGAAATGAAAGCTCTGCGAAAGTACTGCGCATTTATACCTGTTTTACGCGATGCTACTGCCATCTGAAAATTTGCATATTGCTATCCCATGACTTTTGTCACTTCAGTGTATAGCACTGTAAAAATAGCATCAGCCATGAACTGATTTGTTCATAATTTAAAAAATAGAGAAAAGCTAAATTTCATGAATTTAACTATGATATTCTTAAAGGATATATATTTCGCGTTGCAACATTGGCGACTTTTTTTAGGAGTACTGTAGCCTAGGATTAAACGTGACGTTTTTATTGGCAAAACGGCAATGCAAACTTTTTTGAATTATCTAAAAGGGGTTTTTCAAGGGGTTGCAATTCATCGTACTGTATATTTTATTTATTTATTTTACGTCTGTCTATAAACAGTGCAACAGTTTAAAAATAACGCCAACCATTAAAAGTTTACAGAACATGAAAAGTCGCCAAATTGGCGTGAAAACTAAATCATAGAGAAACATAAATATAGAGAGAAATATTATTTAATTATTATGTTGCGACGAAACTTTAATCCTTTGAATTCTTTATACACCACCTATTCTCAGTATATTTCCTTTCGATTATTAAAAATATCATTTCACTTATTTAATATTTATTAACAAAACCTATATCCCCAAACAATGATATCAGAAATATAAACACATCAAAAATACTTCCTTTTTTTTTCGATAACGAAAAAAAACGTAATAACTCTTTTTATGAAACAAAAACATTTATTTGAAATTCTAATCAAAATGGATACATCTTTCCCATTATTTCCTCTCTTTTAATTTTGAATGAAACGTTTGATTAAAGTTAAAATCCATATCCGTTTTCTTTGTCAATTACCCGCCATCTTATTAAAACGATATCCATTAAAATATTCCATGCCGACATCTTATTTTATTTTAAACTTGGCGATTATTTCAAATAGTATTGTTCCTCATGTCGATTTCGAAACCTCTATTAAACAGAATTTTCTTTTAGATTCCAATCTGTATTTTTTTTTTTACTTCAGATTTCATGAACATTTTCATCCACTCGATTTCATCAAGTTCGCCATGGAAAGCTTTTATTGAAGTCATTTTCTTTTAATGAATATCCATACGTATTCATCTGATGGAAGGAAAGAAAAAAACTGCTATTTTGTCATTTTTAAAACATCATTTCTATAACTGTCGTTTGTGAAATGATTGCTTTTTCTTCAATAAAAATATTAAATATTTTTTTTTTGGTAAACTGATGTGTCTTCAATTGCCGATCGTACAATTTTGAGATTGCATTTAGTTTAAAGGATTTTTAAATATATTATCATCAGAAAATTATTTTAATGCTTTTTCTTCTTATTTATTGATTATAGCCTGTAATATATCAGAGTTTATGGTTGCAAATGTTTTTAGAATGAAGTAAACCCAAATAAAGAAATAAATAATTCGTTTAAATTTGAACAGAAAACATTTCTCCTTTTTATTCATCTTTAATGTTGCAAGAGCCCCATGGTGGTCCAAGGCCGTCTGTCTTGTGGCAGATACGAAACATGAGATATTTGCTTTTTACTGGTAGGGTTGTCAGTCCCACGCCCAACGCTCTATAGTCATGATTTTAAAATAATTAAAAGTAATTGTTATCTTCTAAAATTATTTTAAAATAACAGAAAATAATTTTTATTCTCTAAATTTATTTTAAAATAATAAAAAAATAATTGTTATCTTCTAAAATTATTTTAAAATAATAAAAAATAATTGTTATCTCCTAAAATTATTTTAAAATAATAAAAAATAATTGTTATCTTCTAAAATTATTTTAAAATAATAAAAAATAATTGTTATCTTCTAAAATTATTTTAAAATAATAAAAAATAATTGTTATCTTCTAAATTTATTTTAAAATAATAAAAAATAATTGTTATCTTCTAAAATTATTTTAAAATAATAAAAAATAATTGTTATCTTCTAAAATTATTTTAAAATAATAAAAAATAATTGTTATCTTCTAAATTTATTTTAAAATAATAAAAAATAATTGTTATCTTCTAAATTAATTTTAAAATAATAAAAAATAATTGTTATCTTCTAAAATTATTTTAAAATAATAAAAAATAATTGTTATCTTCTAAAATAGTGGATCTTTCTCAAAAGAAAATGATGCAAATGCTAATTAGTTTGTTTTCACAAACAACATTTAAATTCTGTCCTCTTATTACGTGCTAACAATATCCTAAAAGCACTGGTAGCAATATTTCTTGATTAAAATTACTTATTAAAATTAACTGATCCTGACTCTTCAAACATCGCAAAGAACACATTTCGTAAATAATAACAGTCATTCAAAACAGCAAGAATATTTCTCTCGGGTTTTACTTTTTATCATTTTAAATCTCCGATCCACTCTTTTAAAACGAGTTACATTTACTACAGACACTTAAATCCTGAAAACTAATTTTTAACCCTCGTCTTCCGAGATGAAAATTCATTTGGAGGCTTCCATTCCACGCCCAGTGATTTAAGTTACTCTGAGCAGTATTTAAAGCGTATTTTAGCGAGGTGGGAGAATATTTACGCTCCAAAACGGTGTTAAATCGAGTTTTTATTTCTTTTTAAAGTTGTTTTCTACGCGTGCGTGAGTGTTGAAGAAAATGAAAAGTGGCTTTTGTGTGTGCTAGTCTCTGCGGGTTCTTTAAAATTTGGGAAAAGCTCATGATTCGTGAGGCATTAAAACGTGCGGAGTCAGGCCAGTTTTGTTTAAGAAATCTCGAAACACGCACGCAAAGGAGTGATGAATTATCACTGTATAGCGAAATCGCAAATGATTTAAGGCCTCAAGACCGTTAAAATGTGTCTTCGTTTATGATTGATATGATAGTTAGTGATATGTTATTTATAAAACGAATATCACTGCTTCCCCACATAGTTATTTAATAAAACAATTAATCATATTCAAGAAGTTTTTAATTATTTTTTTCTTTTAGTCTGATAGCATTAATTCTTAAGATTCCAATAGCGATCTTCTTCAATGGCGCTGCAGACTCACAGACTTCCACCTACTTGCAGATTCTGAAACATGAGATGCAGTTTTCTTTTTACAGAGTAAGGTGGTCAGTCGTACGTTCAACGCTCTACAGTTATATTAGACGTACGGTTAAAAGCGAATTCCGAACCATTACAGGCATCCATGGCACCACTGGGATTGGAACCCGAATTCTATGGTACCGAGTGCTAGTCACTCGGCCATCAGGCTCCGAAAAATATTTTAAGGCATAAGGGGAAAAAACGGAAGTCGTTATAAATAATTCCTCCTGTATACGTTCTTATGTATTCCTCTATGTACATGTATATTATGTATTCCTCTATGTACATGTATATTATGTATTCCTTTATGTACATGTACATTATGTATTCTTCTATGTACATGTAATTAAGTATTCCTCCTATATACTTTCTTATGCGTAAAATTCCACCTACATAAGTTCTTATGTATTCCTAATGCATATGTTTTTATGCGCTTTTTTATAAGAGCTTCTTAGGTTAACGTAGTATTAGAAACAACCACAACAACAAAAGTTTCTTTTATAGAGATAATTTCTTTTCTAGATATAAAGTTTAACATGCATCTTCGATATGCACATACTTTTCGTCATGTAAAATCAAAGAAAGAAGTTTTAAAAGCGAATGCCTTGAGACTTCATTAAAAATGTTTTCAACAAAGTAATTCCAATTTTTCCAAAATTGATGTAATTAAAAAAAAAATTTTTTTCTATATTTATGGATTAGGTTTAAGTTTATGGGCGTTCATCAGCGTTTCTAGGATGAAGCGCTTTGTTGGAATTTTGTTATACTGTCCCCTAATGGACAACTACAGTTATTCCCATATGTGGTATTTAAAGGTTTGCAACAACCTCTCCACCAACCCAACGGAAAAACATTCTGGCTCAGTAAGAATTTATTGTGTGCGGAAAACCCAACACCGTTATCCACAAGGTTGTAACAACTTTTATTATTTTGCAATATTGTTTTAAGTTTTGATATAATGTTTTGTCCTTACAAGTTCATAGATAATGAGAAGAGGTTAAATTGAACATGTATGTTCTTCTTCTTCTTCAATGGCGCAGTAGTCCATGGTGGGCCAAAGCTGTCTGCCTACTGGCAGATTCCAAAACATGAGATGGTTTCTTCATACGGTGTTGTAGCTCTTCTCCCAACTTTTTACAATCATATTAGTCTGGGACCTACGGTTTAAAGTGGATTCCAAACTACTACAGACATTCATGGAACAGCCAGGATATGAACAGGAAACATGTAGCTATATGTATAACGCTAGTCACTCGGCCTGCAAGCCCCGATCATACATGTTAATTAACGTCAAAAATGAAAATTCTTGAATGCTAAATACGGATACAGTGATAGCAATTTCAAAATTGAGATAAGTTCCAATACCAATAAGCAGGACATCAGATGTAATAATCTGATCTAAAATATAACCAACAGGATAATGATACCATAAAAAACGAACGGATTAAAATTTTGGGTTAAACCGATATCAGTATGATTTACAAACGATACAGCAAGCGTGTTGACAGTCAAACAAAATACATCTTCAAGTTCATCCCCTGCTGCTGTATTCATCACAGTATTTCATTCTAAGAGACCGTAATTACCACCAATTATTTCCCTCCACACAATAAAGACACACATGCCACTGGCTGGAGGTTGTTCCAGAACTGGCTTCCACCCGATTGAAATATTACCCCTCTCTCATGAAAGGGAATTCTTTTTCCTTCATCGATCCTTCCCAGAAAACCCCTTTATGCTACACTCCAGATGAAAAACAAATGGCAATAAAAGTCTCTCCATTACACTATACAAGTTATACCATTACATTAGACAAGTTTTGGAATTCGTCCAACACATATATATACATATAGATATATACGTGAAAAACTAGCACCTAGCACCATAGCACCGCCAGGGTTCGAAACTTGTGGCACAGAGCGCTGAAGAGTGAGTCACTTGGCCATCAGGCCTCGCTCATGTATGTTAATTAACGTCCAAATTAAAAATGCTCATTCTTAAATGCTAAATATATCGATATGTTGATAGCAATTTTTCGAAATTGAGATAATTCTTAATACCAATAAGCGGGACATCAGATATAATAATCTGATCTGAAATAAAAGCAATTATAATGATAAGGTAAAGAGATAATGATATCATAAAAAGCAGAAGGATTAAAAGTTTGGGTTAAATCGATATCAGTGATTTACAACGAAACAGCAAGCGTGTTAACAGCCAAACAAAATACTACATCTTGAAGTTCATCACCTGCTGCTCTATTCATCACATTCTAAGAGGCCATAATTACCACCAATTATTTCCATCCACACAATAAGAAAACCACTTCCCAGAAAACCACTTTAGTATTAACTATTACCATCATATTAGACCGGGACCTACAGTTTAAAGTGGATTCCAAACTACTACAAACATCCATCTCACCACCAAGATTCTAACCCGAAACTTGTGGCCCCGAGCACCAGAGAGTTAGTCACTCCGCCATCGGGCCTCGCTCATGCATGTTAATTAACGTCAAAAACGAAAATGTTTATTCTTAAAAGCTAAATAAATATAGATACGGTGATAGCAATTTCAAAATTGAGATAATTTCCAATACCAATAAGCAGATGTAATAATCTAATATAAAATAGAGCCAACATGATAATGATACCATGATAAGCAGAAGGATTAAAAGTGGGGTTAAATCGATATCAGTGTGATTTAGGAACCATACAAAATACTACATCTTCAAATTCATCACCTGCTGCTCTATTCATCACATTCTAAGAGGACGTAATTACCACCAATTATTTCCATCCACACAATAAAGACACACATGCCACTGGCTGGGGGTTGTTCCAGAACTGGCTTCCACCCCATTGAAATATTACCCATCTCTCATGAAAGGGCATTCTTTCTCCTTCATCGATCCCTTCCCAGAAAACCCTTTATGCTACACTCCAGATGAAGAAGAAAAAAATGGCAATAAAAGTCTCTCCATTACACTGAGTGGACTCTTAGACAAGTTTTGGAATTCGTCCAATACATACATACATATAGATATATACGTTGGTAAGGGAAACAAAACATGGCCAAAAGTAATAAACTAAGAGAAAGGGATTGGGAAGGAAGGACTAAGGTAGGAGAGATTGCATGTAGTGTTACACCGGTGATGGGCCATTAGATTTATTTCATTATTGTTTCCATATAAGAAGGAATTGCATCTATTGGTATGAGGGAAGCGAGGGGAAAAAAAAGGGAAAAAGGAAAGGTGATTGAAAGAAGATCTGTCTTAGTCCCCGCTATCTTCCGAATAAGTAAAGTGGATTTTCCCTTTATTAGATGGTTGTATACATTAGGGATTTGATTGTGACCTGTATTGCTTCAGATTTATGGATATGCGGCAGTGATAACTGCCAAGTATTCACTTTCCATAATTACAGGGATATTTTTTTGCGTGATAGGGATTTTTTCTTTTTTTATTCATAATACATTACAACAAAGCTCTTGCTTTCTTTTATACATAATTTAACGTTATTTCCTACCAGTTTTTTGTATCATTTATATTTTAAATTAGAAAAAAATTCTAAAAATATTAAAAGAATATTTGTTTTAAGGCATTATCTGTACTCGTATTTTTTGTATTCAATAATTATTCTATGACAGTTGAATTGACAGTAACTTGAGTGTATAGCTGTGTGATATCTTAGTAGTATTAATGAGATAGGATTAATATTAATTCTATTAAATAATGCATTAAACAAAATGGACCAATAAAGAGGTATTTGTCATATCATGGGTAAAATACTAATTGAATCTTCAAAAGTATTACTTTTTTAGTGCTGCATTTTTTCACTTTTTCACATTGACAATTTAATAAAAAATTACTTATGTAATCTTATTTCAAATGAATAAAAGGAAAACTATTTATTGTATTTTAATTTACTGTGTACGAAAAAAAATATTCAAAGAAAATTTTGAAAGGTAATCATTTATTAAATATTGTTACCACACAAGTGTATATTCATTATTCGTTTAGAATCTAAATTCAAGCATAGTTATTTGTATCAAAAATAATTTTATTTTCTACAAAAAATTTTAATGTTTTCATCAATTTCTAATTATCAAAATTCAATAATTAAACTATAGAAGCTTTTATGTTAATTAACAAGTACTTTTAAATGAAAGCAATTTATAACACTTAATAAAACTTAACATAAAACAAAAATTTAAGAAAAAAAAATGAATAGCAAAATTACAACTTTAACTATCAAACTAAAAACGTAACAGATATTAATTTAATTAATTAATTAAAAATAAAATAAATAAGCCTATTAGTTAGAATAATATAACATTCAAAGTGTAATCAACCTCATTTAGAAAAAAAAATGCGACAACAATCTAAAATAATTAAAATTTTCAATCCTAATATGAGAATCGCTGAGTTAGATTATAATTCTTCTCCAATACATTTTGTTTGCCTCTTCGTCGTATATAATTTCAAATTTCTTAAAGGTCTACTGTGTTTTATTGATCTGTGAAGAAAAATGAGAGTAATATATTAATCATAATATATTGATATCAAATCACAATAAATTGATTCCTTCTTTCATTGTGATCTTTTTTATATTCAATTCGCATCATTCACATTGCATAAATTCACATCATTCATAAATTTTGCCTTCAGTTTTAAAGAATAAAACATACAAAAGCTGATTTTTATGTTATCCTGCGCATTTTCATTTTTGTGCTATGCTTTTCACACTGGCACACGATGCTTCTCGTGATCACTGGTTCATTGAACACTTAATAATAATAGAATCACAGCAGTGAATCAAGGTTATTCTTTATAGCAATGATTAATTAGTAATGAATTTCATTACCACTATTAATAGTAATTATTCTAGATTAGCGTTTCATATTGGTAAAATCCTTGAAAACTTCAATGAGGCCGTCCAGGTGTAAATACTAGATACGATATTCGTTTTCAATGCAATAACTGCATCATTAATTTACATCCAACATTCCGTTCTACAACACCAGCTAATTCACTTTACAAATTTGTTAACATGGGTTCTCCATTAATGAACGTTGCGAACAGCTCATTAATGGGAATGAGGATATGGTCTCTTTTAGAAGGAATGTTACAAATATCTAACTATATTTATAGGCCTTATGAGAAATCACGGAAAACCATTCTGGATGTGTGAGATGGTAATTTCAATTCGACACTCCTTAAAATAATTTACATCGATTTGATTTATGGAAATCTATGAATGCATGAATGCAATGCACACCATCAGCGTATTTTAACATGTGTCCTTCTGAAAAGTTAGATGCACTAATTACAGTTGTATAATATGTTCCATCTTCACTGTTACTATCCTTAGACCATAAGGGCTAGAAAATGTTTTCATAAAATACAATAAATGGTTAGTTTAAATAAGGAACAACTCTTTTAGCGAAAACTTTATATAAGCCGGTTTGAAACTAATTATTTAAGAAACTATTATTAACAATGATATTCAATGAATCAATGCAGAAACAGGTTGAGCAACGTGTGATCGTATGTTGTCTAAAAGATAGTACATCAAATAACAAAATACCGCCATAATGATAGTTAATTTTAGTGGTATTTTAGCAATTGATTCTGCCACCTATATCAGTTGTTGTCAGAGAATCCCATCCTCCACAAAACATGAGCTTCTTTAGAGGCAGATAAATCTTCTCCTGACGCTGTGGAAATGTACCTTGTTTGCCCTGTATTTTTGGTGTGTATGTTCGAGTAGATTTCATTTCTAATATGGAGGAAGAATTTTTTCAGCACATTTATTCTTGACGCCATATTATCATCCAACTCACTTAAATCATCTGAAGATCAGTTTCCTCAGATGGAGGGATTCAGATCAGATTCATCAGATGTACATAAAGACATAAATGGTCATTGTTCTTCAGTGAGGTTCGAACACTTTTTGGTGGATAAGATTGAATTGACCACGCTTAAACTTATTCAATCTATCATGCGCTGTTCGACAATTAATTCTACCAAATGCTTGGCTGAAACATTGTAAGTGACCAACCTTTAGGCCTGACTAGTAATTATACAAGAACACAGAGTGGTACTGTTCACAAGATAAAGTAAATTAGTGGATCATTGCTTTTAACTAAAGATATCGTAAAACGCTTTAGATATTTAGTTAAAAGCTATTGTATTTAGTGATACACAAATAAAATAATAAAGGCATATAAAAAGGTTGTGCAGGAACTTTGTTTGCAATCCATAATTCCACATGCAATGGCACCCTTATTTTTAAACTTAAAAACTCTGGCAAACAGTTGGTATATAAAAAGCAATATCTGGAGTAAAGCCCCCGAATCTAACAGTTAGATCCAAAGGAAACTGCTCCAGATTCTTCTTGAGATTATCTTGTTGGCTCACTCCCCCGCCCACACCCAATTTCAAAGAACTTTTTTAGGGTCTATTGAGTTTGACTGAACAGTATGTCGCATCGATTTGTTTTGGCACTAAAGAGAAATGAGATTGAAAGGGATCGATTTCGAAATCGAAGAACTTCAGAGGACTTTGAGAGAAAGTCCAATAGTTAAGAGCCCCCAGACATGAACTGCTTATCACTGCTAAACAGGCATCGGAAGAAAATAGGCCAGATGGTTTGGAGCTTTCAGTTCTGTACCTGGGAGTTTGATTGTTTGGAATATGGGTTAACACCTATCAAATTGCATTTTTGGTTGAGATTCATTTTTAGGAGGCTTCTCCAGCTGACGTGGATTGGGTGCTTTGAGGTATAAAAATGTGCCATCGATGGACAAGACATTGTGAAATAAGTTGGAAAAACGATGGATTGTATTGTCTGTGAGGTTAATATGATGGACATAACTTGTTGGCAATCTATGTGCTAGAATTTTGCATGATTAAATATGTTTTTTTGTTATTTTTTTTTGTAGTATTTTAAATTCATTTTTGTTTTTATATACGAACAAAAATTAAAAATTTCAAAGGACATATCTTTACTACAAAATGTTTAAAAAATTTTTTTTAAAGTTGTAGTGCAAAAAGGTAGTATTTTATGCTGGGAATATATTTTGCAATGATTATATTTTCCAAAAAATGTTTATAGATATGATATAGTTTTTCCAAAAAAAATAATTGATATTAAAATTTTCAAAATAAGGTATGTTGCATAAGTATTCATTGCCCTATGCGAGGACATTTATGTTTCTATGAGTTTCATTTATGGAGATGTAAAACATTGGTGGTGGATTTTGCGTTTCGTATGGGAGGAAATCCGGAAAACTCCCATCTGGCAACCTAACTGAAGATAAACAATGCTTATTTCAGCTATATAAATCGTCATAGAATTTTTTCGTTCCTGGAAACAGTTTCTACTATGGATGTCACTAGCGGATTGAAACATGAGTCTTCTTCTATACTAGCTGTGCTCGTTAGTACTAGACTATGAATTAGAAATTCGATTTACAAAAGAATTAACGCATGTTTTGTGCAATTTAAAAATTTGCAGATGTAACAATTGGATATTAGCATCTTTAATAAATAAAAATAAAATTGAATTCGTGATGTTTTAATTTAAAATAAATTTATTAAAGCGAAATGAGAATATTATGAAATTTCTCCTTGTTTGATTAAATGATGTTTTATGCAACACGTACTTAACGTATCTTTAAATTGCATTTAACTCATTTTGATCATTATAAGAATATTGAAAAATATAATAACTTATAGATTGAAAGCTCCAAATCCTGGTTTGGAAAAGAAAACTCTTTTAACATTTTTTTCAGTAACTCACCTTCAAATCCTTTGTTTAGAACACTGATTGAATATCTTGCGTTAACTAATGACCCAATAATCTATTTCCGTTTAGTGTGACAAATGCTTTTGACATATATACATTAAGCCCATGTAATAAAAAAAAATGCTCTTAATTTTTTAATGTGATTTTAAAAATTTATAAAAATTGTGGGTAGTTTGCTTATTTATCCTAACAGCATTTGAAAAATGGAGTACAATTTAATCTAATACATTAAGTTGTGTAAGGACTAATAAAATAATTGTTAAATATATTATGTGTTTATTTGAATAATTTCAAGATTTGAGATAAATTCACGTGAGAAAAATATTCATACTTTGAATTTTCACTGACAGTAAGTATAGAAAACTGTCATATATCTTTATTTGTACTTATAAAAATACCTGAAACATCAATCCTTAAAGGATATTTATATGTATATGTGGCCTGGTGGACCAGTGCTGCAGGTTTTGGATTCGACTGCAGGACGTGTCTAAACGTTCGACGTTTCTAAAGGTTCGGAATCAACTTTATAAAGTATATCTTATATGACTATTGGGAGTAGGGCTGACAACCCTATCCCGTAAAAAGAAAACATCCCATGTTTCGGATTCTGCCAGCAGGCAGACATCTTTGGAGGGCCAAGGCCGTCTTGGCCCACCATGGGACTGTTGTTTCATAGAAGAAGATATATATATATATATAATACTTGTTAAAATGTTTATATAAAATAATTGATTGCATATATATATATATCCAAACAGTTATTTTATATTGTTTCAAACAAATGAATAGTTCACATATTACGAAAAAAAATTAGTATTTCATTTTGTTGAAAAGTATTTGTACATTCAAAATAATTTTCAATTAATATTAAGATAATATCCATTTTTACATCTTGCAATTTTCAAGGCGATCAGTTTTGAGGTAATTGAATTCATAGCAAAATTCGAAATGAATGAAGAGTAATTTTTAGATGACCTTTTCTATAAATGGTTCTTAATATTACTTTATTATGATGAATATCGTACAAATGCTAAATAGAGGCGATATCCTGTAACAATCGAGGATTTTGAAGACAATTTGGTGTGCTATATAACACTCAAAGCTTAGAGGGTCTTTTTGTTACATTTTCAAGATCATTGTACCTAAAAACATAATCCTGATTGAGTTCCACTTATGCAATAAATCATACATCCATGTACATATTGTAATTCGTGATCCTATCAATTATAGTAAAATTTTTTGCACCACATGAACTCATACATTCTCAAATGAGTACAGAACCTTTGCCATAATTTACTGATAAAAGTGATCTTTGGATCATCTATGTGTTTGGTTTTTTATAAACTTTCCTTGCTCCATTTGATTTTTTCACAACCTAACAACTAACTAACCTTGACTAACAATAATAACGACAATAATCAAAGCTGAGGAACGAAGATAGATTACTGGGTGTTTGATTAAGTAACATTGATAAAAAACTTAATCTTTGTTCATTGACTATACAATAAAACGGGATCTATAGATTCAAAGTTGAAAATTCATTTAATGCTGCAAAAATTATTTTCATACGGAAATAGAAATCTCTAAATGCTTCCTCTCTGTTTCTATGTGTTATACAGAAAATGCACAAATTTCAACTTGAATTTTTATTTTAGCATATATCCTAGAAAGCGTCTAAAACATTTTTAACACTTTCAATTTTAAAAAGATTGTAAATCACAACAATACATTTACATTTTTCCTCGTCTAAGGTGATTAATTTGTAAATAAAGATGCATAAATATTTTGATAATTGCTTTAAAATTTCAAGTTGAAACAGTTTCTAAAATTGCTAACTATTTCCAGTAAATATTACCTCAATTAAATAGTAAAAAGCTGTTTTAAATTATAAATCGGCATTCTACGAATACTTTCTACATTCACTGATATAATATATATTATACATTAATCTACATATTATAGTTATATAGTAATAGTATATACGGTTGGCTGAGTGTCTGGCACTCGGTGCCACTGGTTTCAGTTTTCGAGTCCTGGGGTACCATGGATGTTTGTAATTGTTCGGAATCAACTATAAACCGTAGATTCCGGGCTAATAGAGCGTTCTTAAAAGGAAAACATCTCCTTTCTCAAAATTTGCCAGTAGGCAGACTATCTTGGCTTACCATGGTGCTATTGCGCTAATGAAGAAGAATATGTACGGCAATAATATCGTAATGTATAATATATTAGTATAAATACTGCATATACATGTACAGTAATATTTATTATACTATACAGTACTTAAGTTTTTTTATAGCTATCCTGCTTCTTTTAATTCTTTTAAGTTAGGTTTTCAGATTATAAATCTATATTATGCATTTTAAAATAGGGCTTGAATGGCCGAGTGTCGAGCGCTCTGGCGCCACATATTTCATGTTCGAGTCACAGCGGTCCAATGGATGTCTGTAGTGTTTCGGAATTCACTTTAAGCCGTAGGTCCCTGTCTCATATGACTGTAGATCGTCACGGATGCAAGTCAGACTTTTCCCTACGGGTGCTCCATCAAAACAGAAGCTGCCCCTTTTCCCTTGAACTTTGAATCCATACGGTTTCGTGAGCTTGATCTAGATGTCTACCAAGTGGGATAAGAAACAGCAACAGATTATTGTTTTATATCCAATTACTTGTAATTTAAATAAAAGTTTCATGATAGGTTTTCAATATGCAGGCAATTAAGAAAGAAATTTGAAACTTTTAGCTAAACTTTAATTTTGTTCATTAGTTCTTCAGAAATGCTCTTTGGTAAACATAATGTAATAATTGCAAAAAACTTTTCAAAAGATATTATTTTCCTATGCACACTGCACATTGTTTTTTTTTATAACTCTCTCCATAATATTGTCTATAAGCACTTTATGAAACGCTTTCCTTAGTAAATACGTAATGCTGAAAAAATATTAAGACTTAAAAACTTTTCTTGCGTTTTCTTTATAACTACCTTCAATTAATTCCTGAACGCTTAAAAAACGCTCCCTCTTTGATAAATAAAAATGCAATGATTACAGAATTATTTTCTTAAAGCTGCTATTTTTCTAGCTTTCTAAATTTTTAAATTCCTGCTCTTTATATATTTCTACTCATTTATAAGTATTTCAACTTTCCCATATTCAATTCCATAAATGGTTTAAGGGTTGGATTTGCTTAAAATTCAGTTTTTACTGCAAGTTTTAGAAAAGCGTTGCCAAAAGCGTACATCGTGTTTGGAAATTTTCAAGCTGAGAACATTAAATAAGTTTAGGCAGATATAAATAGTTAGCTTATTCTTCATTTCTCGGTTTAAAGAACAGTCGAAACTTGTTAGCAAAAATGCGATATTCTTTCAAAATCGGTGAACTAAAAGTTAAAAAACTAAAAATCCCTAAAAATGAAGAACGAATACGATAATCATTGGGTAAGAAAAATTTCGGACGCACATTAGTTGAAAGTAAAGAAATATGTTTTTGTTCGAAATGAAGTGATAGGATAAACGAAAAGTGTGCATTTCTTCTAAATGCAAAAGTAAAACAAAGAAAGAAAAGAAATTCCATTACTTGCACCAAAACGGAAATATGCTTGATTCTACTGCCAGAATCCTTCTCCCACTATCTTACAAAATCTCCTCTTCTTTCTTCAAAAAAAAAAAAAAAAAAAAAAAAAAAAAAATAACGTCTTAAAAAAAAGCAAAAGTTATATAAAGAGCGGTGGAAAAAATTAACTTTTGAAAAGAAAAAGAAGGAAAAAACATTCAAAATGCTGGAGATATCGCACCGGTTGCTTTTGTTTGGATTTTAATGCAGTTGGATATCTGGATGTTCGAATTAAAAAAAAATTTATTAAACTTGTTTAAGTCGAAGTTGTAGTCAATAGTAGCTAACTCTGGTAAATAGCCAGCTATGTCTTCTCAAATTTAGTATTTATGCTATCAAATATTTTTAGAACAACACAGTTCGTTTTCTCTCAGAAAACAATAGAATGTTTTAAACAAATTAGAGGCAAACATAAATAATAATAAATGCAAATTAATTTTAAATAAGTTATTCTCCGATAGCATAAAAGGGGAAGCTGATGGCCCAATGGTTAGCGCTCTGGCCACAGGTTTCGGGTTCGAGTACCGGCGGAGCCATGGATATGTGTAGTGTTTTGGAATCCACTTTAAGCAGTAGGTCCCGGTTTCATATGACTGTAGGGCGTCACGGAGCTAAGTCAGATTTTTTCCTACGGGTGCTACAACACAACAAAATCTGCCCTCTTTCCTTTGGACCATGAGTCCATACTTGGTTCATGGGCTTGTTCTTGGTGTCTACCAAATGCATAAGAAACAACAACAATACATTATTGTTTTATATTAATTTCCTCGTATTTTAAATAAAAGTTGCATACCAAATTTTTCATATGTAGACAGTTAAATAAGATATTTGAAACTCCTAACGAAAATTTAATTTTGTTCATTAGCTCTTAAAAAAACACTTTGATAAACACAATGTAATAATAGCAAAACACTTTTCAATAGGTATTATCTTCTTAGGAACACTGCCCATTTTTTTAATAACTTTTTAATAGTTTTGTTTATGAGCACTTTATAAACTGCTTTTGTTAGTAAATATATCATGTAAATACTAAAGACTGAAAACAGATTAAGCCTTAAAACTTTCCTTTCGTTTTCTTTATAATTACGTTCATTTTATTTATGAACGCATAAATAAAGTACCCTCTTAGATAAATAAAGAATGCAATAATTACAGAAATATATTTTCTAAACCTGCTATTTTTCTATCTTTCTAAATATTTAAACTCCTCTTCTTTATAGATTTCTTCTCATTTATCAGTATTTCAACTTTCCCATATTCAATTCCATAAATGGTTTAAGGGTAGGATTTGTTTAAAATTCAGTTCTACTGCAAAGTTTCAGAAAACGTTGAAAAAAGCGTAAATCTTATTTGGAAACTTTCAAGCTGAGAACATTAAATAAGTTTAGGCAGATATAAATAGTTAGCTTAATCATCATTTTTCCGTTTAAAGAACAGTCGAAACTTGTGAGCAAAAATGCGATGTTGTTTCAAAATCTTCGAACTAAAAGTTAAAAAAAAAAATCCCTGAAAATGAAGAACGAATAAGATAACCATTGAGGAAGAAAAATTTCGGACGCACATTAGTTGAAAGTAAAGAAATATGTTTTTGTTCGAAATGAAGTGATAGGATAAACGAAAAGTGTGCATTTCTTCTTAAAAGCAAAAGTAAAACACCCAAAGAAAAAAAAAAAAAAAAAAGAGAAGAAATTCCATTACTTGCACCAGAACGGAAATATGCTTGATTCTACTGCCAGAATCCTTCTCCCTCTATCTTTCAAAATCTCCTCTTCTTTCTTTAAAAAAAAGTAAAATAAAGTCAAAGTAAAGTTATCTTCTTAAAAAAAGGCAAAAGTTTTATAAAGAGCGATGGAAAAAATTAACTTTGAAAGAAAAAGAAGGAAAAAACTTTCAAAATGCAAGAGATATCGCACCGGTTGCTTTTGTTTGGAATTTCTAAGATTTTAATGCAGTTGGATATCTGGCAGTTCGAGTTAAAAAAAGAATTTATTAAATTTGTTTGGGTCGAAGATGTAATGAATAGTAGGCGACTCTGGTAAGTCGCCAGCTATGTGTTTTTAAATTTAGGGTTTAAGCTATAAAATATATTTGGAGTAACTCAGTACATTTTCTCTCAGAAAATAATAGAATGTTTTATACAAATTATAAACAAAGCATAAATTTATAATAAATGCAAAGTAATTTTAAATTAGTTATTATCTGATAGCATAAAGTGGATATTTGATGGCCGAATGTACCTTAGTAGCTAAGTGAGATTTTTTCCTACGGGTGCTCCATCACAACAAAATCTGCCCCCCTTCCTTTCCTTTGAACCGTGAGTCCATACGGGTTCATGGGCTTGGTTTAGATGTCTACCATGTGAATAAGAAACAACAACGATAAATTTTTTTTTATATCAAACTCCTTGTAATTTAAATAAAAGTTTGATGGCAGGTTTTCAATATGCAGGCAATTTAGTAAGAAGTTTAAAACTCTTACTGAAAACTTAATTTTGTTTTTTAGCTCTTAAAAAAGTCTTTGATGAACATAATGTAATAATTGTAAAAAATAATCAATAGATATTATTTTCACAATGCCCACTGTTTTTTTAATGTTTTTAATATGATGAATGCTTTATATAACGCTGTCGTTAGTAAATAAATAATGCAAATTCAAAAGACTGACAAAACAGATTAAGCCTTAACACTTGTCTTTCATTTTCTTTACAACTACCATAATTTTTATTCCCGAACGCTTAAATAAAGCCCACTCTTTGATAAATAAAGAATGCAATAATTACAGAATTTTTTCATCTAAAGCTGCTACTTTTGTATTATTTAAATATTTAAACTTCTTCTCTTTATAACTTTCTTCTCATTTATCAGTATTTCAACTTTCCCATATTCAATTCCATAAATGGTTTAAGGATTGAATTTGTTTAAAATTCAGTCCTACTGCAAAGTTTCAGAAAAACGTTGCCAAAAGCGTAAATCTTGTTTGGAAATTTTCAAGCTAAGAACATTAAATAAGTTTAGGCAGATATTAATACCTATCTTATTCTTCAATTCTCGGTTTAAAGAACAGTCTAAACTTGATAGCAAAGATGCGATATTCTTTTAAAATCTACGAACTAAAAGTTAAAAAAGAAAAAAAAATCACTGAAAATGAAGAACGAAGATAACCATTGAGGAAGAGAAATTTCAGACGCACATTAGTTGAAAGTAAAGAAATATGTTTTTGTTTGAAATGAAGTGATAGGATAAAAGAAAAGTGTGCATTTCTTCTTAAATGCAAAAGTAAAACAAACAAAGAAAAAAAAATAAATTCCATTACTTGCTTAGAACGGAAATGTGCTTGGTTCTACTGCCAGAATCCTTCGTCCTCTATCTCTCAAAATCTCTTCTTCTTTCTTAAAAAAAAAAAAAAAAAGACAAAGTAGAGTTATCGTCTTAAAAAAGGCAAAAGTTTTATAAAGAGCGATGGAAAAAATTAATTTGGAAGAAAAAGAAGGAAAAAACCTTCAAAATGCTGGAGATATCGCACCGGTTGCTTTTGTTTGGATTTTCTAAGATTTTAATGCAGTTGGATATCTCTCAATTCGAATTAAAAAAAGAATTTATTGAACTTGTTTAAATCGAAGATGCAATGAATAGTAGGCGACTCTGGTATGTAGCCAGCTATGTCTTCTCAAATATAGGATTTATGCTGTAAAATATATTTGCAATAACACTATTGAGAAACACTAACAATTGATTTTCTATGCAAAATCAAATTTGATTATACTTGATTTAGCCAGCTTGATTTTGCCGTATTCAATTTCATAAATGGTTTAGAGGTTGGATTTGCTTAAAATTCAGTTTCACTGAAAAGTTTGTGAAAAACGTTGTCAAAAGCATAAACCTTGTTTGGAAACTTTCAAGCTGAGAACATTAAATAAGTTTAGGAAGATATAAATACTCACACAGCACTTTGTTTTTTAAAAATAACTTTCTTCATAATTTTTTTCATGAGCGACTTCATAAAACACTTTCATTAGTAAATATATAATACTAAAGAATATTTCTCAAAGACTGAAAACAGATTAAGCCTTAAAATTTTTCTTTCGTTTTCTTTATAACTATCTTCATTTCATGAATGCTTACATAAAGCACACTCTTAAATAAAGAATGTAATAATCACAGAATTATTTTTTCTAAGGCTCCTATTTTTCTACCTTTCCAAATATTTAACTCCTTCTCTTTATGACTTTCTTCTCAATCATCAGTATTCCAATTTTCCCATATTCAAATCCATAAATGGTTTAAGGGTTGGATTTGTTTAAAATTCAGTTCTACTGCAAAGTTTCAGAAAACGTTGCCAAAAGCGTAAATCTTGTTTGGAAACTTTCAAGCGCAGAACATTAAATAAGTTTAGGCAGATATAAATACTTGGATTATTCTTCGTTTCTCAGTTTAAAGAACAGTCAAAACTTGTTAGCAAAAATGCGATATTCTTTCAAATCTACGAAATAAAAGTTGAAAAATAAAAAAATTCCTTGAAAATGGAGAACGAATAAGATAACCATTGTTAAAGAAAATTTCAGACGCAGATTAGTTAAAAGTAAAGAAATATGTTTTTGTTTGAAATGAAGTGATAGGATAAAAGAAAAGTGTGCATTTCTTCTTAAAAACAAAAGTAAAACAAACAAAGAAAAAAAAAGAAAGAAAAGAAATTCCATTACTTGCATCAGAACGGAAATATGCTTGATTCTACTGCCAGAATCCTTCTCCCTCTATCTTTCAAAATCTCCTCTTCTTTCTTTAAAAAAAAAAAAAAAAAAAAATGAGTTACAGTAAAGTTATCGTCTTAAAAAAAAAAAATGCAAAAGTTTTATAAAGAGTGATGGAAAAAATTAACTTTGAAAAAGAAACAGAAGGAAAAAAAAAAAAACTTTCGAAATGCTGGAAATATCGCACCGGTTGCTTTTGTTTGGATTTTCTAAGATTTTAATGCAGTCGGATATCTGGAAGTTCGAATTACAAAAATAATTATTAAACTTGTTTAGGTCGAAGATGCAATGAATAGTAGACGACTTTGGTAAGTAGTCAGCTATGTAGTCTCAAAGTTAGGATTTATACTGTAAATATATTTGGAATAAAACAGTTCGTTTTCTCTTAGAAAATAATAGAATGTTTTATACAAATTACAGACAAAGCATAAATTATGATAAATGTAAATTAATTTTAAGTTAGTTATTCTCCGATAGCATAAAAGAGGGACCTGATGGATGTGTGGCTAGCACACTGACGCTCGGTACCACAGGTTTCGGGTTCAAGTCACGGCGGTCCAATGGACGCCTATAGTGTTTCGGAATCCACATTAAGCCGTATGACCCGGTCTCATATGACTGTAGAGCGTCACGGAGATAAGTCAAACTTTTCCCTACGGGTGATCCATCACAACAAAAGCTGCCCCCCTTTCCTTTGGACCATGAGTTCATACGGGTTCATGGCCTTGATCTAGATGACTACCAAGCGAATAAGAAACAGCAATAAGCTATTATTTTATATTAAATTCCTTAATTTAAATAAAAGTTTCATACCAAGTGTTTAATATGAAGACAATTAAATAAGAAATTTGAAACTCTTAACGAAAATTTAATTTTGTACATTAGCTCTTAAAAAAACTCTCTCTGATAAACATAATGTAATAATTGTAAAAAAACTTTTCAATAAATATTTTCCTATACATATTGCATACTGTTTTTTAAATAATCTTTTCATAATTTTGTTCATGAGCACTTTATAAAATACTTCCTTTAGTAAATATATCATGCAAATATAAAACAATATTTTTCAAAGACTGAAAAAAAGGTTAAGCTTTAAAGCTTTTCTTTCGCTATCTTTATAACTACCTTCATTTTATTCATGAACGTTTAAATAAAGCACTCTCTTTGTTAAATAAAGAATGGAATAATTATAGAATTATTTTTTTTAAAGATTCCATTTTTCCTACTTTCTAAATACTTAATAAACTCCTCTTCTTTATAACTTTCCTCTCATTCGTCAGTATTTTAACTTTCCCATATTCAATTCCATAAATCCCCATCAATTCCATCCCATATCCAATTCAAAATGGTTTAAAGGTTGGATTTGTTTAAAATTCAGTTCTACTGCAAGTTTCAGAAAAACGTTGCCAAAAGCGTAAAAGTTGTTTGAAAATTTTCAAGCTGAGAACATTAAATAAGTTTAGGCAGATATAAATACTCAGCTTATTCTTAATTTCACGGTTTAAAAACAGTCGAAACTTGTTAGCAAAAATGCGATATTCTTTCAAAATCTACGAACTAAAAATTAAAAAAAAGAAAACTTTTGAAAATGAAGAGCGAATAAGATAACCACTGGGTAAGAAAAAATTTTAGACGCACATTAGTTGAAAGTAAAGAAATATGTTTTTGTTCGAAATGAAGTGATAGGATAAAAGAAAAGTGTGCATTTCTTCTTAAAAGAAAAGTAAAAACAAACAAAGAAAAGAAATTCCATTACTTGCACCAGAATGGAAATATGCTTGATTTTACTGCCAGAATCCTTCTCCCTCTATCTTCCAAAATCTACTCTACATTAAAAAAAAAAAATAAGTCAAAGTAAATTTATCGTCTTAAAAAAAGGCAAAAGTTTTATAAAGAACGATGGAAAAAAATTAACTTTTAAGGAAAAAACTTTCAAATGCTGGAATATATCGCACGGTTGGTTTTGTTTGGATTTTCTAAGATTTTAATGCAGTTGAATATCTGAAAGTTCGAATTAAAAGAAGAATTTATTAAACTTGTGTAAGTCGAAGATGCAATGAAAAGTAGACGACTCTGGTAAGTACCAGTTATGTCTTCTCAAATTTAGAATTTCTGTTATAAAATATATTTGGAATAACACAGTTCATTTTATTAAAAATAAAAATATTCCGTTAAAATTTGATCACCAAACAGTGGGCTTAACTTTGATTTAGCCGGCTAGCAAATAAAAATAATAAGAATTTTAATATCGTGTTATGCCTTTTTCTATTAAACTATACTATTCTTAATGCTAAAGTGTTGTACAAAGATGCATTGTTAATGCCGAAATGTTATATAAAAACCTTTCAAAAGATATTATTTTCATCAAGTACACTGCACACGGGTTTTTTAAAGGCTTTCTTCATAATTTTGTTCATGAGCGCTTTATACAATGCTTTTATTACAAAATATATAATTCAAATAATAAAGAATATATCTTAAAGACTAAAAAAAGATTAAGCATTAAAACATTTCTGCCGTTTACTTTATTAGTACCTTCATTTTGTTGATGAACATTTAAATAAGGCACCCTCTTTCAAAAATTAAGAATACAATAATTACAGAATTGTTTTTTCTAAAGCTGCTATTTTTCTAATTACATAAACTCCTTCTCTTTATAAATTTCTTCTCATTTATCAGTATTTCAACTGTCCCGTATTCAATTCCATAAATGGTTTAAGAGTTGAATTTGTTTAAAATTCAGTTCTACTGCAAAGTTTCAGAAAAACGTTGCCAAAAGCGTAAATCTTGTTTGGAAATTCTCAAGCTGAGAACATTAAATAAATTTAGGCAGATATAAATACCAAGCTTATTCTTCATTTCTCGGTTTAAAGAACAGTCGAAACTGTTAGCAAAAATAAGAAATTCTTTCAAAATCTTCGAATTGAAAGTTAAGAAAAATAAAAATCATTGAAAATGAAAAACGAATAAGATAACCACCGTGGAAAAAAATTTCAGACGCGCATTAGTTGAAAGTAAAGAAATATGTTTTTGTTTGAAATGAAGTGATAGGATAAAAGAAAAGTGTGCATTTCTTCTTAAAAGCAAAAGTAAAACAAACAAAGAAAAAAAAGAAAGAAAAGAAATTCCTTTACTTGTATCAGAACGGAAATATGCTTGATTCTACTGCAAGAATCCTTCTCCCTCTAATCTTTCAAAATCTCCTCTTCTTTCTTAAAAAAAAAATAATAAAATAAAATAAGTCAAAGTAAAGTTATCGTCTTAAAAAAAAAAATGCAAAAGTTTTATAAAGAGGGATGGAAAAAATTAACTTTGAAAACGAAAAAGATGGAAAAAAACTTTCAAAATGCTGGAGATATCGCACCGGTTGCTTTTGTTTGGATTTTCTAAGATTTTAATGCAGTTGGATATCTGGAAGTTCGAATTAAAAAAAGAATTTATTAAACTTGTTTAGGGCGAAGATGTGAAATAGCAGCCGACTCTGGTAAGTAGCCAGCTATGACTTCTCAAATTTAGGATTTATGTCATAAAATATATTTGGAATAACACAGTTTGTTTTCATCTTTATAACTGGAAAACAATAGGATGGTTTAAAGGAATTACAGGCAAAGTATAAATATTAATCAATGTATATTAATTTTAAATTATTCTCTGATAGTATAAGAAAAATTAAACTTTATATTTTTATATACATCAAGTGATATAATTAAATTATTAAAACATCTCTGTTTTAGTTCTTTTCAATATTATTAGCATAAATAGATGATTTTATAAGCTGAATAAAATTTGATTATTAGGCAATCCAATTAATTTTGATCTAGCTGAAGTAAAAAAAAAAAAATTCATTTTAATAACTCAGTGTTGTGCCTTTTTGATAAAACTATTCTATGTTCTTAATGCTATACTATATAAAAATGTGTTCGTAATGCTGAAATGTTATACAAAGAGGTTGTTATAATGTTATATATAGATGCGTTTTTAATGAAAAAATATTATATAAAGATATAATCTTAAAACTGAAAGCATTACTTAAGTAAATGATTTTTTTTACGTATATGAGTTTGCTAAATGTGTATACTCAATACATAAATATTTGTTGAATTTTTATATAAATATGAACCTTTAAATTGTTTTTGTATATTTTTGTACATAACCGTATTCTATTAATCATTGTGCAATTTTTTTTACATTTTATATTATGTATTATTTTAAAGCTATTAATAATACGTAAAGTTAATGAAACTGAATTACTGAACACAAAAAATGTCGAGCTTTATATTATTTTGAATCCATATTTAAATTTACTTACTCAATTTTGTCTGAAAGGATTTTACCTTTTTACGTTAAAAATACATTACCTAATGTTCTTAATGCTGAAATGTTATATAAAGAGGTTGTTCTTATGTTATATAAAGATGCGTTTTTAATACAAAACTATTAAGTAAAGATATCATCTTAAAATGAAAGCATTAAATATTTTTTAACATTAGTACCATTAAAACATAAGCATGAAGTCCTCAGATACATTTCATTTGCTGATTTTGCTAAGTGTATGTATTAAATTTTTTATATTATGTAATATTTTATAGCTATTAAAAATGCGAAAACTTAATGAAACTAAATTATTAAACGTATAAAATGTTGACTTTTATATTATTTTAGATTATTTTGATTCCATGCTTAAATCACCTTGCTCAATTTTGCCCGAAAAGATTATACTTTTTTTATATTAAAAATATATTGCATAAACTTTTTAATGCTAAAATGTTTGTTATATAAAAATGCGTTCGTAATGCTAAAACGTTTATAAAGATGCGTTATTGCTGCTAAAATGTTATATAAAGATGCGTTCTTGCTGCTAAAGTGTTATATAAAGATGCGTTATTAAGGTTATGTTACATAAAATTCGTTCTTAACGCTGAAATATTATATAAAATATAATATTATATTTTAGAAATTATAATTAAAAGCATTAGTGTCCTTAATGCTAAACGGGTTACATAAAATTGTGTCCTTAATGCTAAATGGGTTACATAACATTGCGTTCTTAATGCTAAGAGGGTTATATAATATTTTGTTTTTAATGCTAAAAGGGTTACATAAAGTTGCGTTTTTAATGTAAAAATATTATATAATGATATAATCTCAAAATGGAAGCATTAAATATTTTGTAACATTATTTCCATTGAAAAACAAAAATGAAGTCTTCAAATACAATTCACATCTTTTACTTATATGATCTCAGAACCATTTGTAAAACATTACTTCCCATGAAACATGAAAAACTTTGTCCTGAAAAAGACTTGGAAACAATTCTTACCTGGCTCTTCATTCCCAATCGTTGACATGGTTTGCCTCCGTGAATTTTCAATTTTCTTTCTCCGACTCTTACAGAAGAAAAATGACTGAATTTGCAGAACGACAGGGCAAAAAAATTCTTTTTTTTTCTTCTTTTTATTCCGAGAAATTCCGATTGCCCTCTTCCGTTCTGTCACCAAATGAAAGACAGACGGCCAGACACGAGCGTGAACCCACACTTTTCGCCAAGGTGCAGGGAGCTTTAATATTTCACGACTTATTCCTGTACAGATGCGTCCCCGAGACATTATTACTGCCACGGTCCACTTCTTTTCCGCGTCGTTTTTCAAAATTTTCGCCTACCTGTCAGTTGGGGTTCAAAATTGCAATGATTTCAGTGTTCGCAAGGTATTTGTGGAGCTCTTTTTTTCACTTTTTCATTGGTATATCCAGGGCTGAAGCAAAATGTGAGAATTTTTTTCGTTATTTAAAAAATTTGCTTTCATGAAATAAATGTCAACTGAATTTTAAATATTGTAGTCGAGCGTTACATATGTCAGAGAATTTTAAATAACAACATTCTTTCTTGTTAAATTACTGAACTTGGAAAACGACGACTTTTATATTATTTTTGACTCCATATTGAAATCTCCTTATACAATTTTTTCCGAAAAGATTTCACCTTTTACTACATTAAAAATATATTACATAAGAGTGTGTTCTTAAAGCTAAAGTGCTATATAAAGATGCGTTCTGAATACTTAAAGTGGTATATAAAGATACGTTCTAAATGTTTAAATGTTATATAAAGATGCCTTCTGAATGTTTAAAGTGATATATAAAGATGAGTTCTGAATGCTTAAGGGGATTATAAAGATGCGTTTTGAATGCTTACATGTTATATAAAGAGGTTGTTCTTACGATATAGAGGTTATTACATAAAGATGTGTCTATTACAAAAAAGATTTAAAGTAAAAACATTAAAAAAATATATAATCGTAAAATGAAAGCATTAAATATTATTGAACATTATTTCCATTGAAAATAAAATGGAAGTCTTCAAATACAATTCATATCTTTTACTTACATGATTTGAGAACCATTTGTAAAACAATGAAAGACACTACTTCCCATGAAACACGAAACGAAAAAGTTTGTCCTCAAAAAGACTTGGGAACTATTCTTACCTGGTTCTTCATTCCTAATCGTTGACATGGTTTGCCTCAGCGAATTTTCAATTTTCTTTCTCCGACTCTTACAGAAGAAAAATGACCGAATTTGCAGAACGACGGGGTAAAATCTCTTTTTTTTCCCTACCTTTATTCCGAGAAATTCCGATTACCCTCCTCCGTTCTGTCATCAAATGAAAGACAGACGGCCAGACACGAGCTTGAACCCACACTTTTCGCCAAGGTGCAGGAGGCTTTAATATTTCACGCCTTATTCCTGTATAGATGCGTTCCCCGAGACGTTATTACTGCCACGGTCCACTTCTTTTCCGTGTTGTTTTTCAAAATTTGTACCGACCTGTCAGTTTGGGTTCATGATTGCAATGATATTCAGTTTTCAGAAGGTGTTTGTGAAACTATTTTTTTCACTTTTTCAATGCTCATTTTTTCACTATTTTTTTCACTTTTTCAATCCAGGGATCAAGCAAAATTTGAGAGTTTTTTTCGTAGCTTAAAAAATGTGTTTCCATGAAGTAAATGTCAATTGAATTTTAAACATTATAGTGGAGCATTACATATGCCAGATAATTTTAAATAACAATTTTTTTTTTCTTCTTAAATTGCTGACTTCTATTACTGACTACTAAATTATTACTTTTTAAATGACTCTATATTTAAATCTCCTTTGTCAATACTGTCCAAATAGATTTTACTTTTTTACATTAAAAATATATTATATAACAGTGTGTTCTTAAAACTAAAGTGTTATACAAAAATATGATCTTAAAATGAGACCATTAAATATTTTTTAACATTATTTTCATTGAAAATATTTAAATACATTTACATATATGATTTTGCTAAGTGTGGATACTCAAAACATACATTTTTTGTAACATTTTATGTTATGGAATATTTTAAAGCACTGTTCTTAAAGCTAAGGTGTTATATAAAGAAGTGCTCTTAATACTAAGGTGTTATATAAAGATGTGCTCTTAATACTAAGGTGTTATATAAAGATGTGCTCTTCATGCTAAGGTGTTATATAGAGATGCACTCTTAATGCTAAAATGTTATATAAAGAGGTTGTTCTTATGATATAGAAGTTATTACATGAAGATGCATTTTTAGTATAAAAATATTAAATAGAGATATAATTTTAAAATGAAAGCGTTAAATATTCTTTAACTTTATTTCTATTGAAAAATAAAAATGAAGCTTTCCAATACAATTCAAATCTTTTACTCATATGATTTCAGAACTATTTGCAAAACATTAAAATGACATTACTTCCCATCAAACATGAAAAACTTTGCCCTCAAAAGACTTGGAACCTATTCTTACCTGTTTCTTCATTCCCAATCGTTGACATGGTTTGCCTCCGTGAATTTTCAATTTTCTTTCTCCATTTCTTACAGAAGAAAAATGACCGAATTTGCAGAACGACAGGGGTAAAAACTCTTTTTTTTTCTTCTTTTTATTCCGAGAAATTCCGATTGCCCTCCTCCGTTCTGTCATCAAATGAAAGACAGACGGCCAGACACGAGCTTGAACCCACACTTTTCGCCAAGGTGCAGGGGAATTTAATATTTCACGCCTTATTCCTGTATAGATACGTCTCCGAGACGTTATTACTGCCACGGTCCACTTCTTTACCACGTCGTTTTTCAAAATTTGCGTTAACCTGTCAGTTGGGGTTCAAAATTGCAATGATATTCAGTGCTCACATAGTTTCACAACGTATTTGTGAAACTATTTTTTTTTAATTTTTTCGATGGTATATCCAGGGCTCAGGCAATATTTGAGAATTTTTTTCGTTGTTTAAAAAAATGTTTTTTCATGAAATAAATGTCATATGTATTTTAAATATTGTAGTCGAGCATTGTATATGCTAGAGAATTTTAGATAACGTTATTTTTACTTTTAAAGAAGTGCACTACGGTATTATATAAAGAAGGGCACTACGGTATTATATAAAGAAGGGCACTACGGTATTATATAAAGAAGGGCACTACGGTATTATATAAAGAAGTGCTCTACGGTATTATATAAAGAAGTGCTCTACGGTATTATATGAAGAAGCGCTCTACGGTATTATACAAAGAAGCGCTCTACGGTATTATATAAAGAAGCGCTCTCGGTATTATATAAAGAAGCGCTCTCCGGTATTATATAAAGAAGCGCTCTCCGGTATTATATAAAGAAGCGCTCTCCGGTATTATATAAAGAAGCGCTCTCCGGTATTATATAAAGAAGTACTCTATGGTAAAGAAGTGCTGGATGGTATTATATAAAGAAGTGCTTTACGGTATTATATAAGGAAGTGCTCTACGGTATTACTTAAAGACATGTTCTACGGTATTAATCAAAGGTGCGTTCGTAATGCTACGGTATTAGATAAAGATATAATGTTAAAATGGAAGCATTAAATAGTATTTAACATTAGTTCCATTGAAAATAAAAATGAAGTCTTTAAATACAATTCATATATTTTACTTACATGATTTCAGAACCACTTGTAAAATAATAAGAAACACTACTTTCCACAAAACACAAAAAACTTTGTCCACAAAAGACTTGAAACTATTCTTACCTAGTTCTTCGTTCCCAATCGTTGACATGGTTTGCCTCCGTGAATTTTCAATTTTCTTTCTCCGACTCTTACAGAAGAAAAATGACAGAATTTGCAGAACGACAGGGTAAAAAATTCTTTTTTCTTTCTTTTTATTCCGAGAAATTCCAATTGCCCTCCTCCGTTCTGTCATCAAATGAAAGACAGACGGCCAGACGCGAGCTTGAACTCACACTTTTCGCCAAGGTGCAGGGGGCTTTAATATTTCATGCCTTATTCCCATATAGATGTGTCCCCGAGATGTTACTACTGCCACGGTCCACTTCTTTTCCGCGGCGTTTTTCAAAATTTGCGCCAACCTGTCAGTTGGGGTTCGAAATTGCAATGATATTCAGTGTTCGCAAGGTATTTCTGAAACTATTTTTTTCACTTTTTCACTTTTTCTAAAATTTGAGAATTTTTTCGTTGTTTAGAAAAATGTGCTTTTATGAAATAAATGTCAACAGAATTTTAAATATTTTAGTTGAGCATTACATGTGCCAGAGAATTTTAAATAACATTATTCTTTTTTCGTTAAAGAAGTGTTCACTTTTTAATGGTGTATCCAGGGCTCAGGGAAAAAAAATTTTCAATTTTTTTCGTTGTTTAAAAAAATATGCTTTCATGTCAACTGAATTTTAATATTGTAGTTAAGCATTACATATGCCAGAATGTTAAATAACAACATTTTTTTTTCTTTTAAAGACGTGTTCTGCGGTATTCCTTAAAGACGTGTTCTGCAGTATTTGTTAAAGACGTGTTCTATGGTATTTGTTAAAGACGTGTTCTATGGTATTTCTTAAATATGTGTTCTACGGTATTAATCAAAAACGTGTTCTACGGTATGAATCAAAAACGTGTTCTACGGTATTAATCAAAGACATGTTGAAAAAATTGAAAAACAAAAAGGAAGTCTTAAAATACAATTAATATCTTGTATTGTTTTACAAATGGTTCTGAAATCATATATATAAAAGACATTACTTCCCAAAAAAACAACAAAAACTTTGTCCTCAAAAGACTTGATACTATTATTACCTGGCTCTTCATTCCCAATCGTTGACAGGGTTTGCTTCCGTGAATTTTCAATTTTCTTTCTCCGACTCTTACAGTAGAAAAATGACCGAATTTGCAGAACGACAGGGTAAAAAAAAATTTTTGTTCTCTTTTACTTCGAGAAATTCCGATTGCCCTCCTCCCTTCTGTCATCAATTGAAAGACAGACGGCCAGACACGAGCTCGAACCCACACTTTTCGCCAAGGTGCAGGAGGCTTTAATATTTCACGCCTTACTCCCGTATAGATGCGTCTCAGAGATGTTATTACTGCAACGGTCCACTTCTTTTCCGCATCGTTTTACAAAATTTGCGAAAACCTGTCAGTTGGGGTTCAAAATTGCAATGATATTCAGTGCTCACAAGGTATTTGTGAAACTATTTTTTTTCACTTTTTCAGTGCTATAACCAGGGCTCAGGAAAAAATTTGCGAATTTTTTTCGTTGTTTAAAAAATGTGCTTTCATGAAATAAATGTCAGCTGTATTTTAAATATTGTTGTTGAGCTTTACATATGCCAGAATTTTAAATAACAACAGCCTTTTTTCTTTGTAAGATGTGCTCTACGGTGTTATATAAAGAATTGTTCTACGGTATTATATAAAGAATTGTTCTACGGTATTATATAAAGAATTGTTCTACGGTATTATATAAAGAATTGTTCAACGGTATTATATAAAGAATTGTTCAACGGTATTAAATAAAGAATTGTTCAACGGTATTAAATAAAGAAGTATTCTACGGTATTATATGAAGAGGTATTCTACAGTATTATATAAAGAAGTGTTCTTCGGTATTATATGAAGAGGTGCTTTACAGTATTATATAAAGAAGTGTTCTACGGTATTATTTAAAGAAGTGTTCTAACTACGGTATTATTACTACTTAACTACTACTACTACTTATTATTACTACTACGGTATTATTATTACTTAAAGTGTTCTAAGCTATTACTTAAATTGTTCTACGGTATTACTTAAAGTGTTCCACGGTATTACTTAAAGATGCGTTCTTAATACTACGGTATTATATAAAGATATAATGTTAAAATGTAAGCATTAAATATTTTTTAACATTATTTTCATTGAAAAATAAGTCTTCAAATACAATTCATATCTTTTATTGTATTACAAATGGCTCTAAAATCATATAAGTAAAAGACATTACTTGCCATGAAACATGAAAAACTTTGTCCTCAAAAGGACTTGGAAACTATCCTTACCTAGTTCTTCATAACCAATCGTTGACATGGTTTGCCTCCGTGAATTTTCAATTTTCTTTCTAAAACTCTTACAGAAGAAAAATGACCGAATTTGCCGAACGACAGGGTAAAAATTCTTTTTTTCTTCTTCTTTTATTCCGTGAAATTCCGATTGCCCTCCTCCGTTCTGTCACCAAATGAAAGACAGACGGCCAGACACGAGCTTGAACCCACACTTTTCGCCAAGGTGCAGGAAGCTTTAATATTTCACGCCTTATTCCCATATAGATGCCTCCGCGAGACGTTATTACTGCCACGGTCCACTTCTTTTCCGCGTCGTTTTTCAAAATTTGCGCCAACCTGTCAGTTGGGGTTCGAAATTGCAATGATATTCAGTGTTCGCAAGGTATTTGTGAAACTATTTTTTTTATTTTTCCAATGGTATATCCAGGGAGGAGGCAGAATTTGACATCTTTTTTTCGTTGTTTAAAAAATGTACTTTCATGAAATAAATGTCAACTGAATTTCAAATATTATAGTGAAGCAATACATGTGCCAGAATTTTAAATAATAACATTTTTTTTCTTTTAAAGAAGTGTTCTGCGGCATTATATAAAATTGCGTCCTACGGTATTATATAAAGATGCGTCTTGCGGTATTACATAAAGATGCGTCTTGCGGTATTACATAAAGATGCGTCTTGCGGTATTACATAAAGATGCGTCTTGCGGTATTACATAAAGATGCGTCTTGTGGTATTACATAAAGATGCGTTCTGCGATATTACATAAAGATGCGTTCTGCGATATTACATAAAGATGCGTTCTGCGATATTACATAAAGATGCGTTCTGCGATATTACATAAAGAGGCGTTCTGCAGTATTACATAAAGATGCGCTCCGCAGTATTACATAAAGATGCGTTCTGCAGTATTACATAAAGATGCGTTCTGCAGTATTACATAAAGATGCGTTCTGCAGTATTACTTAAAAATGCGTTCTTAATGCTACGTTATTAAAGATTACGGTATTAAAGATAAAATGGTAAAATGGAAGTATTAAATATTCTTTAACATTTAACATTTCAATATTTTAATACTTTACAAATGGTTCTGAAATCATATAAGTGAATGACAATATTTCCCCCAAAAAAACGAAACACTTTGTCCTCAAAAGACTTGGAAACTATTCTTACCTGGCTCTTCATTCCCAATCGTTGACATGGTTTGCCTCTGTGAATTTTCAATTTTCTTTCTCCGACTCTTACAGAAGAAAAATGACCGAATTTGTAGAACGACAGGGTAAAAATTCTTTTTTTCTTCTTCTTTTATTCCGAGAAATTCCAATTGCCCTCCTCCGTTCTGCCATCAAATGAAAGACAGACGGCCAGACACGAGCTTGAACCCACACTTTTCGCCAAGGTGCAGGAGGCTTTAATATTTCACGCCTTATTCCCATATAGATACGTCCCCGAGACGTTATTACTGCCACGGTTCACTTCTTTTCCGTGTCGTTTTTCAAAATTTGCGCCAACCTGTCAGTTGGGGTTCAAAATTGCAATGATTTCAGTGTTCGCAAGGTATTTGTGAAACTACTTTTTTTTCACTCTTTCAGTGGTATATCGAGGGACCCAAGCAGAATTTGAGAATTTTTTTTCGTTATTTAGAAATGTGCTTTCAGGAAATAAACGTCAACTGAATTTTAAATATTGTAGTTGAGCATTGTATACGCGACAGAATTTGAAATATTGTATTTGAGCATTGTATATGTCAGAGAATTTTAAATAACATTCTTTTTTTTAATTTTATTTTTGCGTCTCAATAAATATTACTGACTTAACTTAAAATCATTATGGCAAAATAAGTCGATATTACTTTCAATAATTAAAGAATATCAATTTAATTGTTAAATGATTACTGTTGTAGAATTATGTAATAAAATTACAAAATATTGTATTATGTGTATAAATATTGAAGGGGATCTTTAATTAAGAATTAGGTAATCGTAATAAATTATGCTTTAACTAAATGTTAACTCAATAATTTTGATGGTTATAATTATTTTTAACGATTTGATAACAATATTTACTAATTTTATTACCTTTTTTTCGAGGATTGTTTTTCATTAGAAATACATTACAGTTTTGTTTTTAATAGTATTTCAGAATATTCTTTTCTACGATACATGTAAGAAAATTACAAAATTTGTTTTAAGGCAATAAAGATGTGTAACTACAGAGAAAAATTACAAAGAGTTATAATGAGAGTAATAAGATTAATTCGTAATATACGAATGCATTCGCACCGAAATGAATAATTCTATGTTTAATTTATTTAATAATTCTATGCTTGAATTGATTGATTAACAATTTTCTATTAAAATTGATTGAACAGTTAGTTCTATGCTAAATAAAATAAGAATTCAAAAAGAATTTTTGTTCAATGTATATTAATATATAATTGTTCAATCTATTTCAGAATAGAATTTTATTCAATATATAATAAAATAGAATTCTTATTCAATATATATTAAAATAGAATTATTGTTCAATCTATATTAGAATAGAATTCTTGTTCAATCTATAATCTTGTTCAATCTTTTTCTATTCTAAAAATTTAGATTGAACAAGAATTCCATTCTAAAATTGATTTAACAAAAATTCTATTCTAAAATTGATTTAACAAAAATTCTATTCTAAAATTGATTTAACAAAAATTCTATTCTAAAATTGATTTAACAAAAATTCTATTCTAAAATTGATTTAACAAAAATTTTTTAGTATAATCCTTTAGTAGCGTGTATTACATTAACTGCTTTCTGAAAGTAAGACTCGATGGACGATTGTAACGTGCATAAAGGTCTGGTTCCGGTTTTCCGGTTCATGGGAACACTTTAGTGCTTGTTAATAAAAATTAATATATACAAACAATGAATCTGGATTATTTTCACACTTCTCGAATCTACGCCGAATCTAATTGCCTGGTGTGCGGCAGACCTTAATTAGCACAAGCGTGATAATTACTTAAGCTTAATTACCATAAGGGGTTCACTTTGAAAAATAAGCGGAAACTCCGGCCTATTCTGCCACTTCAGAGAAAATAATTAAGAACAACACTTCAGGTCGACTATTCGCAGAGCTCTCTCTTCTTCCTTAAAAATCTTCTTTTAAAACAACCCGTCAAGAGAGAGAAGGGGAGGATCAGCTTCCCTCACTTCTCATTGGAGTAAACATTTCTCGGCTCTTGGTCTATTCCCAATCACGATAGAACAACTCATGGAATAGTTCATTTTCTATCTGTAGTTATTTCGACATATGAAGGCCATACATACATTCGCTAATTTCTTGAGTCTTATTATACATGACACTGATTATCTACTAATAAATTTGAGTGACAAGTTGTTCTCATTAGTGCAAAACGCTAATTGCCTGTAATATGATTACCCACAATAATGCTTGTCTGCTATCAAAGTTGAGTGATGTGTTGTATTATATGCTTGTCAAATAACATAAATTGATTTCTCCTGGGCATGAAATGCCAAAACTCTTTTCGTGAGAAAAAAATGCTACAATATGCTTTGTTGTTTTTCAGTAAAATAACATGTCATCGATAGATAATTGTTTTTGTAAGTAGGACATTTGGTTTTTCCTTTTGTTAGGAATATTTCTTTCCATGTAGAACTATTCAAAATCTTTTTCTTTCGTTTTATGGCTCTATTAACAATAACAATACACAATACTAATCTGTCTTTTAAAAGTTAAATTAATTTACTTTTATCATTGAAATAATTCTTAAAAAGATATATACAAAAATGTCCTAAATTTCTTTCAGAAGTAATCTAAGTGAGCAGGTAGGTGAATTTTAGGTGAATACTATAAACATTAATTTGGATATACATCAATAAATAACAGCAACATCAACCAGGTTCGCTTTTTCAATCTGGATAGAAGGATTGCTAAACACCCTTACATCTCCTCAGATAATCCACTTTAATACATTCCTCGAGTTGTGCATTCCTATACACAACTCCATTTCGCCTGCCATAATAGAAACTCTTCTTCTCCCTACAACGGTCATGAAACATAAAAAGATTGCCTTATTACTCTTCTAACATTACGAATTTATTATTCCATCAGTCCTGGGCAACACGTTGAATCCGAGATTGTTTCTCTACCCGATTCCTATTTCTCCAATGCTCTCTGCTATTTTTACGAGCTACCATTTGTTATTTTCGTTTCCAGAGAGCAATGGATAAGCATGTAAAACAAATTTGGCTCATCTTTTTCATGCAAAATAAGTCGTGAATAGTGAAAGGGGCATCCTCTGATTTTTGTGTAAAAAGAGCATGTTTGGTAATCGCTGTTAATGCTCTCTTTATACAATAAAAATATGTCATTTTTTTCATTTCCTACTATTATTTCACACTCTCCCTATATATATATATATCTTGTTCAAATTTTCAATCATTATTAAAATACTTTTTATTCATTCACACAAGTTCAAATACATTTTTTTAAACTTGTATTGAATGACAAATATTAAAAATTTTTTATGAATAATAAATTAATATTTTTAATTTTATTAATATTTTTAATTGTATTATTATTGTGAATTACAGTTTTTAATGAATTAATATTTTTTTTTCAAATTTTAATTCATTAAGTAAATTTAAGTAATTAATTTTGAGGTTTTTTTATATTTAAGTTGCATGTATCTAATAATAGATGGCGCGAGATGTAAGAGGAAAATTTCAACTTTATTTGTGAAGCACTTTTCTGCAATATAGTGAAAAAAAGTAGGAATTGACTTTAAAAAGATTTTTTCATATTACATGTTTTTCTTAAATCTCTTGTTATTTGTTGGCATTTTTTACTATTGGTAAGTGGATATTGTATTAAGAAAAAAAATACAATATACAATAATAATCTACCTTTTATAAATTAAATTAACTAATTTTTTTCATTAAAATACTTCTAAAGATATATACAAAAATGTTCTAAATTTCTTTCAGAAGTAATCTAAGTGAACAGGTAGGTGAATTTTAGGTGAATACTGTATAAATTAATTTGGATATACATCAATAAATAACAGCAACATTAACCAGGCTCGCTTTTTCAATCTGGAGAGAAGAATTGAGAAACACCCTTACCTCTCCTCAGAGAATCCACTTTAATACATTTCTAGAGTCGAGCATTCCTATCCACAACTCCATTTCGGCTGCCATAATAGAAACTTTTCTTCTCCCTACGATGGTCACGAAACATAAAAAAATTGCCTTATTACTCTTCTAACATTACGAATTTATTATTCCTTCAGTCCTGGGCAACACGTTGAATCAGAGATTGTTTCTCTACCCGATTCCGATTTCTTCAGTGCTCTCTGCTATTTTTACGAGAAACCATTTGTTATTTTCGTTTCCAGAGAGCAATGGATAAGCATGCAAATCAATTTTGGTTCATCTTTTTCTTGCAAAATAATTCGTGAATATTGAAAGCGGCGTCCTTTTATTTTTGTGTAATAAGAGCAGGTTTGTTAATCACTGTTAAAGTTATCTTTGTGCAATAAAAATATCATTTTTTTTATCTTTTAAGTCCCTTAGCACTTATTTATATTCTTTTCTACTGGTAGGTGGATATTGTGTTAAGAAAAAAAAATCAAACTAAAATAACTCATTTTATGTTGAAATAATAATTATTGAATAAGCAATTAAATATTTGCTGATTTAGGATGATTTACCCCAACGACGGTTAGACGACTGATTTAGGAGTAATTTCTCCCAATATTTATTGTTGTAAAATCTCAAAAACTGTAGATAATCCTCACTGTATCTTCCCTAGTAGAGAAATGAACAAAAGACATATAATACGTCTCTTTTCTCTTTTTCAATAAAATATTATGACACCGATAGATAAGTGTTTATATAAGTCGGACAATTTGTTTAACCATTCTTACAAATATTTTTTCCCGTATAAAGCTGTTCAAAATCTTTTTCTTTCTCCAATAACAACAACAATACACAACAATAATCTATCTTCTATTTAAATGAACTTACTTTTTTCATTGAAAGAATTCTAAAGATATATATACACATGTCATAAATTTCTTTTGGAAGTAATCTAAGTGAACGGGCAAGGTGAGATTTAGGTGAATATAAAATTATTTTGAATATACATTAATAAATAACAACAGCATCAATCAGGCTCGCTTTTTCAATCTGAAGAGAAGAATTGCGAAACACCCTTACCTCTCCTCAGAGAATCCACTTTAATACATTTCTCGAGTCGTGCATTCCTATCCACAACTCCATTTCGCCTGCCTTAAGAGAAACTTTTCTTCTCCCTACAACGGTCATGAAACATAAAAAGATTGCCTTATTACTCCTCTAACATTACGAATTTATTATTCCATCAGTCCTGGGCAACACGTTGAATCCGAGATTGTTTATCTACCCGATTCCGATTTCTTCAATGCTCTCTGCTATTTTTACGAGCCCCCATTTGTTATTTCCGTTTTCCATAGAGCAATGGATAAGCATGCAAAACAATTTTGGTGCATCTTTTTCTTTGCAAAATAAGTCGTGAATATTGAAAGGGGCATCCTTTTATTTTTGTGCAATAAGAACGGATTTGTTAATCCGCGTTAACGTTCTCTTTCTGCAATAAAAATATATCATTTTTTTTGTCTTTTAATTCTCTTGTTACATGCTGGTATTTTTTCTATTGATAGGTGGCTATTATATTAAGAAAAAACAAAGTCAAGCCAAAATAATTGATTTTATGTTCAAATAATAATTATCGAATTATCGTCTAAATATTTGCTGATTTATTACGATTTACACCAATTATGGTTAGACGAACTGATTTAGGAGGAATTTTCCATAACATTTCTTATTTTAAAATCTCGAAAAGTGTAGTTAATACTTACCGTATCTTAACTAGTAGAGAAATAAACAAAAGACGTATAAAGTGTCTCTGTTCTATTTTTCAGTAAAATGTTATGACATCGATAAATAAGTCTTTATATAAGTGGAAAATTTTGTTCGTACATTCTTACAAATATAATTTTTCGTATAAGACTGTTCCAAATCTTTTTCTTTTGTCTTATGGCTCTACTAACTGCAACAATATACAATAGCAATCTACCTTTTATATGTTAAACTAATTTACTTTTTTCATTGAAAGAGCTTTTAAAGATATATAAAAATGTCATAAATATTCTGTCAGAAGTGATCTAAGGGAACAGGCGAGGTGAGATTTACGTGAATACAAAATTAATTTAGATATACATCAATAAATAACAGCAACATCAACCAGGCTCGCTGTTTCAATCTGGAGAGAAGAATTGGGAAACACCCTTACCTCTCCTCAGAGAATCCACTTTAGTACATTTCTCGAGTCGTGCATTCCTATCCACAACTCCATTTCGCCTGCCATGATAGAAACTTTTCTTCTCCCTACAATGGTCATGGAACATAAAAAGATTTCCTTATTACTCTTCTAACAATTCGAATTTATTATTCCATCAGTCCTGGACAACACGTTGATCGGATTACGATTTATTCAGTGCTCTCTGCTATTTTTATGAGCCTCCATTTGTTATTTCTGTTTTCCAGAGAGCAATGGATAAGCATGCAAAACAATTTTGGTTCACTTTTTCTTGAAAAAAAAGTTGTGAATATTGAAAGGGGCATCCTTTTATATTTTATGTAATAAGAGCAGGTTTGTTAATCATTGTTAACGTTCTTTATATGCAATTAAAATATGTCATTTTTTTTGTCTTTTAAATCTCGTGTTGGTGTTTTTTCTGCTAGTAGGTGGCTATTGTATAAAGAAAAAAAATTAAACTAAAACAACCGATTTTATGCTCAAATAATAATTATTGAATTATCATTTAAACATTTGCTGATTTAGGACGATTTATTCCAACGACTGATTTTGGAGGAATTTGTTGTTGTAAAATCTAGAAAACTGCAGATAATACTCTATCTTAACAAGTAGAGATACACACGAAAGACATATGAAGTGTCTCTTTTCTATTTTTCAGTAAAATGTTATGATATCGATAGATAAGTGTTTATATAAGTGAAAAATTCTTGTCCACTCTCGCAAATAAGTTTTCCATATAAAACTGTTCAAAATCTTTTTCTTTGGTTTTATGGCACTATTAACTACACATATATACAATAGTAATTTATCTTTTATGAGTTAAATTAATTTACTTTTTTCATTGAAAGTACTTTTAAAGATACATAAAAAATATCATAAATTTCTTTCAGAAGTGATCTAAGTGGTGACAAGGTGGCTCATCTTTTCTTGCAAAATAAGTCGTGAATATTGAAAGGAGCAATCTTTTTATTTTTTTGTGTAATAAGAGTAGATTTGTTAATCACTGTTAAAGCTCTCTTTATAAAATAAAAATATATAATTTTTTTTTGTTTTTTAAGGTTCTTGTTGGTATTTTTTTCTATTGGTAGGGGGCTATTATATTAAGGAAAAGAAATCATTCCAAAAAAACTGATTTCATTTTTGCAAAAATAATTATTGAATTAGCATTTAAATATTTGCTTGTTAAGGACGATTTACCCCAATGACGGTTAGACGACTGATTTAGAAGGAATTTTCCCCAACATTTCTTGTTGTAATATCTCGAAAACTGTAGATAATACTCACTGTATCTTAACTAGTAGAGAAATAAACAAAAGACATATAAAGTGTCTCTTTTCTATTTTTCAGTAAAATGTTATGACATCGATAGATAAGTGTTTATATAAGTGGGTCATTTTGTTTGTCCATTCTTACAAATATTTTTTTCCGTATAAGACTGTTCAAAATCTTTTTTTTTGTCTAATAACTACAACGATGTACAATAATAATCGATATAAGTTCATTTAATTTACTTTTTTTATTGGAAGAACTCTTAAAGATATATTTAAAAATATCATAAATTTCTTTCAGAAGTAATCTAAGTGAAAGGTGAGATTTAGGTGAACACAAAATTAATTTGGATATACATCAATAAATAACAGCAACACCATGCTCACTTTTCAATCTGGAGAGAAGATTTGAGAAACACCCTTACCTCTCCCCAAAGAATCCACTTTAATACATTTCTCGAGTCGTGCATTCCTATCCACAACTCCATTTAGCCTGCCATAATAGAAACTTTTCTTCTCCCTACAATGGTCATGAAACATACAAAGATTGCCTTATTACTCTTCTAACATTACGAATTTATTATTCCTTCAGTCCTCTGCAACACGTTGAATCCGAGATTGTTTATCCACCCGATTCCAATTTCTTCAATGCTCTCTGCTATGTTTACGAGCCACCATTTGTTATTTTCGTTTTCCAGAGAGTAATGGATAAGCATGCAAAACAGTTTTGGCTCATATTTTTCTTGCAAAATAAGTCGTGAATATTGAAAGGGGAGTCTTTTTATTTTTTGTGTAATAAGAGCAGATTTATTAATTGTTGCTGTTAACGTTTTCTCTGTGCAATAAAAATATATAATTTTTTTTGACTTTTAGAGCTCTTGGTCTTATTGATAATTTATGTAAATGTAATTTATTGATATTTTTTTCTATTGGTAAGTGGTTATTGTATTAAGAAAAAAAAATCAAGTTTAAACAACTGATTTTATATTCAAGTAATAATTGTTGAATTAACATTTAAATATTTGCTGATTTAAAACGATTTATCCCAACGATGGTTAGACGATTGATTTGGGTGGAATTTTCACCAACTTTTCTTGTAAAATCTTGAAAACTGTAGATAATTTTCACTGTGTTTTAACTAGTAGAAAAATGAAGAAGAGGCATATAAAGTGTCTCTTTTATCTTTTGCAGTAAAATGTTATAACATTGATAGATATAGCATTTTACTGAATAATTTAAAGTGCAACAATTTTACATCGATAATATGTAATCGGGAATTTCTGTTTACCCATTCTTAAAAATATTTTTTTTCCATATAAATTTGTTCAAAATCTCTTTCTTTGGTTTTATGGCTCTAATAACTACAACAATAAATAATAGTAATCCTTCCTTTATAAGTTAAATTAATTTACTTTTTTCATTGAAAGAACACTTAAAGATATATTAAGAAATTTCATAAATTTCTTTCAGAAGTAATCGAAGTGAACAGGCAAGGTGAGATTTAGGTGAATGCAAACTTAATTTGGATATACATCCATAAATAGCAGCAACCTCAACCAGGCTCGCTTTTTCAAAATGGTGAGAAGAATTGCGAAACACCCTTACCTCTCCTCAGTACATTTCTCGAGTCGTGCATTCCTATCCCCAACTCCATTTCGCCTTCCATAATAGAAACTTCTCTTCTCCCTACAATGGTCATGAAACATAAAAAGATTGCCTTATTACTCTTCTAACATTACGAATTTATTATTCCATCAGTCCTGGGCAACACGTTGAATCCGAGATTGTTTATCTACCCGATTCCGATTTCTTCAGTGCTCTCTGCTATTTTTACGAGAAACCATTTGTTATTTTCGTTTTCCAGAGAGCAATGGATAAGCATGCAGAACAATTTTGGGCACATCTTTTTCTTGCAAAATAAATCGTGAATATTGAAAGCTGCATCCTAATATTTTTTGTGTAATAAGAGCAGATATGTTAATCACTGTTAACGTTTCTCTTTATGCAAAAAAAAATATTTTTTTTTTGTCTTTTAAAGTTCTTGTATTTATTGATAATTTGTGTAAATGTAATTTATTGAATATTTTTTTCTATTAGAGGTGGGTATTTTATGAAGAAAAAAAAATCAAACTAGAACAATTTTTATTATGTTCAAATAATAATTAATGAATTAACACTTAAATATATTCTGATTTAGGACACTTTACTTCCCCGACAGTTAGACGACTGATTTAAGAGTAATTTTCCCCCAACATTTCTTGTTGTAAAATCTCGAAAACTGTAGATAACACTCGTTGTATCTTAACTAGTAGAGAAATAAACAAAATACATATAAATTGTAACTTTTCTATTTATCAGTAAAATGTTATGACATCCATAGATAATTGTTTATATAGGTGGAAAATGCTTGTCCATTCCTACAAATATTTCTTTCCCGTATAAAGCTGTTCAAAATATTTCTGTAATAACTATCACAATATACAATAATAATCAATCGTCTGTAAGTTAAATTAATTTATTTTTTCACTGAAAGAAATCTTAAAGATATATACAAAAACGCCATAAATATCATTCAGAAGTTATCTAAGTGAACAGGCAAGGTGAGATTTAGGTGAACATTAATTTGTATATGCATCAATAAATAACAGCAACATCAAGCAGGCTCGCGTTTTCAATCTGGAGAGAAGAATTGCGAAACACCCTTACCTCTCCTCAGAGAATTCACTTTAATACAGTTCTCGAGTCGTGCATTCCTATCCACAACTCCATTTCGTCAGCCACAACAGAAACTTTTCTTCTGCCTACAATGGTCATGGAACATATAAAGATTGCCTTATTACTCTTCTAACATTACGAATGTATTATTCCATCAGTCCTCTGCAACACGTTGAATCCGAGATTGTTTATCTACCCGATTCCGATCTCTTCAATGCTCTCTGCTATTCTTAATAACCACAGTTTGTTGTTTTTGTTTCCAATGAACAATGGATAAGCATGCAAAACAATTTTGGCTCATCTTTTTCTTGCAAAATAAGTCGTGAATATTGAAAGGGGCGTCCTTTTATTTTTGTGTGATAAGAGCAGGTTTGTTAATCACTGTTAAAGTTATCTTTAAGCAATAAAAATTTACCATTTTTTTTTTGTCTTTTAAGTTTATTGTCACTTATTGATATTTTTTTCTATTGTTAGGTGACTATTATATTAAGAAAAAAAACCAAGATAGAACAATTGGAAAAATATAATTATTGAGTTAAAATTTAAATAATTGCTCATTTATGACTATTTACCACAACGACAGTTAGACGACTAATTTAGGAGAAATTTTCCCCAACATTTTTTGTTGTAAAATCTCAAAAACTGTAGATAGTACTCACTGTATCTAAACTAGTAGAGAAATAAACAAAAGACATATAATACGTCTCTTTTCTATTTTCTTTTAGTAAAATGTTATGACATTGATAGATAAGTGTTTATATGAGTGGGACATTTTGTTGGTTCATTCTCACAAATATTTTTTTTAACATAAAACAGTTCAAAATCTTTTTTTTCATTAATTTTATGGTTCTATTAACTTCAACAACTTACAATAGTAATCTATCTTTTATAAGTTAAATTAATTTACTGTTTTCACTGAAAGAACTCTTAAAGATATATACAAAAACACCATAAATTTCTTTCAGAAGTTATCTAAGTGAACAGTCAAGGTGAGATTTAGGGGAACATTAATTTGGGTATGCATCAATAAATAACAGCAACATCAAGCAGGCTCGCTTTTTCAATCTGGAGAGAAGAATTGCGAAACACCCTTACCTCTCTCATAGAATCCACTTTAATACTTTTCTCGAGTCGTGCATTCCTATCCACAACTCCATTTCGTCAGCCACAACAGAAACTTTTCTTCTCCCTACAATGGTCATGGAACATAAAAAGATTGCCTTATTGCCTGGGCAACACGTTGAATCCGAGATTGTTTATCTACCAGATTCCGATTTCTTCAATGCTCTCTGCTATTTTAACGAGCCACCATTTGTTATTTTCGTTTCCCACAGAGCAATGCATAAGCATGCAAAACAATTTTGGCTCATCCTTTTCTTGCAAAATAAGTCGTGAATATTGAAAGGGGCATCCTTTTAGCTTTGTGTAATAAGAGAAGGTTTGTTAATCACTGTTAACTTTCTCTTTGTGCAGTTAAAAATATTTAATTTTTTGTCTTTTAAATCTCTTATTAACTGCAGCTATTTTATTTTATTGGTAGATGGTTATTGTATTAAGAAAAAAATTCAAACTAAAACAACTGATTTTATGTTCAAATAATAATTATTGAATTAACATTTAAATATTCGCCGATTTAGGACGATTTACCCCAACGGCAGTTAGACGACTGTTTTAGGAATAATTTTCCCCAACATTTCTTGTTGTAAAATGCAGAAAACTATAGATAATACACATTGTATCTTTTGCAGAGAAATAAAGAAAAGACATTTAATATTTTCAGTAAAATGTTATGATATATAATTGTTTATATAAGTGGGGTATTTTGTTTGTTCAATCTTGCAAATATTTCTCTTCCGTATAAAACTGTCCAGAATCTTTTACTTTCGTTTTATTTCTTTAATACCTACAAAAATATTCAAAACTAATCCATATTTTATAAGTTAAATTAATTTACTTTTTTCATTTGAAAGAATTCTAACGATATATATATAAATGTCATAAATTCCTTTCAGAAGTAAGTGAACAGGCAAGGTGAGATTTAGGTGAACACAAAAATTAATTTGAATATACATCAATAGAAAACAGCAACATCAACCATGATCGCCGTTTCAATCAGGAGCAAAAATTGGGAAACACCCTTACCTCTCCTCAGAGAATCCACTTTAATACATTTCTCGAGTCGTGCATTCCTATCCACAACTCCATTTCGCCTGCCATAATAGAAACTCTTCTTCACCCTACAATGGTCATGGAACATAAAAAGATTGCCTTATTACTCTTCTAACATTGCGAATTTATTATTCCATCAGTCCTGGGCAGCACGTTGAATCCGTGATTGTTTATCTACCCGATTCCGATTTCTTCAATGCTCTCTGCTATTCTTACGAGCTACCATTTGTTATTTTGGTTTCCCAGAGAGCAATGGATAAGCATGCAAAACAATTTTGGTTCATCTTTTTCTTGCAAAATAAGTCGTGAATATTGAAAGGGGCATACCTTTTATTTTTTGTGATATAGGAGCAGGTTTGTTAATCACTGTTAACGTTCTCTTTGTGCAATGAAAATATCTTTTTTTTTACTTTTAGTCTCTTGTTACTTTCTGTTTTTTTTCTATTACTGGGTGGCTATCGTATTAAGAAAAAAAATTAAGCTATAACAACTATTTTTATATTCAAATAATAATTATTGAATTGACATTTAAATATTTGCGGAATTTAGGACGATTTACCCCAACGACGGATAGACGACTAATTTAGGAGGAATTTTCCCCAGCATTTCTTGTTGTAAAATCTTGAAAGCTGTGGATAATACTCACTGTGTCTTAACTAGTAGAGAAATAAACAAAAGGAATATAAAGTGTCTCTTTTCTATTTTTCAGAAAAACGTTATGGCATCGATAGATAAGTGTTTATATAAGTGGGACAGTTTGTTTGTCCATTCTTACAAATATTTTTTTTTCCATATCAAGCTGTTCAAAATCTTTTTCTTTCTCTAATAACTATAACAGTATACAATAATAATCTATCTTTTATAAGTTAAATTAATTTACTTCTTCATTCAAAAAACTCTTAACGATATATAAAAAAATGTCATAAATTTCTTTCAGAAGTAATCTAAGTGAACAGGCAAGGTGAAATTTAGGTGAATACAAAATTAATTTGGATGTACATCAATAAATAACAGCAACATCCACCAGGCTCGCTTTTTCAATCTGGAGAGAAGAATTGCGGAACACCCTTACCCTCTCCTCAAATAATCCTTTTTAATACATTTCTCGAGTCGTGCATTCCTATCCACAACTCCATTTCGTCTGCCATAATAGAAACTCTTCTTCACCCTACAATGGTCATGGAACATAAAAAGATTGCCTTATTACTCTTCTAACATTACGAATTTATTATTCCATCAGTCCTGGGCAGCACGTTGAATCCGTGATTGTTTATCTACCCGATTCCGATTTCTTCAATGCTCTCTGCTATTCTTACGAGCTACCATTTGTTATTTTGGTTTCCCAGAGAGCAATGGATAAGCATGCAAAACAATTTTGGTTCATCTTTTTCTTGCAAAATAAGTCGTGAATATTGAAAGGGGCATACCTTTTATTATTGTGCAATAAGAACGGATTTGTTAATCACTGTTAACGTTCTCTTTAAGCAATGAAAATATATCATTTCTTTTTGTCTTTTAAGTCTCTTGTTATTTGTTGGTATTTTTTCTATTCATAGGTGGCTATTATATTAAGAAATAACAATGAAGGTATAACAACTATTTTTCTATTCATATAATAATTATTGAATTAAGATTTAAATATTTGCTGATTTAGAACGATTTACCCCAACGACGGTTACACGACTGATTAGAAGGAATTTTTTCCAAACATTTCTCGTTGTAAAATCTCGAAAACTGCAGATGATACTCACTGTATCTTAACTAGTAGAGAAATAAACAAAAGACAAATAATGTGTCGCTTTTCTCTTTTTCAGTAAAATATTATGACATCGATAGATAAGTGTTTATATAAGTGGGACAATTTGCTTATATATTCTTACAAATATTTTTTCCCATATAAAGCTGTTCAAAATATTTTTCTTTCTCTAATAATAACAACAATACACAACAATAATCTATCTTCTATTTAAATGAATTTACTTTCTTCATTGAAAGAATTCAAAAGATATATATAAACATGTCATAAATTTCTTTTGGAAGTAATCTACGTGAACGGGCAAGGTGAGATTCAGGTGAATACGAAATTAATTTGGATATACATCGATAAATAACAGCAACATCAACCAGGCTCACTTTTTCAATCTGGAGAGAAGAATTGCGAAACACCCTTACCTCTCCTCACAGAATCCACTTTAATACATTTTTGGAGTCGTACATTCCTATCCACAACTCCATTTCGCCTGCCATAATAGAAACTTTCCGTCTCCCTACAGTGGTCACGAAACATAAAAAGATTGCCCTATTACTCTTCTAACATTACGAATTTATTATTACATCCGTCCTGGGCAACACGTTGAATCAGATATTGTTTATCTATCCTATTCCGATTTCTTCAATGCTCTCTGCTATTTTACGAGCCACCATTTGTTATGTTCGTTTCCAGAGAGCAATGGATACGCATATAAAACAATTTTGGCTCATCTTTTTCCTTGCAAAATAAGTCGTGAATTTTGAACTTGGTTCCTTTTTATTTTTGTGTAATAACAGCATGTTTGTTAATTATTGTTAACGCTCTTTTTATGCAACAAAAACATATTTGTTTCAATTCCTACTGTCAGTTCACACTCTTCCTATATATATCTTGTTCAAATTTTCATTCGTTATTAAAATACTTTTTATTCCTTCACTCAAATTCAAATACATTTTTTAAAACTTGTATTGAATGACAAATATTAAAAGTCGTGAATATTGAAAGCGGTATCCTTTTATTCAATTCCTTCTACTAGCTCACACTCTCCCTATATATATCTTGCTCAAATTTTCAATCTGTCATGAAGTACTTTTTATTCATCCACTCAAGTTCAAATACAATTTTTTTAAACTTGTAGTGGATGACACTGGATGTTAATACAGTTGTTTCAAATATTAATTCAGTAATTAAATTTAATTAATTCATTTTCGTTTTTTTTTTAGATGTAAGTTGCATATATCTAACAATAGATTGCGCCGGATAGACTTAAAAAAATGAATGAAAATTATTTATAAAGGACGTTCTGCAATAGAGTGAAATAAAAGTAGGAATTGACTTTAAATGTTTTTTTATATTACTTGTTTTTATTGTAATAAGAGCAGGTTTGTTAATTACTGTTAATCTTTTTCTGTGTGTAATAAAAATGTACCATTTTTTTTGTCTTTTAAGTATCTTGTTACTTGCTGTTTTTTTTTTCTATTGGTAGGTGGCTATTGTATAAAGACAAAAAAAATCGAGCTAAGACAATTGATTTTATTTTTAAATAATAATTATTGAATTAACATTTAAATATTTGCTGATTTAGGATTATTTACCCCAACGACGGTTAGACGACTGATTTAGGAGTAATTTCCCCCAATATTTATTGTTGTAAAACCTCAAAAACTGTAGATAATACTCACTGTACCTTAACTAACGCACAAACAAACAAAAGATATTATAAAGTACCTCTTTTCTATTTTTCTGTAAAATGTTATGACATCGATAGATAAGTGTTTATATAAGTGGGTCATTTTGTTTGTCCATTCTTACAAACGTATTTTTCCGTATAAAAGTATTCAAATTTTTCTTTCGATTTATGTCTCTAATAGCAACAACAATATACAATAGTAATCTACTTTTAATAAGTTAAATTAATTTAGTTTTTTCATTGTCATAAATTTCTTTCCGAAGTAATCTAAGTGAACAGGTAAGGTGAGATTTAGGTGAATACGAAATTAATTTGGATATATATCAATAAATAACAGCAACATCAACCAGGCTCGCTTTTTCAATCTGGAGAGAAGAATTGCGAACTATCCTTACCTCTCCTCAGAGAATCCACTTTAATATATTTCTCGAGTCGTGCATTCCTATCCACAACTCCATTTCGCCTGCCATAATAGAAACTCTTCTTCTCCCTACAATGGTCATGAAACATAAAAAGATTGCCTTATTACTCTTCTAACATTACGAATTTATTATTCCATCAGTCCTGGGCAACACGTTGAATCCGAGATTGTTTATCTACCCGATTCCGATTTCTTCAATGCTCTCTGCTTATTTTACAAGCCACCATTTGTTATTTTCGTTTGAAATTATCCCTAGCATTTATTGTTCTAAATTCTAGAGAACTGCAGATAATTCTCGCTGTATCTTAAATAGCACAGAAACAAACAAAAGAAGTAGCCTTTTTTTTGTTAGTATTTTAATTTTTAGTAGTCAGATTTAAAAATATATTTTAATTTAAATTATGAAGCAACATGTAATTTAATCGCAAACCTTGTTCTCCTTGAAATCAAATTCAAAGAAATGAAATTTTTCTCTCAAACGTATTCACAATTTATCCAATGTAATAACATTCTTTTAATTTGCGTCGCCATGGTGCCTCAATAATTTAAACCTCTCCATCCCACAAGGAGTTTTTTTTATGGTATACATGTCTTTGATCTCTCGATGATCGTTAGTTGATGAGCAGCCTAATACAGTAAAGAACGGCAAAAATAATGCCTAAAAGCATTGACAGCAATACAAAAAGGGATACAGTTAAGAACAGTACGGCATATGAGGAGGTGTTCTTCAGTCATGGTCATGTCATAGTCGTAAAGTGGGCAGATATCTGTAGCAGCCAGTCCTATTCTATACAAGTGATTCTGTAATTAGTCATCGCCCGTGACAAGTCTAAAGCAGGCCACGCCGACCGTTCAAGACAAGGAACTGGGAATTCTTATTGACATATTCTATAAGGAATTCCACTTTTTTTAGAAGACTTCTCTCTATATAGATTGAAATAGTTCGATTTAATAGAGAAAGATATATAACGCCTTATATGACGCAAAGGCAAAGGAGGATCAGGTTGCATCATTTGTGATCCATTCTTGACCAACATATCAGCTTACTCATTTCCATATATCCCGAAATGGCTTGGAATCCAGTGCAAAGCAATGAATTTCTCGGTGTTCAATCTATGTATCTTTACTATGCTGTTTCTAGAAATCTCACATTCACCGAAATTGAGAGTTGTCAAGGTCTTAATTTCCGGCCTGGAATCGACAAAAAAGACGATATTTTTTTTTTTTACACTGATCTACTTTGTCTAAGGCCAAAGAAATTGCTGCTATTTCGCCATAAAAGTTGTCAAAATGTTTTCCAATGGCATAAGATAATGTAAAGTCAACAGAATAAACTCCAGCTTCAGCATGGCTCCTTCAGCCAAACCATCAGCATAAGCATGGATAAGAATCATTATGGAAATGTCACATAACATTAAACATTGTTTGCATCCTCTTCCTTACAATTTGAATCCAATGAAAGGACTTTCATGTATACAAATTTATTATCTCGCATATGTCACCATAAACTTTCTCATTAAGAATCCAACTTCTCTCTTTACATTATAAGTTTAACACACCATCTTTTAAGTAGTCCCAAACCTAGATTTTAAGCAATACAGTTACAAATATAAGCGTACAAAGCAATACAGTTGTTTTAGCATAAATTTCTCTCAAATCATAAATAAAACAAAATTACATATTTGAATAAAAAAATTATTTCGTTATAATTCAATGGACAAACAACACAACTAGACAATTACACTTGTTTTTTAATCTGGAGAAATAATTGAGGGAAACTCTCACCTTCTCTCAAAGAATCCATTTTACACATATCTTCTCGATCATATCTATCCAAAATTCAATTTCTTCCACCATATTAGAAACTTCTCTTCTCCATACAACGGTCATGAAACATAAAAAGATTGCTATATTACTCTTCTAACGTTACAAATTTATTATTCCATCAGTTCTTGGGTAACACGTTACAACTGGGATTGTTTATCTGCACGGCTCCAATTTCTTCAATGTTCTCCGCTTTTTTTACGACTGACCATTTGTTATTTCCTTTTTTTAAGCCAATGGATAAACCTTGAAAACAATTTCGGCTCATCTGATTCTTGCAAAGGCACTGGAGAAAAAGTATGGAGTATCAATGCTTTTTTGAGTTTGAAAAGATTTGTTAAACATCGTTAACGTTTACTTGGTGAAAATGGATGTCTCCATGTTAATTGATTGTTTTTTTCTGATGGGCAGAGTTGTAGTTGATACTCAAACATCTGGTTGAATAATTTTTTGTTAGAATGAATAGATTAAAATAAATTATTTAAGCATTTCTATTAAAAAATATTTCACTTCATAATGGAAAATAGAATTTTCAGTTAAAAGAAATATCCGAAAATAGTAAACTTTGCAAATCATTATTTTAAATATTATGTCTCAATTCATATGCATTAATCTAACTGAGTAAAATGTAATTTGTAAGAAATTAATTTCATAGAAAAAAACGGATTTTGCTTAATTTAAAACGATGAACTGAGCTTTCAGCTAAAATAGAAAACTCAACATAAAGAGGCATCAGTATAACAATCTGCAAAAATCTTTATTAATACAACCTTTATTAACAACTCCTTTCATATAAGTAACAACATCTATTGCAGCGCCTCAGAAGATCCCTTTATAAATAGAATGATTTTTTTGTAATAACTAAGAACTGGTGTGGTTGACTGTAACATCTTTTATTTTCTTTTTGTAATTAACTTTGATATTTGTCCTTATGCAACTTAAAATTCCATAATAATTGTTCTGTCTTAAGTAATCTTATTTCTATCTTTCGCATTATTATACTAACAAAAAGGTTAAAATACTTTATGAAAAATATTTATACTTATTACGAACTTAATTGTTTACATAAGTTAAAGATATTATTTCATATCAGTCACCTAGATATTATTTTATTTACTCTTATACAGTGACTCCCAAGGGTGTTCGTACACTTATGATTTTCATTGAAATAGAGCTATATCCGTTAATTAAAATTAATATTTCTGAATTGCTATTTAATTATTAGGTCTATAATCCATTCCTAACAAAATTGCATGAAATATTTTTAAAACATAGTAAACATTTTCTTTTAAGGAATCAATAATCAAAAAGTTACAAACATTTTATCTCACAAAAGTTTTCGTATACTGAAATATGTTTGGATAAAATCAAAATTAGAATTATCGTTTCCCGCTTTTTTTAATTTTTACATTGTGGGGGCATTTAAAAAATCGTTTGCTTTAATTTTTGTTTGTTTACTTCATGATATTCTATTTATTATTTAAAAATGGGTCGCAGTCGTAAAGAAATTACAAACAGCATTCGAAAATTGATAATTTTTCACCATAGTAGTGTTAAATAAATTCGAAATATCGCTAAAATAGTTAATTTATCCCTATTTTTCTACAGTGCAGTATATGATAAAACGTTAACTAAAGGTGATAAGAGATTTATTATTTGCAAATTTGTGAAAAACCCACGTTTGAGTGCTGTAAAAGTTTCTGCAAAATTTAATGAAAAGTTGGATTACATGGGTGTTCTGCCCGCAAAACATTTTTTGTTAGAGCGAAAAACAGAAAGCTTAAGCTTTCATTCGCAAAATCAATGATAAATAAACCCGAAACGTACTGGAATAAAGTCCTATTTGCTGAAGAAAGCAAATTTAAAATTTTTGGTTCCGATGGTTGAATAACTGTATGGACAAGAAAAAATGAGGAACTTCATTCTAAGAACTTAGTTGGAACAGTTAAGCATGGTGGTGGAGGTGTTCTAGTGTGGGGGTGCATGTCAGCATCAGGACTAGTTAATTTGGTATTTATTGATGGCACAGTGAATCATTCCCTTTATTTAAATATTTTAAGAGACAATTTAAAATTATCAGCCGAAAATTTGGGTATCGGAAACAATTTTATTTTTTATTATGAAAACGATCCTAAGCATACGGCTTTTAACGTTCGCCTGTGGTTGTCTCTATAATTGTACACAAGTTTTGAAAACATCACCTCAGTCACCAGATTTAAACCCCATAGAACACATTTGGAGAAAACTGGAGGTTAGAGTACGAAACACAACATCAAAACGAGAAGCGAACTCATAACAATAATGATGGAAGAATGGATGAGCATTGATACAGAAATTACAAAAAAATTAGTAAAATCTATTCCCAGACGTTTAAAAGCTGCTGTGGATGCTAAACGATATCCTACTAAATATTTTTAAGTGTTCGAAGACTTTTGTGAGATAAAGATTTTATCATTTTTTGATTACTAATTTCTTAAAAATAAACTTTCGCTATATTTTAAAAATATTTCATGTAATTTTATTAAGAATAGATTATAGATCTTATTATTAAAATCTCATTAAGAAAGTTTACTTTTAATTGTTGGATAAATATCTATTTTACTGAGAATCGTAGGTGTACGAACACTTTTGGGAGCAACTGTATATTTGAAAATTTCAAAGTATGACATAATAAACGTTTAATAAAATTAATACGTATTAACGCTTAATATTGTATAATACGTCAAATAATATTCAAAATATAATTTGAACATTATATGTTATAATTTAAAGGCGGATTCAAAGTTAAATCATTTCTTAAACTGATTAATTATTTTCTGCGTTAAAATGTTTGTCATCACCTTTCTTTTGTTATCAGTTATATGTTATGCTCATTTTCAAAAGAAGATATAAATTTATTTTGAATAAGTATACAGAAAAACGCACGAAATAATTTATATGAGAGGCACAAGATATCACATTTCAGCGCGAGATTCATGCACCAATACATGAATTATGAATATTTTGGTATTATTTAAATCTCTGTTTTACAAAACTTGTTTGCACAATTCAGAGTAAAGTTTAAACATTACTACTAACACCAATTAAATTAGAAAAACGTTTTTCAAAACATTCTGTTCGCTTTCAAGATAAATGTAAAAATAAAAGTAAACCCCAGTCAAGAAATTTAATTAAATGCATTGAGCTCTCCTAATACTAATCTTAAATGGTTACCAACAAAATTGCTTTAGGAAGACGAAGTAATAGGTTTGCACTTATCCATTTTGCTAAACATTCAAGAAAATTTGACAAACAGAATTTTCCATTTTATAAACAAATTTTTTTGTTGAACAATTCTCTTCGAATAGAAAATATTTTTTTCCTCCTCTCCAGAACTAATTTTTCTTTTCTTTTTTTTAACGCTTATAATTTATAAAAGAAAGAAAAAAAAAGTCAAAAGCAGGTACGCGTTTTATTATTCTTTTTGGATCTTTTCCATTCGCAAAGGACGTTCATTTTAAAATCTGTTTAAAGACAAATTTTCGCCCCAATTTTTTTTTTCATTATTCGTTCTTGGAAGCATAACGCTCCAGAAGTGCTTTTGAGTTTTCTGGAGGAAAATATCAGCTCCATTCTCACCCATAAGCTGATTATTGTCTGGAAAGGTTTTATTAATCCATGAAACGTGAATGAGACAATTTTCATCGACACTGCTTTCTAGGATCACCAGGGTATTTATATAAGCTCTTCTGTACATTTAAAAATTGTCCACTGGAAAAAATTTGCTTAGTTTGAAGGGTTTTGGAGGAGGAATGGATTTAGCTGATTGCAAGTGCTTCTTAATACGCTTTGCTTGAAGTGAGTCTTTGTTTATACTCGAAGAAATATAGATTCTCAAATGCTTTCTTGCCTATTTCTTGGCAAACTTGTCATATTAAATGCTTCTGTTGGAATTGCGTTTAAAGTGGAAAGAAAAAGATCTACTGCTTTCTCTAGAATAGCAACAATAAACAGTGGTGTTAATTCAAATGCAGTGCACTTTTGGCGTGGATTTCTAAAATTATGACAAAATATTTGGCTCTTATATAAAGACAAATACAATCTTTTTATTAGAAATAATGTATCGTTCATACTATTTATCTCTATTCATACACGTCAATTATTTAAATTAATTATAAGTTGGAATTCAGGACTTGGAAATATTCATAGGGATAGTTTGTATTTAAAAATTACTAAATCTATTTATCGCATAGAAAAGTTTAAAAATTCAAAATTTAAATCACATTTCAGTACGAGATTCATGCACCAATTACCAGGATTAAAAATATTTTCCTATTATTTAAATCGGTGTTTGGCAAAACTTGCTTGCACAGTTCAAAACAAAGTTTAAATATTATTAATATCGTCAATTAAATTAGAAAACAATTATTCAAAACATTCTGTTCCCTTCGAAGATGAACGTAAAAATAAAAGTAAACCCCAGTCAGGAAATTTAATTAAATGCATTTGACCCTTCTAACAATAATCTTAAATGATTACCAACAAAATTGCTTTAAGAAGACGAAGTAATAGGTTTGCACTTATCCATTTCGCTAAACATTCAAGAAAATCTTTTAAACAGAATTTTTGATTTTAGAAACAACTTTTTTTGGTGAACAATTTTGCACGAGTAGAAAATATTTTTTTCCTCCACTCCAGAACTAATTTTTCTTTTCTTTTTTTTACGAATATAATTTATAAAAGAATGAAAAAAAAGTCAAAAGCAGGAACGTGCTTTATTATTCTTTTTGGATCCTTTCTATTTCCAGAGAACGGTCATTTTAAAATCTGTTTAAAGACAAATTTTCCCCCCAATTTTTTTTTATTGTTCGTTCTTGGAAGTATAACGCTCTAGAAATGCTTTTTGAGTTTTCAGGAGATAAATATCAGCGCCATTTTCTCACCCATAAGCTGATTATTGTCTGGAAAGGGTTTTAATCCATGAAACGTGCCTGAGACAATTTTCATCGACACTGCTTTCTGGGATCACCAGGGTATTTATATAAGCTTTTCTGTACATTTAAAAATTTTCTACTGGAAGAAATTTGATTAGTTTTGAAGGGTCTGGAAGGAGGAATGGATTTAGTTGATTGAAAGTGTTTCTTAATAGAGTTTGCTTGAAGTGAGCTTAAGTTTTTACTCGAAGAAATATAGATTCTCAAATGCTTCCCTTCTTATTTCTTGGCAAACTTCACAGCTGAAATGCCTTTGTTAAATTTGATGAAAAATAAATAAACTTTTTACTCTCGCATAGCAACACTAAACTGTGGTTTTAATTCAAATTCAGGACTCTTTTGCTGTGGATTTCTAATATAGATATATATATATATATATATAGAAATATAGATTCTTAAATGCTTCATCCTCGCTTATTTCTTGGCAAACTTCACACCTTAAATGCCTCTGTTGAAATTCGGATTAAATTGGAAAGAAAAAGAAGAAAAAAAAAAAATTCAACTACTTTCTCTCGCATAGCAGTGGTTTTAATTCGAAGTGGTCTTAATTCGTTAAACAGTAGTTTTAATTAAAATGCAATGCACTTTTGCTGTGGATTTCTAAAATTATGACAAAATATTTGGCTCTTATATAAAGACAAATACTGTCTTTTTATTAGAAATAATGTTCATAATGTATCTTTCATACTATTTACGTCTATTCATACACAGTCATTTATTTAAATTAATTATAAGTTGGTATTCTGGACTTGGAAATATTCATATCGATAGTTTGTATTTAAAAATTATTAAATCTATTTATTGTATAGAAATGTTTATGAATTAATAAATTAATTTACACTTCAGTGTGAGATTCCTGCAACAATACAATGAGGAATGGATTTAGCTGATTGAAAGTGCTTCTTAATAGAGTTTGCTTGAAGTGAGCTTTAGTTTTTACTCGAAGAAATATAGATTCCAAAATGCGTCCTTGCTTATTTCTTGGCAAACTTCACAGCTGAAATGCTTCTGTTGAATTTCGGATTAAATTGGAAAGTAAAAGAAGAAAAAGAAATCAACTACTTTCTCCCTCGTAGCTAAACAGTGGTGAAACATTTATGTTAAAACATTTGGCAGTTAAAAAGATACAAATATGTATATACATTATTACAAATAATGTTTGTACATGTCAATGTGTCGTTTATATTACGTACGAGTCATTGTTTTTTATTATTCTTTTGTGATGCAGATCAGATATTTCTAATAAACTTTAAAAATTTCCTTATGTCAGACATGATTGATTTTGCACTGTTGAAACAACAACTAACATTTAAATTGTCTTAATCAATTACTTCTCTCTATTAAAGATTATATTCATGGAGTAAATAACATATTGATTAATAATAATTGATAGCAGTAAAATATTTTGATTAGTAGAAAAAGATTAATCTTTCCTAATTTTTTTGAAGCTTAGTAAGATTATGTTGTGATGTAAGCAGTAAAATTATTTGAATAATTATATTATGTACCAAAATTATCTCTAATAAAATTAAGTATATCTTAATTACACAAATTGTTTTTGACAGAAATTGTTATTTTAGAGTTGGCTAATGTAAATATAATTTATAGTAGAAAAAGGAAATATGATTTTAAGGGTGTTAAACATGATTGGAGAAAGATACATTTCTCAATAAAACTTTTTAAGATCACTTATTCCACTGTTAACAATTAAAAAGTACCTCCAAAGTTGTTTTAATTTAAAAGTTGTTTTATTTAAATTAATTATAAAGTTGTAATACAGAATTGAAAATATTCATATGGATATTTGTATTAAATTACTAAATCTATTTATTGTAAAGAAAAGTTTAAAAATTCAAATTTAATTCACATTTCAGTGCGAGATTCATGTAGCAAAACAAGGATTATAAATATTTCCTCATTATTTAAATCGCGTTTTGTAAAATTGTTTACATGATTAAAAGCAAAGTTTACATGTTATTACTACTGTCTATTAAATTAGAAAACAGTTTTTTAAAAGGTTCTGTTCCCTTCGAATATCAATATAACAATAAAAGTAACCCCCAGTCAAGAAATTTAATTAAATGCATTTGGCGCTTCTAACAATAATCATAAATGGTTACCATCAAAATTGCTTTAGGAAGACGAAGTCATAGGTTTCCACTTCTCCATTTTGTTAAACATTCAAGAAAATTTGATAAGCAGAATTTTCCATTTTATAAACAAATTTTTTTGTTGAACAATTCTCTTCGAATAGAAAATATTTTTTTCCTCCTCTCCTGAACTAAGTTTTCTTTTCTTTTTTTTAACGCTTATAATTTATAAAAGAAAAGAAAAAAAAAAGTCAAAAGCAGGAACGTGCTTTTTTATTCTTTTTGGAACTTTTCCATTTCCAGCAAACTTTCATTTTAAAATCTGTTTAAAGACAAATTTTCCTCCAAACTTTTTTTTTTCATTATTCGTTCTCGAAAGCATAACGCTCCAGATGTGCTTTTGAGTTTTCTGGAGGAAAATATCAGCGCCATTCATACCCATAAGCTGATTATTGTGTGGAAAGATTTTAATCCATGAAACGTGCCTGAGACAATTTTCATCGACACTGCTTTCTAGGATCACCAGGGTATTTATATAAGCTTTTCTGTACATTTAAAAATTTTCCACTGGAAGGAATTTGCTTAGTTGAAGTGTTTGGAGGAAGAATGGATTTAGTTGATTGAAAGTGCTTCCTAATACACTTTGCTTGAAGTGAACCTTTGTTTTTACTCGAAGAAATATAGATTCCAAAATGCTTCCTTGCTTATTTCTTGGCAAACTTCACAGATTAAATGCTTCTGTTGATATTCGGAATAAATTGGAAAGAAGAAAAAAATCAACTACTTTCTCATGCATAGCAACACTACACAGTGATTTTAATTCAAATGCATTCCACTTTTGCTGCGCATTTCTAAAAGCACCACAAAATATTTGGCTCTTATATAAACAGAAATACTGTCTTTTTATTAGAAATATTGTTTATACGTGTCAGTGTGTCATGTCCTTCATGCTATTTTCGTCTATTCATACGCGGTCATTTATTTAAATAATTTATAAAGTTTGAATACATGACTTGGAAATATTCATACGGATATTTTGTATTTAAAAATTACTAAATCTCTTTATTGTACAGAAAAGTTAAAAATTCAAAAATTAATTCACATTTCAGTGTGAGATTCATGCCCCAATTTCCAGAATTAAGAATATTTTCCTATTATTTAAATCGCTGTTTTGCAAAACTTGTTTTTACAGTTCAAAACAAAGTTTACATATTATTAATATCATCAATTAAATTAGAAAATTGTTTTTCAAAACATTCTATTCCCTTTGAGATGAAAGTAAAATTAAAAGTAAACCCCAGTGAAGAAATTTAATTAAATGCATTGGGTTCTTCTAACAACAATCTTAAATGGTTAACAACAAAATTGCTTTAGGAAGGCGATGTAATAGGTTTGCACTTATCCATTTTGCTAAACATTCAAGAAAATCAGATATACAGAATTTTCGATTTTATAAACAACTTTTTTTTGTTGAGCAATTCTCCTTGAATAGAAAACATTTTTTTCCTCCTCTCCAGAACTAATTTTTCTTTTCTTTTTTTTAACGCTTATAATTTATAAAAGAAAGAAAAAAAAAGTCAAAAGCAGGAACGTGCTTTATTATTCGTTTTGGATCTTTTCCATTTCCAGGGAACTTTCGTTTTAAAATCTGTTTAAAGACAAATTTTCGCCCCAATTTTTTTATTATTATTCGTTCTTGAATGCATAATGCTCCAGAAGTGCTTTTGAGTTTTCTGGAGGAAAATATCAGTTTCTTTCTCACCTATAAGCTGATTATTGTCTGGAAAGGTTTTAATCCATGAAACGTGCCTGAGACAATTTTCATCGACACTGCTTTCTAGGATCACCAGGGTATTTATATAAGCTCTTCTGTACATTTAAAAATTTTCCACTGGAATGAATTTGCTTAGTTGAAGTGTTTGGAGGAGGAATGGATTTAGTTGATTGAAAGTGCTTCCTAATACACTTTGCTTGAAGTGAGTCTTTGTTGCTACTCTAAGAAATATAGATTCCAAAATGCTTTCTTGCTTATTTCTTGGTAAACTTCACAGATTAAATGCTTCTGTTGATATTCGGAATAAATTGGAAAGACGAAAAAAATCAACTACTTTCTTATGCATAGCAACACTAGACAGTGGTTTTAATTCAATTGCAAACACTTTTACTATGGATTTATAAAAGAATCGCCAATTATTTGGTTCTTATATGAAGATAAATACTGTCTTTTTATTAGAAACAATGTTTATAAGTGCCAATGTAATATTCATATTATTTACAATTCATACAGGGTAATTTATTTAAATTAATTATAAAGTTGGAATACATTACTTGAAAATATTCATATCGATATTTTGTATTTAAAAATTACTAAATCTATGTATTGTATAGAAAAGTTTAAAAATTCGAAAATTAATTCACATTTCAGTAAGAGATTTATGCAACAATTTCCAGGATTAAGAATATTTTCCTATTATTTAAATCGCTGTTTTACAAAACTTGTTTGGAGAGTTCGAAACGAAGTTTAAATATTATTAATATTGTGAATTGAATTAGAAAACAATTTTTCAAAACGTTCTGTTCCCTTCGAGTATAAATGTAAAAATAAACGTAAACCCCAGTCAGGAAATTTAATTAAATGCATTAGGCTGCCCTAACAATAATCTTAAATGATTACCAACAAAATTGCTTTAGGAAGACAAAGTAATAGGTTTGCATTTATCCATTTTGCTTAACATTCAAGAAAATCTGATAAACAGAATTTTCGATTTTATAAACAATTTTTTTTGTTGAACAGTTCTCGTCGAATAGAAAAGAATACGAAAACATTTTTTTTTTCTCCTCTCCAAAACTAATTTTTCTTTCTTTTTTTCGAACGCTTATAATTTATAAAAGAAAGAAAAAAAAAGTCAAAAGCAGGAACGCGTTTTATTATTCTTTTTGGATCTTTTCCATTCGCAAAGGACGTTCATTTTAAAATCTGTTTAAAGACAAATTTTCTTCCCAATTTTTTTTATTATTATTCGTTTTTGAAGCATAAGGTTTCAAAAGTGCTTTTGAGTTTTCTGGAGGAAAATATCAGCGCCATTTTCTCACCCATAAGCTGATTATTGTCTGGGAAGGTTTTAATCCATGAAACGTGTCTGAGACAATTTTCATCGACACTGCTTTCTGGGATCACCAGGGTATTTATATAAGCTTTTCTGTACATTAAAAAATTTTTAAACTGGAAGAAATTTGCTTAGTTTGAAGGGTTTGGAGGAGGAATGGATTTAGCTGATTGAAAGTGCTTCTTAATACGGTTTGCTTGAAGTGAGCCTTTGTTTTTACTGGAAGAAATATAGATTCTCAAATGCTTCCTTGCAAACTTTACAGCTTAAATTCTTCTGTTGAAATTCGGATTAAATTGGAAAATAAAAGAAAAAAAAAGAAACCCAACTACTTTCTCTCGTATAGTAACACTAAACAGTGGTTTTAATTCAAAAGCAATGCACATTTGCTGCGGATTTCTAAAAGTATCAGAAAATATTTGGTTCTTATGTAAACATAAATACTGTCTTCTTATTAGAAATATTGTTTATACGTGTCAGTGTATTCTTCACACTATTCATACGCTGTCATTTATTTAAATTAATTATAAAGTTGGAATTCAGAACTTAGAAATATTCATATCGATAGTTTGTATTTAAAAATTATTAAATCTATTTATTGTATAGAAAAATTTAAGAATTCAAAATTAATTCACATTTCAGTGCGAGATTCCTGCAACAATACATGGATTACGAATAGTTTCCTATCATTTAAATCACTGTTTTGAAAAATTCGTTTACACAGTTCAAAACAAAGTTTAAATATTATTAATACCGTCAAATAAATTAGAAAACAGTTTTTCAAAAAATTCTGTTCCCTTCAAAGATGAATGTAAAAACAAAAGTAAACCCCAGTCAATAAATTTAATTAAATGCATTTGGCGCTTCTAACAATAATCTTAAATGGTTACCAACAAAATTGCTTTAGGAAGACGAAGTAATAGGTTTGCACTTATCCATTTTGCAAAACATTCAAGAAAATCTTACAAACAGAGTTTTCGATTTTATAAACAACTTTTTTTGTTGAACAGTTCTTCTCGAATAGAAAAGAATACGAAAACCTTTTTTTTTCTTTTCTCCTCTCCAGAACTAATTTTTCTTTTCTTTTTTTTTTGCGCTTAAAATTTATAAAAGAATGAAAAAAAGTCAAAAGCAGGAACGTGCTTCATTATTCTTTTTAGATACTTTTCCATATCTAGAGAAAGTTCATTTTAAAATTTGTTTAAAGACAAATTTTCCCCCCAATTTTTTTTTCATTATTCGTTCTTGGAAGCATAACGCTCCAGAAGTGCTTTTGAGTTTTCTGGAGGAATATATCAGCGCCATTCATACCCATAAGCTGATTATTGTGTGGAAAGATTTTAATCCATGAAACGTGCCTGAGACTATTTTCATCGACACTGCTTTCTCGGATCACCAGGGTATTTATATAAGTTTTTCTGTACATTTAAAAATTGTCCCGTGGAAGAAATTTCCTTAGTTTTGAAGGAGGAATGGATTTAGCTGATTGAAAGTGCTTCTTAATACGCTTTGCTTGAAGTGAGCTTTTGTTTTTACTCGAAGAAATATAGATTCTGAAATGCTTCCTTGCTTATTTCTTGGCAAACTTCACGGCTTAAATGCCTCTGTTGAAATTCGGATTAAATTGGAAAGAAAAAGAAGAAAAAAACCCAACTATTTTCTCTCGCATAGCAACACTAAACAGTGGTTTTAATTCATATGCTAGCACTTATATGCAAAAGAATAGCAAAATATTTGGCTGCTACATAGACAGTATTGATCTTTATATATTAGAAATAATGATTATATGTTTCAATGTGTCGTTTATCTTTTCATACACTGCAATATTTTTATTGACATTAGCAATATTTTTATTTTTATTAACAAAACAATCAATTTATAAAATTAATAAAATATTTTCATTTATTTATTACCACATTAAAAATTGTTTCTAAAGTTCATTGTTCTATTGCATTTCTTTTTTTAAATAAATATTATATTAAGAAATAAAATAAATAAAAAGATACAGTATTTTATTCTACTAAACTAACCTGAAGACAGTTTTCATACATTCTTTTTTTGGATCATCGAGGTATTTGCTATTTTATAAGCTTTTCTGAAAATTCACAAATTTTATATTTAAACAAATTTCTTGTTGAATGAATAAGGATGAAGATTATAAGGATTACTTTCATTGAAAAGAAGTTATTTTAATTTCATCAACATTTCCATGGAGCAAGGATTTGAAAACTTATTTTAAATTTCTACTATATTTCTTATTATAATCTTATTTTAAGTTCTTCTGTTAAGATGCGATTGTACTTGAAAAAATTTCAAACTATTTCACTATTTTCTGCCAGATAACAATAGTGGAGAGCACTGGTTGGTACATTGATATATTCTTTGCTTAATAATAGTATGAAGAAAATAGGTGTTCTTAAAAGTGCTCTCCTTAACTCACGGGTTTCGAAAAGTTAAGAAACAGTAAAAAATAATTTGGATTGTAAACGTTTTATTTATTAGAGTTTAATAGAAGACAAAAATTTCTGTCAGAAAGTGTCTTACGACCAAATTAAGTACATTATACAGCACCTAATGCTAATGAAGAAACTCATATCTCTTAGTTTCTCATAATACACATAATTTTTTTGAGTTTATAATCAATATCACTCTTGATGTTTGCATCCATAAATTTACATAATAGTTCTACGTAAAACGTGTGAGGAAAACTTATTTCATTAAAATTACAGCTTTCACTGTCAAAAAGTTTGATTCAACTAGTCAAATATCCACGCATAAAATATTCATGAAGCTCATATTTTTATTTTAATATGAATAAAAATTAAAAGCACTTTCGATATTCAACTTTTTATTTTTAAGTAAAATAAAGATTGGTAAATAAGTGCTTTATGTAATCTTAACTTGATCTCTCGAATCTTCAAGGAATCAATACTTTTTAAAGTTAGTACAAGTTCTCCTTTTATTTGAAGGTAAGGTGTGAACCTGAGATTCTTCCTATTCATAACCAAGCTTTATGATTAAAGATGAAAACCTTTTTTTGTTCCTTCTTTGCTGCTAAGTAATTTAATGAGTCTTATTAAAGTGAGTTCGAAGATGAAAACGGTAGCAGAGATCTCCAAGAAGAAGTATTCAAGAAAGCATGTTCGCAGCTGAGAGTTTGTTAATTATTTTTTGCAAGAATGCCTGGCACGCAAAAGAGCGTACTGGAATACAGAACATTTTTTTTCTTTATTTTAATCTTTCTACCTTATTTTCTCTTTTAAAACTTTATAATTTGATATACAACTGTATAATGTGATATGTAACTGTCTAATGTTATATGTAATGTTAATGTGTATTACATATACCACTGTATAATGTTTATGTATGTTAATTATGTTAATGTATGTAACATATACAACTGTATAATGTTAATGTATGTTAATTATGTTAATGTATGTAACATATACAACTGTATAATCTGATATGTGGGACTGTATAATGTGATGTACAAAGTCCTGAATGTAGAAAATTGCGTTGCTGTGGAAATAAGATACGTGTATTCGAATATTAACTAACTGTGACAAATCAGATTAGAGATCGAGTGTAACTGAAAATAGTGATTCATTCATTCTACTGTCAATCAATTTCGATCGTTAATCTGATACGTTAAAGTTGACGTCACTTTAGCGTCGCGTTGCTGATGAAAATGTACCCTTAGACTTTCTTTAAAATTTTAATTATTATTTTTTTAAACAACCAAATGAAGTATATTATACAATACAAAATGCTAATGAAGAAATTCTTATGCCTTAGTTTCTTCTAAAGCACATAATTTTGTAGTGCTTATAATAAATATTACGTGTATGCCAGCTGCATTAGAAAAAAAAAATCAATACTACTCTTGAATTTTCCATCAACACATTTACATAATAATACCATGTAAAATGTGTTATGAAAACTTATTTCATTAAAATTAAAGTTTTCCCTGTCAAAAAGTTTGATTCAACTAGTCAAATATCCACTCATAAAATATTCATGAAGCTCATATTTTTATTTTAACATGAATAAAAATTAAAGCACTTTCGATAGTTAACTTTTTATTTTTAAGTAAAATAAAGATTGGTAAAAAAGTGTTTTATGTAATCTTAACTTTATCTCGAATCTTCAAGGAATCAATACTTTGTAATGTTAGCACCACAAGTTCTCCTTTTAATTGGAGCCAAGGTGTGAACCTGAGAGATTCTTCCCATTCATAACCAAGCTTTATAATTAAAGATGAAAAACTTTTTTTCCCCTACCTTTTGCCAATAATTTAATGAGTTTTCTGACAGTCGTTGGAATGTCATATTAAAGTGAGCTCGAAGATGATAACGGTAGCAGAGCTCTCTAAGAAGAAGTATTCAAGAAAGCATGTTCGCAGCTGAGAGTTTGTTAATTAATTTTTGCAAGAATGCCTGGCACGCAAAAGAGCGGACTGGAATACAGAATATTTTTTTCTTATTTTAATCTTTCAGCCTTCTTTTCTCTCTTAAAACTTTTGATGCTACCGAACTTGTGTCGTGGTTTCATAAGAAAAGGTGGAAAATATTGCGAAGACTCTTTGCTATGCCATGAAATCTGCCAATAGGCAAATGCTTTTGGCCTACTATAAGCTGTAGTGCCAGAGAGTTAGTTAGAGGGGATTATTCCGAAGTTTCTACCGAACGACTAAAAAATGCAAACTAGTTTATTCTGAAAATTCATCTGGTAGACAAATAATAGCTTATTTCAACTCTTCAGGGACTGTATAATGTGATATACAAAGTCCTGATGTGGGAAAATTGTGTTGCTGTGGAAATAAGATACGTACATTCGAATGTCAGCTGACTGTGACAAATCAGATTAGTGATCGAGTATAATTCCCAGTAGAGATTCATTCATTTCGCTGTCAATCAATTTCGAACGATAATCTGATTCGTTAAAGTTTACGTCACTTCAGCGTCGCGTTGCTGATGGAAATGTACCCCTGGCCTTTATTTAAAATTTTAATTATTATTTTTTTATACAACCAAATGAAGTATATTATACAAAACAAAATGAAGAAACTCTTATCTCTTAGTTTCTCATCATGCATATAATTTTGTTCAGCTTGTAATCAATGTTACTCTTGAAGTTCTTTCCCTAAATTTACATAATAAAACCATGTAAAATGTGTTATGAAAACTTATTTCATTAAAATTACAGATTTCACTATCAAAAAGTTTGATTCAACTAGTCAAATATTCAAGAAGCTCATATTTTTATTTTAACATTAAATATCGAAGGTACTTTAATTTTTATTCAACTTTTTATTTTTAAGTAAAATAAAGATTGATGAATAAGTGTTTTATGTAATCTTAACTTTATCTCAAATCTTCAAGGAATCAATACTTGAAAGGTTAGCACCACAAGTTCTCCTTTTAATTGAAGCCAAAGTGTGAACCTGAGATTCCTCCCATTCATAACCAAGCTTTATAATTAAAGATGAAAACCTTTTTTTTCTTCCTTCTTAGCTGCCAAGTAATTTAATGAGTTTTCTGTCAGTCGTTGGAATGTCATATTAAAGTGAGTTCGAAGATGATAACGGTAGCAGAGATCTCTGAGAAGAAGAAGTATTCAAGAAAGCATGTTCGAAGCTGAGAGTTTGTTAATTAATTTTTGCAAGAATGCCTGGCACGCAAAAGAGCGGACTGGAATACAGAATATTTTTTTCTTATTTTAATCTTTCTGCCTTCTTTTCTCTCTTAAAACTTTTGGTGCTACCGAACTTGGGTCGTGGTTTCATAAGAAAAGGTGGAAAGTATTGCGAAGACTCTTTGCTGCAAAACTATTTAATCTCACCCCGTATAAGACAGCCACGAGGAGACGTGCATTCTTAAAATATTTAAGTGAAACTTGTCTTGAAGCCTGTGTGTTATGATGCTCTTAATTTCAAAGGATATGTGTTTGGGAAAAATTATAAAGTGTCTTACGACGTGCATTAAATCCAAAGTATCTACTCGTTATAGAAAATTAGATTTTAAAGGTTTAATTGTTTCTATTTAGGTTATGTTCCTATTACATTTATTGTTTTATTTATTTAAAGATATTTTGTTATTAATTATTTTACGATGAATTTTAATTTTGAGCTTTTACTCAGTACCACATTCTTGGAAGGTATACGAAGTTTGTTACTATGTTTTTGAATTTAGGTTAAGATCGTATATGCATATATATATTAATAATTTATTCTCACATTGGAATTCTTTTGATATTAAACTTTAATTTTTTGCTTTTATACTGTCACAATTTTTGATAGATATTGTTATTAGAAATCGCTAATCTGATTTGTCACAGTTGACGTCTAATGGAAATGCACCCTTAGCCTTTCAATCAGTTATATATCTATCATTGAAAAGTTTAATTATTATTTTTTATGCAACCAAATGAAGAATATCATACAGCACCCAATGTTAATGAAGAAACTCTTATCTCTCAATTTCTCATCATGTACACAATTTTGTTGAGCTTATAATCAATATTTCTCTTGATGTTTCTATCATAAATTTACCTAATAATACTAAGTAAAATGTGTTATGAAAACTTATTTCATTAAAATTAAAGTTTTTCCTGACAAAAAAAGTTTGATTCAACTAATCAAATATCCACGCATAAAATATTCATGAAGCTCATATTTTTATTTTAATATTAAACATCGAAAGTGCTTTACTTTTCATTCAACTTTTTTTATTTTTAAGTAAAATAAAGATTGGTAAATAAGTGTTTTATGTAATCTTAACTTTATCTCAAATCTTCAAGGAATCAATACTTGATGAAAGGTTAGCTGAAGTTCTGCTTTTAATTGAAGCCAAGGTGTGAACCTGAGATTCTTCCTATTCATAATCAAGCTTTATAATTAAAGATGAAAACCTTTTTTTTTCTTCTTCTTTGCTGCCAAGTAATTTAATGAGTTTTCTGTCAGTCGTTGGAATGTCATATTAAAGTGAGTTCGAAGATGATAACGGTAGCAAAGATCTCCAAGAAGAAGTATTCAAGAAAGCATGTTTGCAGCTGAGAGTTTGTTAATTAATTTTTGCAAGAATGCTTGGCACGCAAAAGAGCGTACTGGTATATAGAATAATTTATTTTTTATTTTAATCTTCCTACCTTCTTTTCTCTTTTAAAACTTTTGGTGCTACCGAACTTGGGTCGTGGTTCCATAAGAAAAGGTGGAAAATATTGCGGAGACTGCCTTGCTGCAAAACTATTTAATCTCGCCCCGTATAAGACAGCCAAGAGAGGCGTGCATTCTTAAAAGATTTAAGTGAAACTTTTCGTCTCGAAGCCTGTGTGTTATGATGCTCTTAATTTCAATGGATATGTGTTTGGGAAAAATTATAAAGTGTGTTACGACGTGCAGTAAATCCAAAGTATCCAGTTGTTATAGAAAAATTAGATTCTAAAGGTTTAGTAGTTTCTATTTAGTTTGTTACTTTTATTGTTTTATTTATTTAAGGAGATTTTTTTATTAATTATTTAGCTATCGAGTTTAATTTTGTGCTGTTACTCAGCACGACATTCTTGGAAGGTATACGAAGTTTGTTACTATGTTTTTGAATTTAGGTTTAGATCGTATATGTATATATATATTATTTATTTATTCAGACATTGGAATTCTTTTGATATTAAACTTTAATTTTTTTTACTTTTATACTGTCACAATTTTTGATAGATATTGATATTTCAAATCACATGTAATTAAGTAGTAAACAACTCGGAACTAATAATAACAGAACAACTTATAGACTAAATAATAAAAAAAATTGTAGACTAAATAACAGAATATCTTGTAGACTAAATAATAGAACAACTTGTGGACTAAATAATAGAACAACTTGTAGACTAAATAATAGAAAAATCTGTAGGCTAAATAATAAAAAAACTTGTTGATTAAATAATAGAACAATCTGCAGACTAACAGAAACATAGATTGTACATTAAGCGCTTTATATTCCTTGTAAATGCTTATTTTTTAAATTATATTTAAAAATTTAATTAAATGGTCATTTTTTATGTGAGCAACATATATTTGTTTACTTTTGTAGTTTTGTCTTTACTGTCATATATAGAGATAAAATATCTAATTGGTTCTTAAATTACTAAATACGACATTAAAATTAATTTGTTGTGGAGGTGATATCATAAAAAATTTGTCATGGTTTCTTTGCAAAAACAATATTTCAAATAAATTATGTCATAAGAAGATTTATCATTTATCTTGATATTAAACTTTTTATCTAATTTTAATTTTGTTCTACATCATTTGACAGTTACCTTTACTTCATGTGATACAATTAATTAATTTCATAATAAAGAAATAAATTACGAAAAATTATTTAATTAGATTTTACAATCCTAAATAATTCAATCTTATTATAAAATTAAATTAGATAACCTATCGTCTTTTTTTTCATTTTTTAAATAAAAAAAATGTATCGAGGATGCTAAATAAGTAATACTAATATCCAATTAGTCACAAAGAATTATAAAAATGATATCCGTACTTAAATAATAAAAAAAAGTTTTTTTTTTTCAATCAGTTATTATTTTTCCATCTCATTTACTACGACTTAAATGTTATAACCTTTAATAATTATTTCATAATTTTTAAATGCATTCATTTAAGCAAAATGTTCTAATATTGAATAAATTGAAATGTTAAAATATTGTTAAAATGTAATATTAATATTGTTAAAAATAAGTAATAACTATTAATATAATTAAGTAGTACGTAATAAGTATTAATATAGTAAAGTATTGTTAAATTTTTTCAGTGTTAAAATATTGAAAAAATTTGATATCCTTATTTATATAAGTTTAGTATCAATATATAACTATATTAATACTTAAAACTTATAACTATATATATATATATAGTTATAAGTTTTATATCAATATTATTACTGTTTCTATAGCATAATTTTTTAATAATTAGTTACGGTTCGAAATATACTACCTATAAAAATTTTGGATAATTTGTTATGATATGCTTAATATTTTATAAAGGCCCAACGACCATGCATAGCATTCTAAGTAATATTTCTGAGGAAAGATATAATCAATCAACGTGCACGTGTACCTCCATAAGTGACAAACGCGACTGAATGTTAAGTAAGTGGTTCATTAAGCGCACGACTAAATAATCAGCCAATCAGTGACCATTAATCACAGTTTCGCGACAGCCTTTTCATTCAAGGGGAAGTGGTAAAAATTTTATCTATTAATTTAGCCTCTACCTGAAGTGTATGCGAATGTAGCTATAATTGTTTCTGGGTTTCGGTTTTAAATTAATTGTCATTTAATAAATAAATCAATTGGGTATCTCCTTTTTAATATTTATATTATCATGTGCTTTATTATAATAAATTCATTAAATATTGAAGATCAAAATTAGGTCCCTTTTATCATAAAGCGTTTTATCTTTAAACATTGAACTTATCTGTAGTACATAGCACATGCCTTACATATTAAAACCAAGCCAACTCTGCATCAAATGTCGACAACAGAGTGTTTTTGTTTTAAGATTTATAGTTGTCAGTAACTTATGCAATTCATCATATTTATTACTGAAGCATTGAGCATTTTTCTTTATTCATTGCAGATTTTTCTATATAATTTATCCATTTCCTTAGTGATAAAAAATAAGGAAGTCAAGTAGAGAAATTGGGTCATCAGATACATATAAAATAAGGTAATTAAGTTATATTATGGTAGAATCGATGCTATTAAACATAATAAGGACTACTTAATTATGTCAGATTTCATTGAATATGAATAAGCATTGACAGTTACAGAACAAGCAATTAGTATACATACATCGTTAAAACAGCACAGATAATTTGACTTTGATATTATTAAAAATGTTGATTACTTAAGTCAATGTGCAACTGAATACGTGACAATACATTATACTTAGGACTTCAGCTAAATGTATTGGTAAAAATTCATATAACACGATGTCAAATGATTTATTATTGTTTAATAGGTATGAGTTAAGGCTTGATGGTCGAGTGACTAGAGCTCTTGTTCTATGTACCACAGGTTTTGCATTCTATACTCGGGGTGCCGTTTGTGATTGTAGTGGTTCAGGATCCATTTCAAACCGTAGGTCCCGGCCTAATAGCAACTAATAGCTCCCTGTACGTAGAGCATTGATGCAAGTCTGACAAACTTACCCTGTAAAAAAAAACGTCTCCCGTCCAGTAATCTGCCAGTAGGTAGACGGCCTTGGCCCACCGTTGAAGAATATATATCATTTTGTATACCTTGCTTGTATATTTTTCAATATTTACCATGTTTATTAGAGAATTAAATGTTTTCGTAATTCTGTAGTTAAAAGCACTGTATTTTAGATTTAAATAGCCATTTTATTACAGACACGCTCAATATTTATAGTTAGATATCTCTATTTTAGTGACAGAAGCTATGGAACCGACTTTATTCCGATTCTGTGCCTAGGTTCTAATAGTTTTATACAACAAAAAGATTCTTTATCATAATGCATTTCTCTTCAATATATTGACAAAAAGAATGGGAGCTCCATAACCTATAATCTTTAATAAATAAACAGCAATACTTTTTTTCTTCGGATAATTGTATTGCATATTGAAAACTCTATATTATTAGTAATAATTAATTAGAGATATGACTCCTAAATAACATAAATTAGAAAATAAACAGCTTAGAGTAGAAAAAAATAGTTTTCATAATTTGTATATTTCACTAATTTTAATGATTATCAAGATAATTAGTACTTAATTTGATATGCAGAGAACCAATTAATTAATGAAACGAACAGAGGGTTTACGAAACACGCACTCATTTGAAAACTGAATCGTATAAAAATCAACGAACTCTTTCAATGTTTAAATATCTGTGATTTATACGTTTTCAGTGATTAATGATATTAAAAGTTCGTTTCGGAAATGGAGCTCCGCTATGTTATCTAGTTCTTTCCAAAAATAGCTTACGAAACAAAAACATATTTCGGGTGAAAAATGAGTCGTGACATTATGAAAGCCAGATCTGGAATGTCAAACTTTTACCAGCACAATAAAAAGGAATTAATAATTAAATGCCAAAAGTTATTGCTCACACTGGCGAACGGCAAAACTATAATCAATTATGAACTTTCCAATTAGAATAGTTCTCTGGCAGAGAAATAGATTTTTCCTTCTTTTGTTCTTCCGCAAACGATAACGAACTGGAACGGGGAATATGTTATTCAGAAATATTCGAATTTCCTTTCCAACTTGTGGAAATCCAGAAAAAAAAAAGTGGCGTAGTAGATTACAATCAACAAACTTGAGGATTTTACTTTTTCGATGAAAAGGCTTATCTTAAAGATGCTTTACATTAAAATCATTTAGATTCATCTTTATTTGAATGTTCATTCATCTAAATAAGGTGTTTTAAATAATAGATCAATATTTGAAAAAATAAGCAGGAAAATTAGAGATAAAAATATGTTTTTCACTTTAACCAGTATCATCTAGAACAGGGGCCAACCCGAATGATCTTGCGGGCCACTTTGGAAATGCATCATAACCCCGCGGGCTGCATATAAAATTATATATCCCCATGAGTTATTATTATTGTGTTTAATATTATTCTTAAATGTAAGCTTAGATAATATAATAATAATGATACTAAACGCACATTGTAAGGAAATATCTAACACTAAAAATGAAATTATTAAAAAAATATTTATTTTACTAGTGCGATATTTGATTCTCCACTTTTTCACTTAGCTTTTGCAAATAGATGCTCGCATATTATTTAATTATTCTGAGAACTCTTAACTGTAAACTCATAATTACAGACAATATCTGTCATATATTCGTAAGAATATTGTTTTGAAATCAAAATTAATTTTTTTCTCATCATTTCGATAGTTAATTTTTGAATATATGGATGCACACATAATCTATTCTTTTATTGCATTGTTTTTCACTGCTTTGGCCATTATAAAATAAATATATTTTGTAAAAATCTGTTAAATCTCACGGGCCGCGGGTTGATCACCCCTGATGTAGAACAACAGTAACGTGGCTTAAAACGACTTGTCTTATTCTACAAATGAATTTTTCTGAATTTCTACATACAATTCGTCGTTAAATTGCTATCCTCATGCTACGACAAAAATGGTTTAATGATGTTTTTTAATAAACTGCAACCTTTTATGGCGAAGCATATAATGATTTATATTAATGGTGGCTTATAGACTATCGATTGCATTTCCGTCTTATTAAAAAATAGAAAAATATTCTTTTAACAATTGAGATTAGGAGATCCTTAACAGATTGAGATTTTAACAGATTTTAATAAACCTTATCTTAAAGATGGTTTACATTAAAATCATTCAGATCTATCTATATTTGGATGTTCATTCATCTAAATAAGGTGTTTTAAATAACAGACAAAAATTTGAAAAGAATGTGCAGGAAAATTAGAGATAAAAATATGTTTTTAATCTTAACCAGTATCATAGAAAACAACTGCAATGTGACTTAAAACGATTTGTCTTATTCTACTAATGAATCGTTTTGAATTTCTACATACAGATAATTGCTATCACACGTTAAATTGCTATCACGGTGCCATGGATGTTTGTAGTGGTTCGGAATCCACTTTAAAAACCGTAGGGCACTGTCTAATATGATCGTAGAGTGTTTTCTTGAGGTATCTTCAACCCTCGTGGTTCCTCACTAAAGTAAAGCTGCTTGTTACCCTTAGACATGGACCAGTCGCCTGCGACGGGGTCTAATGGACCTGGTGTAAGCTTTCCTGCACCAAGGGGATTAGTAACAACAATAACATATACTCATAAATTGTCACCCTTTGTGGCTAAGCATCTAAGTGTTTATAGGAATTCGGTTTAAAGAGGACCAATTGCACTTGCCTTCTTATTATGGACCTGAAAAATATGCCTTTAACAATGGATGGTATTGTTTTGTAACCAAAGATAACAAACTGAGATTTTAATAATTTTTTTGACTTTTAACTAAGATAATAATTTAAAAATATGTACAAAAAGTTGCCAAGATTACTAATTAACAATACCAGATTGTAAAATTACTAAATAATGATTAGTTTTTAAACCTCAACAAGGTTATTGTCTTGACAAGTTGCAACTTCACTTTATAAAACTGTTTTACACTACGAGTGAATCTTTTTTATATTTCTGCATGATGTTAATCTTTATTAAACTATCATCTTCAGGCTTCAGCAAAAAAAAGGGGTGGTTTAAGATACGTAATTATAGAAACTGCCACTTTTTATGGCAAAGCATGCAGAGGTTCTTCCACTAATGCTGTAATGAGATCTTCTTAGAATGGAACAGAATATTTCTTTAAAAATTTATGGTATTGAACACTGTATTGTAATCAAAAGACTAGTAATTTAATTATTATTCTTATTAGTTTTTTTAAGTTTAACTGAAAATTACTCAAATTACAGTTTTACAAAATAATATAAATTATTTATTAAAAATTGTTATGAATTATTAAGAGAATTAGTACTAAAACTTGCAATAATTAATATTTAACAATTCTATATTACAAAACATAATATAAAATACAAATTCTATATAATTAAATATAATAAAAATATAAATACTATAACTACTACTACTGTAAGTATAATACTACATTACTCAAATGCCAAATAATACTAAAAAATATAGAAACTACTACTAATGTTATACTACTACTACTACTACTTACATTACCATCTACTAATGCTTAAAAACACAAATAAAATATACTACTAAAATACTAAATACTAAAAAATACTAATATACAATACAAAATTCTAAAAAAATACTAATACACAATACTACATACTACAAACTACTATACCAAAGATACTAAATTCTAAATTAAGAAATTAATGAACGTGTATTTTATAATTTCCGTTTCATTTTATTTACGACGTCCTTTGCGTTTATGTATGTATATATTTCAGAAAAGAAATTTCTTCGAAAAAATACCACAAAACCCATTTAGTATTTGAAAGCACACTTTTATTTAAACATTTCTAAAACGGACACTAACTATCGTCCAATTTCGAGTAGCAGAAGAACCATTTCCATGATTCACAGATTCACACCCACAATTCCATTCTCCAGCACTATCTGGTCCAAAAGCATCCACAGGCACTTAAAACGCGGCTGCCATGAATTATGATGTGCGATGGAAATTATTTTCCAATTTGCGGGTGACAGCGTCCGGGAAATTACAAACCCCAGGAAAACTCTTCGGCGGCACGCACCGGGAGATGGCTCCGAACCACACCCCAAAAATAAGACCCACTTCCGAAAAGCCATCAGAAAGTGGATACGTTCTAATTTCGATCTCGTGCAATCAATAGCGATAGTTTATCTGAATCGTGATTATGAACCACCCCCTGGGGGGCAGGCAAGGTAAAGGGGTGGATGGAAAATACTTATTAGATTAAAATATGCTTCGAGATTAATCTTTTGCTCTACCTTGACGACAATAATTAGATTGGGCGGTTCTGAATGCATTGTTGTGAAAGATGCCGTCCTTCTGCTGGATGTGAGATGGGGAATTCAATTATATTGAAGTTCTGAATATTTTATGCATGCCTGGTATCATGCATGATATTTTATGCATGATAATCATTTAATTTTGGCCTTTTGTGTGTTATAAAACGGTAACAACTAAAACACATTTCTTCTATAACATTTTTACAATGTTCAAACAAATTCTGTACATATACTGCTGTATACAGTTATACTTTTTCATTTCCACCTATTGTACAAAAAAACTGATCTTATTTTACCACAGGTTTTGCATTCTATATCCGGGGTGCCGTTTGTGATTATAGTGGTTTAGAATCCATTTAAACCATAGGTCCCGGTCTAATAGCATCTAATTGCTCCCTGTAAGTAGAGCATTGGATGCAAGACTGGCAAACCTATCATGTAAAAAGAAAACGTCTCCCATCTAGTAATCTGCCAGTAGATAGACAGACTTGACCCACCATTGAAGAATAGCTATCATTTTATATACCTTGCTTGTATATTTGTCTTCAATATTTACCTTATTTCATTAGAGAATTAAATGCTTTCGTAATTTTGCAGTTAAAAGCACTGCATTTTAGATTTAAATAACCATTCTATTACAGACAGGCTCAATATTTATTCTCTATGTTAGTGGCAAAAGCAATTAAACAACATAACTTCTGACTCTGTATTTAGAATCAACTCTGCATCTTTGTATTTACAACAAAAAGTAGTGGATTTGTATTTATATAGACAAACACATGGTAACTTCATAACCTATAAATCTTTAATAAATAAACAGCAATATCTTTTTTCCTCGAATTATTATGTTATCTATTGAAAATACTAAATTATAAGTATTAATTAATTAGAAATATGACACCGAAATAACTTAAATTAGAAAATAAATAGCTTAGAGTAGATAAAAAAATAGTTTTCATAATTTGTATATTTTACTAATTGTAATGATTATCAAGATAATTAGTACTTAATTTGAAAACATGTTGTTTATATGCAAAGAACCCATTAATTAATGAAACGAACAGAGAGTTTACGAAACACGTACCCATTTGAAAACTGAATCGTATAAAAATCAACGAACTCTTTCAACGTTTAAATATCTGTGATTTATACGTTTTCAGTGATTAATGATATTAAAAGTTCGTTTCTGAAATGGAGCTCCGCTATGTTATCTAGTTCTTTCCAAAAATAGCTTACGAAACAAAAACATATTTCGGGTGAAAAATGAGTCGTGACATTATGAAAGCCAGATCTGGAATGTCAAACTTTTACCAGCGCAATAAAAAGGAATTAATAATTAAATGCCAAAAGTTATTGCTCACACTGGCGAACGGCAAAACTATAATCAATTATGAACTTTCCAATTAGAATAGTTCTCTGGCAGAGAAATAGATTTTTCCTTCTTTTGTTCTTCCGCAAACGATAACGAACTGGAACGGGGAATATGTTATTCAGAAATATTCGAATGTCCTCCTTTCTAACTTGTGGTTCTGGGCCGCGAAAAAAATGGCGTAGTAGATTGCAATCAACAAACTTGAGGATTTTACTCTTTTTTTACTAGAAGCCTTATCGTAAAGATCGTTACGTTAAAATCACTCAGTTCCATCTTTATTTGAATGTCTATTCATCTAAATAAGACTTTTTAAATATTAGACATATATTTGAAAAGAATATGCAGGAAAATTAGAGATAAAAATATGTTTTTAACCGTAACTAGTGAATCTAGAACGGGGGGGCAACCCGCGGCCCGCCTTGAACATTTTTCCGGCCCGTGATATTTATCACACTTTCACAGAATATATTTATTTTATAATGGTCAAAGTAGTGAAAACCAATGTATTAAAAGAATACATTTTGTGTTGATCCATATATCCATAAATTAACTGTCGAAATTATGAGAAAAAGATTAATGATTTAAAATATTATTCTTGCGAATATACAACAGAAATTGTCTATTTTATTTATGAGTTTACAGTTATGAGTTCGAAGAAATATTAGTGGGCCTGTAATGGTTTTAAATCTAATATGGGGATATATAATTTTATATGTGGCCCAGGGAATTGTGATGCATTTCCAAATTGGCCCGCAAGATCATTTGGGTTGGCCATTCCTCATCTAGAACTATAGTAACGTGGCTTAAAACGACTTGTCTTTTTCTATAAATGAATCTTTCTGAATTTATACATACAATTCATTGTTAAATTAATATCCTTATGCTACGGAAAAATAGTTTAATAATGTTTTTATATAAACTGCCACCTTGTATGGCGAAGCATATCGGGGCTTATTGGAATGGGGTTTAAAGAGGATCAATTGCACTTGCCTTCTTATTATGGACCGGAATATTGTTCCTTTAACAATGGATGATATTGTTTTCTAACCAAAGATAACAGATTACGATTTTAACAAGCCTTATCTTAAAGAGGGTTTATATTAAAATCATTTAGATCCATCTTTATTTGAATGATCATTCATCTAAATAGGCTATTTTGAATATTAGATAAATATTTGAAAAGAATGTGCAGAAAATTAGAGATAAAAGAATGATTTTAACCTCAACCGGAACAACTGTAACGTGGATTATAACGACTTGTCTTATTCTACAAATGAATCTTTCTGAATTTCTACATACAATTCATCCATAAATTGCTATCCTAATGCTACGGAAAAATGTTTTTATGATGTTTTTATATAAACTGCCACCTTTTATGCGGAATATAAGGTTATATTTATTATATAGGGGTTTATTCTAGGAATGTGGTTTAAAGAGGACCAATTGCACTTCTTATTATGGACCAGAAAAATATTCCTTCAACAATGGATAGTATTGTTTTGTAACCAAAGATAACAGACTGAGATTATAATAATTTTTTTGAGGTTTAACTAAAGATATTAAAAATAATTAAATTAAATTGAAAGATAATCAGATAATTGAATTGATTAATTAAAGATAATTCAAAATTTATACAAAAAGTTTCAAAGTTTACTTCTTAACAATAAGACATTGTAAAATTATTAAATAATAATTTTTTTTAAAACCACAGTAAAGTTATTGTCTTTGAAAAAGTGCAATTTCAGTTTTAAAAAATTGTTTTACACTACGAATGAATCTTTTTTAAATTTCTACATATTATCAATCTTTATTAAACTGTCATCGTCAGGCTTCAACAAAAGAAAAGCGGTGGTTTACGATATACATTTATATAAACTGCCTCTTTTTATGGCAAAGCATACAGAATATCGAATAATAATGGTGAGATGAGATCTTCTTAGAACAGAACAAAATGATATTTCCTAAAAACAATGCATTTTAATCAAATGTCTAAGAATTTATTTATTGAAAATTACTCAAAAAATATTAATGTTTTACAAAATAATATAAATTATTTATTAAAAAAATATTATGAATTATTAAGGAAATTGTTACAAAATTTTTCCATAATTAATATTTAACAATTCTGCATGACGAAAAACACTACGAAATAAATTAATGAGCGTGTATTTTATAATTTCCGTTTCATTTTATTTTTAGCTATCGGCCATTCCGTATGTAACTAAAAAAGAAATTACTTCGAAAAATACCACAAAACCCATTCAGTATCTGAAAGCACACTTTTATTTAAGCACTTCTAAAACGGACACCAACTATCGTCCAATTTCGAGTAGCACAAGCCCCTAGTCCACGATTCACAGATTCACACCCACAATTCCACTTTCCAGCACCATCTGGTTTTCTAAAGCACGTAAAACGCTGCTGCCATGAATTATGAAGTGCGATGGAAATTATTTTCCAATTTGCGGGTGAACTGCGTCCGGGAAATTACAAACCCCTGGAAAACTCTCGGCGGCAAGCACCGGGAGATGGCTCCGTACCACACCCCAAAAATAAGACCCACTTCCGAAAAGCCATCGGAAAATGGATACGTTCTAATTTCGATCTCGTGCAATCAATAGCGGTAATTTATCTGAATCGTGATTATGAACCACCCCATTGAGGCCTGGGGGGGACATGCAGGTAAAGGGGTGGATGGAATGGATGCGTATTAGATTAAAATATGCTTCGAGATTAATCTTTTGCTCCACCTTGACGACAATGATTAGATTGGGCGGTTCTGAATGCATTGTTGTGAATGATGCCCTCCTTCTGCTAGATGTACGGCGGGGAATTCAATTATATATTGAAGTTCTGAATATTTTATACATGCCTGGCTTTAACTGATAATAATTTATTTTTGGCCTTTTGTGTGTTATAAAACGGTAACAACTAAACACACATTGCTTCTATAACATTTTTACATTGGTCAAACAAATGCTGTATACAGTTACATGTTTGGCATTTCCACCTATTGTACAAAACAAGCTGATCTTACGAATGTTTCTAAGCGGCTATTAAGTTAGGTTATTTTTGAAATTATTTTTTATATACCACATTTTCCTTTTTATGTGAAGATTGAAATTATTTAATAAAAGTCAAAACCACATGTCTCGTAACTTACTGCTGACATGAGTAACAATTATCTACTAATAAGTTTCGAAAATTAATAATTAACAATACAACATTACAATAAATAATAAGATACTAAAAAAATACTAATAATAATATTAATACTACATTACAAAAATACTATAAAATACTAATACTATAACTACTACTACTATAAGTATAATACTACATTACAAAAATACTATAAAATACTAATACTATAACTACTACTACTACTATAAGTGTAATACTACATTACTAAAATACTAAATAATACTAAAACTACTATTAATACTATGCTTCGACTACTACTTATATTACAATCTACTAATACCGAAAAATATTAATAAAATATACCACTAAAACACTAAATATTTAAATAAATACTAATATGCAGTGCTTTATACTATAAAATACTATATAAAAAATACTAAATTTTATATTAAGAAACAAATTAATGAGCGTTCTTTTTATAAAAGAAATGTTTTCGAAAAATACCACAAAACCCATTCAATATTTGAAAGCACACTTTTATTTAAGCATTTCTAAAGCGGATACCAACTATCGTCCGATTTCGAGTAGCACAAGCCCATTTTCCTTGATTCACAGAGTCACACCCACAATTCCACTTTCCAGCACCACCTGGTTTTCCAAAGGCATCCAAAGGCACTTAAAACCCTGCTGCCATGAATTATGAAGTGCGATGGAAATTATTTTCCAATTTGCGGGTGAACTGCGTCCGGGAAATTACAAACCCCTGGAAAACTCTCGGCGGCAAGCACCAGGAGATGGCTCCGTACCACACCCCAAAAATAAGACCCACTTCCGAAAAGCCATCAGAAAATGGATACCTTCTAATTTCGATTTCGCGCAATCAATAGCTGTAGTTTATCTGAATCGTGATTATCAACCACCCCCTTGGGGACACGCAAGTAAAGGGGTAGATGGAAAATGCTATATTAAATATGCTTCGAGATTAATCTTTTGCTTCACCTTGACGACAATGTTTAGATCGGACGGTTCTGAATGCATTGTTGTGAAAGATGCTGTCCTTCTGCTAGACGTACGATGAGGACTTCAATTATATATTGAAGTTCTGAATGTTTTATGCATGCCTGGCTTTGCCTGATAATCATTTAATTTTGGCCTTTTGTGTATCTTAAAATGGTTGTAATTAAAACACATTATTCTATAACATATTATAACTGTACAGCATTATTCAAACAGATGGTGTATATACAGATACACGCCTTGCATTTTCACCTGCTGTTCAAGAAAAGCTGATCTTATTAACGTTTCTAAGCAACTATTTAGTTAGGTTATTTTTTATACCACATTTCCCTTTACGTTTAATGACTGAAATTAGTTAATAAAGATCAAATCCACCTGTCTTGTAACTCAGTGCTAACAGGAGCAGCAATCATTTAATCTTGGGATTTGTTGCTGTCACTGCATTTTGAATAGATATTGATTATGATTGTGGTGCATGGACGTTTAAGATTTAAGGTCTTAATTCTTTTTGCAAGTTGGCATAGGCCGAATGTAAGATTTAGGCAAATGCATTTACCTCTAGAGAGATTGACTGTGGTTTTTGGTGATCAGTATTTCTATTTAATTTCTGAGTTGCATGAAAAGTGATATTCAAATGTAGTGGAAGTTAATGTGCTTTAAGAAATAGTAGCTTTATTAAAAATTTAAATATTCTAGTAATGAAATTTATATATTTTGGACAACATTTTTATACAACACTTTTTGATTCAAAGACATTGCGAATGCTGTTATAGTGACACACTAGAAATATTGGGTGTACAGTGTCAATTTCTCCATTTTTTAACAATCGTTTCCATACACGTAATGGGTAAACAATTTAAAGGAAAAGGGGTGGATGAAATGCATGCGTATCAGATTAAAATCTGCTTCGAGATTAATATTTTGCTCCACCTTGACGACAATGATTAGATCGGGCGGTTCTGAATGCATTGCTGTGAAAGATGCTATCCTTCTGTTAGATGTGCGATGGGGAATTCAATTATAGTGAAGTTCTGAATATTTTATGCGCGCCTAGCTTTGCTGTTAATCATTTAATTTTGACCTTTTGTGTCTTACAAAATGGTACTAATTATAACATATTGCTTCTATAACATAATTTTTATATTGTTGAAAGAAATGTTCTGTTGTATACAATTATATGTTTTGCATTTCCACCTATTGTGCAAAAATACTTAACTTATGAACGTTTCTAAGCAACTAATAAGTTAGATTATTTTAGTAATTAGTTTTATATACCACATTCACCTTTATATGTGAAGGCTGAAATTGTTTAAAAAAGATCGAAGCCACCCGTCTCGTAACTTATTACTAACGTGCGCAACAATTATCTACTTTTGGAGTTGTCTTCTTGCTGTCACTGCATTTTGAATAGATATTGGTTATGATTGTGGTAAATGGGCGTTTAAATTTTAAGGTCTTGCTTCTTTCTTCATGCAAGTTGGTAATAGTCGAATGTAAGATTTTTCTAACTAGTGTACAAAAAATAATTAGTTAGCAATACGACTACGATTGACTTAAGCATATGACTAGTTGTCATATGCTTAAGTCAATATAAATATACGACTAACTACTATACAAAAAATTCTAAATTAAGAAATAAATTAATGGGCGTACATTTGCTAATTTTCGTTTCATTTTATTGCCGATATTATCAGACTTTTCGTATGTAAATATTTCACAAAAAAAAAAAAAATTACCACAAAGCCATTCAGCATTTGAAAGGCACACTTCTATTTAAGCATTTCTAAAACGGACACCAACTATCGTCCAATTTCGAGTAGCACAACACCCTTTTCCATGATTCACAGATTCACACCCACAATTCCACTTTCCGGCACCATCTGGTCCAAAGGCATACAAAGGCACTTAAAACGCTGCTGTCATGAATTATGAAGTGTGATGGAAATTATTTTCCAATTTGCGGGTGAACTGCGTCCGGGAAATTACAAACCCCAGGAAAACTCTTGGTGGCACGCACCGGGAGATGGCTCCGAACCACACCCCAAAAATAAGACCCACTTCCGTAAAGCCATCAGTAAATGGATACGTTCTAATTTCGATCTCATGCAATCAATATCGGTAGTTTATCTGAAATCGTGATTATGAACCACCCCCTTGGGGACAAGCAGGTAAAGGGGTGGATGGGAAAATGCGTATTAGATTAAAACATGCTTCGAGATTAATCTTTTGCTCCCCCTTGACGACACTGATTGGATTGGGCTGTTCTGAATGCATTGTTGTGAAAGATGCCGTCTTTCTGCTAGATGTGCGGTGGGGAATTCAATTAAATATTGAAGTTCTGGAAATTTTACGCAGGCCTGGCTTTGCTGGTAATTATTTAATTTTGGCCTTCTGTGTGTTATAAGATGGTAATAACTGAAACACATAGTTCTATAATATAACTTTTACATTGTTAAAATAAATGCTGTAAATATACTGCTGTATACAATAATACATTTTGCATTTTCACCTGTTGTATAAAAAAGCTGATCTTATGAACGTTTCTAAGCGACTATTAAGCTGTGCTATTTCTGCAATTATTTTTATATACCATATTATCTTTTATATGTGATGGCTGAATTTGTTTAATAAAGATCAAAGCCCCAGTCTCGTAACTTACTACTGACATGAGGAACAATTAACGACAAATAAATTTCCATAATTAATAGTTAACAATACTACATTATCACAAATAATAAGATACTAAAAAATACTAATACTACATTACAATAGTACTATAAAATACTAATACTATAACTACTACTACTTTAAGTATAATACTACATTACTAAAATACTAAATAATACTAAAAAATATAGAAACTACTACTAATGCTATACTACTACTACTACTACTTACATTACAATCTACTAATACTTAAAAATACTAATAAAATATACTACTACTACTACTACTTCTTACATTATAATCTACTAATACTTGAAAATACTAATAAAATATACTACTAAAATACTAAATACTAAAAAAATACTTATGTACAATACTACGTATATACTACTTACTATTATAAAAATAATGCTAAGAAATTAATGAGCGTGTATATTATAATTTCCGTTTCAGTTTATTTACGACATCATCGGCTATTTCGTATGTAAATATTTCACAAAAAAATGTCAACCAAAATTAACACAAAACCATTCAGTATTTGAAAGCACACTTTTATTTAAGCACTTCTAAAACGGACACCAACTATCGTCCAATTTCGAGTAGCACAAGCCCCTTTTCCATGATTCACAGATTCACACCCACAATTCCACTTTCCGGCACCATCTGGTCCAAAGGAACCCGAACGCACTTAAAACGCTGCTGCCATGAATTATGAAGTGCGATGCAAATTATTTTCCAGTTTGCGGGTGAACTGGGTCCGGGAAATTACAAACCCCAGGAAAACTCTCGACGGCACGCACCAGGAGATGGCTCCGAACCACACCCCAAAAATAAGACCCACTTCCGAAAAGCCATCGGAAAATGGATACGTTCTAATTTCGATCTCGTGCAATCAATAGCGATAATTTATCTGAATCGTGATTATGAACCACCCCATTGGGGCCTGGGGGGGGGACATGCAGGTAAAGGGGTGGATGGAATGGATGCGTATTAGATTAAAATATGCTTCGAGATTAATCTTTTGCACCACCTTGACGACAATGATTAGATTGGGCGGTTCTGAATGCATCGTTGTGAAAGATGCTATTCCCTTCTGCTAGATGTACGGTGGGGAATTTAATTATATTGAAGTTCTGAATATCTTATGCATGGCTGCCTTTGCCTGATAATCATTTAATTTTGGCCTTTTGCGTCTTACAAAATGGTAAGAATTAAAACACATTGCTTCTATGACATTTTTACATTTTTAAAAAAAATGCTGTATACAGTTACAGTTCTTGCATTTCTACCTATTGTACAAAAAAAGCTGATCTTATGAAAGTTTCTAAGCAACTATTAAGTTATATTATTTTTTAATTATTTTTATACTACCACGTTCTCCTTTATATGTGAAGACTGAAATTATTTAATAAGGATCAAAACCACATGTCTCGTAACTTACTGCTGACACGAGCAACAATTATCTATTAATAAGTTTCCATAATTAATAGTTAACAATACTACATTACAAGAAATAATAAGATACTAAAAAATACTAGTAATAATACCAATATTACATTACAAAAATACTATAAAATACTAATACTATAACTATTACTACTATAAGTATAATACTACATTACTAAAATAAATAATACTGAAACTACTACTAATACTATAATACTACTTACATTACAATTTATTAATATTTATAAAGTACTACTAAAATATACTAATAAAACATTAAATACTAAATACTAATACTGTTATACAACACTATATACTATACAAAAAATACAAATTTCTAAATTAAGAAATAAATTAATGAGCGTGCATTTTATAATTTCAATTTCAATTTATTTTTAGTCATCGGTTTTTTCGTATGTGAAAAGGCCGATCACTAAAAATAAAATGAAACGAAAATTATATTATGTTCACAAAGGAAATCTCTTCGAAAAACACCAGAACACCCCATTCAATATTTGAGAGCACACTTTTATTTAAGCATTTCTAAATTTACCAACCAACTATTGTCCAATTTCGAGTAGCACAAGCCCCTTTTTCATGACTCACACCCACAATTCCGCTTTTCAGCACCATCTGGTCCAAAGGCATCCAAAGGCACTTAAAACGCTGCTGCCATGAATTATGAAGTGCGATGGAAATTCGTTTCCAATTTGCGGGTGAACTGCTGTCCGGGAAATTACAAACCCCAGGAAAACTCTCGGCGGCACGCACCAGGAGATGGCTCCGAACCACGCCCCAAAAATAAGACCCACTTCCGTAAAGCCATCAGAAAATAGACACATTCTAATTTCGATCTCACGCAATCAACAATGGTAGTTTGTCTGAATCGTGATTATGAACCACCCCCTTGGGGACAGGCAGGTAAAGGGGTGGATGGAATGAATGCGTATTAGACTAAAATATGCTTCGAGATTAATCTTTTGCTCCCCCTTGACGACACTGATTAGATTGGGTGGTTCTGAATGCATTGTTGTGAAAGATGCCGTCCTTCTGCTAGATGTGCGATGGGGAATTCAATTATATATTGAAGTTCTGCATATTTTATGCATGCCTGGCTATGCTGATAATCATTTAATTTTGGCCTTTTGTGTATCATAAGATGATAATAACAAAAACACATTGCTTCTATGAAAATGTTTTTACATTGTTCAAACAGATATATTGCTTTATACATAAAGGCTATACATATACTGCTGTATATAATTATACGTTTTCATATCAACCTATTGTACACAAAATCTGATCTTATGAACGTTTCTATGTAACTATTGAGTTATGTTATTTCTCTAATTATTTTTATATCATATTCTCCTTTATATGAGAGGACTTAAATTATTTAATAAAGATCAAAGTCACCTGTCTAGTAACAACATGCTAACATGCGCAACGATTCTGTACATAATTGTGGTACATTGGAGTTCAAATTTTAAGGGTTTATTTATTTCTGCATGCAAGTTGGTAAAGGTCGATTGTAAGATTTAGGCTAATGACTAACTAGTATACAAAAAATAGTTAGTTAGCTATACGAATACGATAGACTTAAGCATATGACTAGTTAGCTATACGAATAACTACTATACAAAAAATTCTAACTTAAAAAATAAATTTATGGGCGTGAATTTTCATAGTTTTCGTTTCATTTTATTGACGATATTATCAGATTTTTCGTATGTAAATATTTCGCAAAAGAAATTACAACAAAAATGATTCAACATTTCAAAGGCACACTTCTATTTAAGCATTTCTAAAACGGACACCAACTATCGTCCAATTTCGAGTAGCACAAGCCCCTTTTCCATGATTCACAGATTCACACCCACAATTCCACTTTCCAGCACCATCTGGTCCAAAGGCACTTGAAACGCTGCTGCCATGAATTATGAAGTGCGATGGAAATTATTTTCCAATTTGCGGGTGAACTGCGCCCGAGAAATTACAAACCCCAGGAAAACTCTTGGCGGCATGCACCGGGAGATGTTTTCGAACCACACCCCAAAAATAAGACCCACTTCCGTAAAGCCATCAGAAAATTGATACGTTCTAATTTCGACCGCGTGCAATCAATAGTGGTAGTTTATCTGAATCGTGATTATGAACCACCCCCTTGGGGACAGGTAACGTAAAGGGGTCGATGGAAAATGCTTCGTATTAGATTAGAATATGCTTCAAAGATTAATTTTTTGCTCCTGTATGACGACACTGATTAGATAGGGCGGTTCTGAATACATTTTTGTGAAAGATGCTGTCCTTCTGGTAGATCCACGATGGGGAATTCAATTATATTGAAGTTCTGAATATTTTATGCATCCCTGGCTTTGCCTGATAATCATTTAATTTTGGCCTTTTGTGTGTTATAAATTGGTTATAACGAAAACACATTGCTTCTGTAGCATAATGTTTACATTATTCAAACAATTGCTGTATATACAATTATACATCTTTCATTTTCACCTGTTGTACAAAAAAGGGATTCTTATGATCGTTTCTAAGCAACTATTGAGTTAGGATATTTTTTTAATTATTTTATACCGCATTCCCCTTTATATTTGAAGACTGAAATTATTTAATAAAGATCAAAACCACATGTCTCGTAACTTACTATTAACACGCGCAGCATTTATCTACTAGTGGTTTCCGTTGCTGTAATTACATTTTGAATAGATGCTGGTTATGATTGTGGTGCATGGACGTTAAAATTTTAAGACCTTGCTTCTTTCTTCATTCGAGTTGGTAAACCTCAAATGCAAAGAGTTGGGCTGTTGTATTTACCTCTAGAGTAACTGACTGTGGTTTTTGTTGATCAGTATTTTTATTAATTTCCGAGTTGCATGAAAATTTATATTCAAATATTGTGGCAGTGGAGTTGGGGCAATTCGAGTACTTTAACTCTATTCCCTTTTATTTAATATAGATCAAAGCTACTTGTCTCGTAACTTACTGCTAACACGCGCAACGATCATCTACTTGTGGGATTTGTTGCTGTCACTGCATTTTGAATAGATGTTGGTTACGATTGTTGTGTATGGACGTTTAAATTTTAAAGTCTTGTTTTTTTTCTAGATGCAAGTTGGTAAAGGTCGAATGTAAGTTTTGGACAATTGTATTTACCTCTTCAGCTACTGACTGTGGTTTTTGGGGATCAGTATTTTTATTTAATTCTCGAGTTGCCTGAAAAGTCATATTCAAATGTAGTGGCAATGAAGTTGTGCAAGTTGATATGCTTTAACACGTAGTGGCTTTATTAAAAATGTAAAAATTCTAGTAATGCAATTTATACATTTATGGATAAGCACAACACTTTATGGTTTAAAGGCATTGAGATTGCTGTTGTAGTGCTGTTATGTTGGCTGTACAATGTCAATTTCTCCATTTTTTAACAATCGTTTCCATAAGTGTAATGTCTAGACAATTTACTGATACCATGGAATCTATATAATTTTTTATGGAATAATTGTTTCTTTTTTCTTATTTAGTGATGCATCAGATTAATTTTAGTTTATGTTCGCTGAATTATTTTAATAAAATCAATGTTACTTAGTTGGAGATCTGATGTTCTTGCAATATATGCAATTTAAATCATAAGCATAGAATCAAATAAGCATAGACATACATACTTTAATGACTGATAGTTAATAACTCCATCATGATTTATAACTACATAATGAAAACGTGTGTAAGTGTCTCGCATCGAAATTTATATGGTGGGAGTTTCCAGGTTATCTGTCATACGACAGGCAATACGTCATTTCTGGGAATTATACTTAGAGACCCCCAGGAAGCTCATGTCATCTCATCATCACTTATTATCCCGTTAATCATAGTATGCATAAATGGAACATAAGGCCACGCAAATATATAAAAAATACAAAGCTAATAAAATCTATTCAAATAATTTATAAATATAAAAAAAATCTTTGCCTTAAATATTAAAATATATTTTATAAATTTCTGTTTCATAATGGTAGTATATTATATAATATACCACTATTACCTTTCTCTCCATATATATATATAGATGAAAGAGAGAGAGAGAGTTATAATGTACATCTGTGTTTTTCATACATAACGTAAAGTAGCATGTACATAATATATAACGGTATTTGCACATTAAGAAAACCAAAAAAAAATTTCATATTTTCAATTATGCATTCAGAATTGAAGATTTATGAATAAATAATAAAGAATAAATGATAGGAGATTATAGTTCTGAAAGTTTTTCAGATTTTAGATAATTGAATGAATACAAAAACACTAACTGCAGTTGAATTTTTTCTTAAATATATCAATTTTTTTAAAGCTTAGCATGCAAAGTAGCTAAATACATATTTTGATAGTTGAAAAAAATTATTTTAAACTTAGCATTCCTCAATTATTCTTTTAAATGGTTGCATAAACATAATTACTTACTTTTTTATATAGATAATGAATTTCTCAAGAATTTTTTTTTTTTTTTATGATTGAATATACAACTTACGAATGAATACGATTATTTACGATTGAATATAAAACTTACTGCTGCTTTGTTTGATAAAAAAAATATCATGAGAAATATTTATGCTTGCCTGAATAAAAAATTTGTATTTATAATAAATCTTCTTTGTTTTAATGCTAAAGGGAATAAATGAAAAAAAAATCAATATTCTTTTATGAATTTTGAATTCAAAAATTTAAAGTTTAAAGTTGTTATAACAACGAATTTATAAATAACTTTTTAATAAATGAAAGCATATACATGTATTTATAATTTTATTATAGATTATATATTACACTATAATAGTATGTATTACTATATTTATAGTTGCCTATAGCTTAATTTATGTTCTAAAAATAGAATCACAATAAATGCCTAGAATGCCATTAGAGCTGATTCAGTCATTTACTGATACACATAAATTAAAGCAGTTACACATTTGGCATCAATAACAGAAGTATAACTTTTTAATGTTATTAGTTTTGTCAATTTTTGTACAGCTTAAAAAATATACACATGAAATTTCGGCTACTTGACTACGTCCGCAGGAAACTCTGACTTGACTCGATAATATTTTCAGTAATTTTCCTACAAATTTATTGCAATTTTTTTTTCTCCTGGGCCTGAATGGCCGAGTGGCTAGCGCTCTGGCGCTCGGTACCACAGGTTTCGGGTTCGAGTCCTGGCGGTGCCATGGCTGTTTGTAGTGGTTCGGAATCCACTTTAAAAAGTAGGTCCCGGTCAAATAGGATCGTAGAGCGTTACGGGGGCATTGTTACTCCGCGTCCGTGGCTTATCTTCAAGTTCCACGCTCCCCCTGGGTAATGCAAAGTGAGTACGTCTGTGCAGGACTTGCCTTAAAGCATCCGAAGACCAAGCTGTCTATGTTTGATAGCTGCATGAGAAAGAAAAAAAAATTTTTTTTTTCCTTTTGAGGCCTAATACATTGCCTTCTTTCCATTATAACATGATACTGTAATGGACATGTGGCAATGTTCATTACAGTATTATGCTGTAATGGACATGCAAAACATGCCTATCTTCAAATCTCTAATTTCTACGCTAAATTTTGAATCATACATCGACAAATAAATAGTTTCAGGATTTATGTCAGCAAATTTCTTTCTAAACTCAATACACATTTTTTTTTCTTCTAATGCAGCTGGCAAACAGATTGTGATCTTAGCCATAAGGGCTGCACCGATGTTACTCACTTTGCATTAACCAGGGGGGGCATGTAACTTGATGGTACGCTACGGACGCGGAGTAACAATGCCCCCGCAGCGCTCTGCGATCCTGTTAGGACCGCGACCTACGGCTTAAAGTGGATTCCGAACCACTACAAACACCCATGGCAAAGCCGGGATTTGAACCCGATACCTGTGGTACCGAACGTCAGAGCGCTAGCTATTCGGCCGACAGGCCCACTAACTCAATACACATCAAAGAATAAAATGCAGCTTTGATGATCAAACTGCCATCCTCTAACGACAAAGATAACATGGAAAAAATTGGTATTTTATACACAAGTAAGCAGAATTAAAATAAAAGCTACCGAGAGAATATATAGCACTCTTAGTCGAACACGAATGAAAATATAGGTATATCTTTAATAAAATCAAGTTCAAAGTCAAAGTCAGCCTTTTGTCAAAGTTTATTAGTAAATTGATTTGTATATCGATACGAGAAACATAGTATATATCTATTATTATTATGAAAAAGTATATACTTGTAATAAGTAAAGGCAATAAGTCAGTTAGTTATATATACTCCAATACAAAAAGAAATTTCTGGAAGCTTCTTGTTAGATTAATATTAATGAATTTATTTTGCCATGAATAAATATACTAAAATAAATCTATAATATTTCTAACTAGAAAACTATCTATAAAAATATCAATTATCAGGTAGTTTCGCCACAAAAATATTACCTAATTAACCAATATCCAATAAGTAAAAATAACATTGCTTGTGACAGCACAAATTGCTTTTCTATGTGTATTCATTGCGTATCCACTGTTAGCTACAACCCAGAAAGTCAATATCGGTTGACTCCATTAAAAGGCACCACACTCAACTTCTTTCCATAATTAACATGCTATTTTTACTCGTTGGGCGCAACATTTACATGGACGAGTTGACAGAATTAATCAAGTAACGTATAATAACGGATGTGGATTTTTTTTCTCTTGTTTTTAAACACTTTTTTTTTTTGGTACCCTTTGATGACTTTGGTCTTTTTCATATCCGGCATCGAGTTGATCGTCGAATGTATGTGTGTACACGCTAACTCCTCCCATTACCCCACCCAAAAATACTACCTCACGCAAATGCCAAACATTTGGCAAAAAAGAGCCAGGCTTCTTTTGATTTTGAAAAACATTGTACCTTCTTCTATCGCCCTCTGCCAAACATTTTTTTTTTTTTTTTTTTTTTTTTTTTGCACTCGTTGAATTGTTATTATCAGAACTTGTTGGAAATGGAAAGAGGGTAGGTGTTGTTGATGACAGAATAACAGGGTGTGGTCCTTGGCGAAAATAAAAGAATGACACTGTTTTGATCTTCGCCACGTTCATCTGGTATGTGTCGTCTAGGGCAGTTAATAACTCATGCACGAATGCTTTAAAAGGTTGAATGGAAAATGAATTCTCTGAAAATTGAATTTTTTCGGAGTTTGCGTGCGCGATTGTGATGCTGTTGCTTTAAAGAAAAAAGAGAATTCTGGGCAATATTTTTATGCTAATGGCCTTTCCCAGATTTGGCGAAATACAGCGAAATTAATTAGGGAGACCGTAGTTTTATTTTTTAAATATTTATTTTACCAAAAGAAAAAATAATAATATAATAATAACAATAATAAAAAGATTTCCAAATTAACGAATAAAATTTCATTACTTACAATTTCACCTCATAGTTGGTCATTTAAAAGTTCATGATTGTTATTCTTTTGAAAGATTATGATTGTTTAGTTCATGACTTACTCATATTTCCCCGATTGTTATTCATTTAAAAGATCATTATTTTTTAGTTTATGACTGACTTTTTTTTTATGATTGTTATTCATTTGAAAAATTATGATTACTTAGTTCATGACTAACTCATATTTCATGATTATAAAATATGATTATTGAAAAAGTTTACTTTAGGTCGTAAAGAATAAGGAGTGTCCACGTTTAGAAAGAAACTTCGAAACATTCCTTTATTTCTAAATTCTTTATTTTCAATACTAGAGCTTGATAGACAAGTTCTTGCTACATATACAAAAAGTTAACAAATTTGGTATTGTACATTGTGCACTGTGAGTTGAGGCTACTGTAATAAATTTAATAGAGGAAAACTAATAGATATTCTGGAAGATTTTCAAACTTTATTTACGTCTTGTATTGGAAAAAAAAATAAGAAATCTTCAAACAAGTATTTCTATTATTATTTATGGGCTCTTTGTAACAATCTTCTAAAGTGAAATACTCATATTACAAAGTGTTGGTTTAAATTTAAGTGCCAATCTACATAAGAAATATATTGATAATAAATAGTCAAAAAATATTATTTATATGCGCAAGGAAATACTCATAAGTAATTCAGTAATTTAAAACTAGGAATAAATTGCTAGAATAACAGATAATGGCTCTATTTTCGGTTATTCTACCTAACCTTAAATTACTGAACTACATATCAGTATTTCCTTGGCTAAAAAAAAGAGCTAATTTATCAGTAATAAAATAGCTCCTTTTTTACTTTCATATAATATTGTTGGCACGGGCGTTATATAGTAAGGGTATTTTAATAAAGTGTGGAAAGAATTAACAATATATATAAATATGATTAAATGTGATATAACATAAATATCCGTTTGAAATGGTGATTACAATCATCTATGGGTAGAGTTAAAAATGCATCCTTTTTGCATATAAACCAAATTTATCTATGAAGATTCGTAAAATCCAATATTCGTAGAATATTTCAAATAGTTCAGGGTTAAAAGGAATTTCATTTTCCTAGTTGAATTGTTGGTGCCTTATTATTTATTTAAAGAAAATATTTTGATTAATTTAAATGAGTTTCTTAGCCTCTTTTAAAGAAGAAAAGAATATTTATACAACTAAATACCAATACCTAAGTTTATACATTATATTGATTACTATGTTAGGCAGGAATGAATTCCTTATTAATGAACGCTGTAGCAAATTAGATAATTTAAATTATTTTTAAACCTACAAACTACTAACAATTTCATCTTTTGCCATAACAAAAAAATAATCTGAAAACAATTTTTTTACAAGTCATTAATCTTTTTTTTTCACAGAGCATATACCTATATATCAAGCAACTGTTTAAAAAAAAATTCCAACAGACTTAATTACCTTTCATTTTTTTTCCATACCAACATACTACTGAAGCTACGAATTTCCTGTAAATAGTTTTCTATGAATTTTTCCCTTGCTTTATTTTAAAATGTTTCCCGGTTTCCTGTTTCAGTCTTTTCAGAGCGTCGCTTCGCAGTCCTCTAACGAGCTTTTTGGAAGCTGAAATTCAAAGGGGGCAAAAACCGATATCATTAAACCATTAATTAGTGCAAAATCGGACTCATTTGTAATTGCTATGAGAAGGATACTGGAAGTTTTAGCAATTATTAAATGCTGCTGGATATCCAGAACGGAGGAATTGATAATGATGCTCCATTAGGCGCATTTACGATTTCTGCGTCTTCTGCCCAACTTGGCCTTATGAAGTTGGTGGAAATGCTGTAATGAAGCAACCGGACGCTGTGTCATCAATTGGTGTTTGAAGAGAGCAGAGAAAGAATTTCGGTAATAAGCAGACTAAGAGCATTTGTATATTAGGCTCTGACGAAAATGCATTTTTTTCATCCATTTAATTAGGAAAGTTAAAGTACTGTGTTATTCTATTTTTGCTTTTCTAGTATAGTATAATGGACTATGGGATTCAGCCATCTAATATATTCTGTCCTCATATCTTGCAATTTGTGAAATTCTACTTTTGATTTATTGTCTCTATAAGAAAAGTTTGAAACTTAATTTTTGCCGAATTTAAGCATTAATTACCATATTTGGCTAATTTAAGCATTTTTTGCCATATTTGGGGAATTTAAGCTTTTTTTTTACTATATTTACCTAATTTGAGCATTATTTGCCATATTTGACTAATTTTAGCACTTTTTGACATATTTGGCTAATTGAAGCATTTTTTTTACATATTTGGCGATTTTAAGCATGAGTTTAACCATTAATTAGTTATAGGATTCTACCATATACTATCATTATCTCCTGCAATTTATGAAATTCTACTATTGACTGTCTCTATGACCATAGTTTGAAACTTAATTTTTGCTATATTTGGCTAATTTAAGCATTATTTGCTATATTTGGCAAATTTAAGCATTATTTGCTGTGCATATATCGACATATGGAACATAGGTTTTAATAATAATAATATAAAAATGCAGAAATGTGAAAAAATATATAATGAGCAAAAGCAATAAGTCAGTTATATATATTCATATATAAAAAGAAATTCCTGGAAGCTACTTGTTAGATTAATATTAATGAATTTATTTTTCCATGAATAAATACACTAAAATAAAACTATAATACCCCTAACTGGAAAACTGTGTATAAAAATATATATTATCAGGTATTTTCGCTACTAAAATATTACCTAATTAACCAATAACCAATAAGTAAAAATAACATTGCTGGTGACAGCACAAATTGCTTTACTATGTGTATTCATTGCTTATCCACTGTTAGCTACAACCCAGAAAGTCAATATTGGTTGACTCCATTAAAAGGCACCACACTCAACTTCTTTCCATAATTAACATGCTATTTTTACTCGGTGGGCGCAACATTTACATGGACGAGTTGACAGAATTAATCAAGTAAAGTATAATAACGGATGTGGATTTTTTCCCCTTGCTTTTAAACACTTTTTTATTATTTTTTTTTGGTACCCTTTGATGACTTTGGTCTTTTTCATATCCGGCATTGAGTTGATCGTCTAATGTATGTGTGTACACGCTAACTCCTCCCATTACCCCACCCAAAAATACTGTCTCACGCAAATGCCGCGAAAAAGAGCCAAGCTTATTTTGATATTGAAAAACATTGTACCCTCTTCTTACCAAACATTTTTATTTTTTATTTTTACCCTCGTTGAATTGTTATTATCAGAACTTGTTGGAAATGGAAAGAGGGTAGGTGTTGTTGATGACAGAATAACAGGGTGTGGCCTTGGCGAAAATAAAAGAATGACACTGTTTAGATCTTCGCCATGTTCATCTGGTATGTGTCGTCTAGGGCAGTTAATATCTCATGTACGAATGCTTTTAAAGGTTGAATGGAAAATGAATTCTCTGGAAATTGAATTTTTGGAGTTTGCGTGCGTGATTATGATGCTGTTGATTTAAAGAAAAAAAGAGAATTCTGAGTAATATTTTAATGCTAATGGCCTTTACCAGATTTACGGAAATTCAGCGAAATTAATTACCGAAATTCAGCGAAATGAATTTAATTATTTCTAATTAATTTCTAATTAATCGCGAAATTAATTAGAGATTAATTATAAATTAATTAGATTATTATTAATTAATTAATTATTTAATTAATTTAATTCAGCGAAATTAATTTAATTAATTAGAGCGAAATTAATTATTATTATCAGCGAAATTAATTTAATTATTTTAGTTTTTAAATATTTATTTTGTCAAAAGGTTTGCACAAATAATATAATTATAATAATAATAATAATAATAATAAAGATTTACAAAATAATGAATAAAATTTCATTACTTATGGTCTCAATTTATAGTTTTTGCGAATTAGCACTTTTTGGACATTAAAAAGTTCATGATTATTTAGTTCATTATTGACTCATATTTCATGATTGTAACTTGAAAAATTTTACTTTAAGTTATAGAGAATGTAAGACGTGTCCACGTTTAAAAAGAAACTTCGAAACATTACTTTATTCGTAAATTCTTTATTTTCAATGCTGGAACTTGGCCATCAAGTTCTTGCCCACTCATACAAAAATATAGCAAATTTGGTAATGTGCACAATGAGGTGAGACTACTATTTTGCATTTACTAGAGGAAAAGTATTCTTGAAGATTTTCAAGAATTTACGTTTGGTATTGAAAAAAAAAAGATATCTTCAATTAAGCGTTTCTATTCTTATTAATAGACTTTTTGTAACAGTCTCCATACGTAAAATACTCCTATTACAAAGTGTTGTTTTAAATTAAAAGGTCAATCTACATAAGAAGTATATTGATAATAATTAGCCAAACAAATATTAGTTATATATGCAAGAAAATAGTGAAAAGTATTCAGCAATTTAAGACAAAATAGAATAACAGAAAATGTCTGCCTTTTCGGTTATTCTACCTAGTCTTAAATTATTGAACTACTTATCAGTAATTTTACTACTTATCAGTAATTTTATTGGCTAAAAAAGGAGCCATTTTATCAGTAATAAAATGGCTCCTTTTTTTACTTTTATATAATCCTGTTGCCACGGGTTTTATATAAGCACGGGTATTTTAATAAGGTGTGAAAAGAATTAACAATAATTCGTATAAAATATAACATAAATATAAATTTAAATTTAATGTCCATCGAAAATGTTTACAATTTGTTGGAAAGAGTTAAGAATGCATAACTATTATTGCAGATGAATCAAATTTATCTACGAATATTCGCAAAATTCAATATTCGTAGAATATTTCACATAGTTCAGCGATAAAACGAATATACCTTTCCTAATTGGATTATTGGTACCTTATTCTTTATCTTAAAAATATTTTGATTAATTTAAATTATTTTCTGACATTGTATTTTTGAAGGATGAAAAGAATATTTATACAATTAAATACCAAGACCTAATTACTTAGTTTATACACTATATTGATTACTATGTTAGGCTAGAATGAATTCCTTATTAATGAACGCTGTAGCAAATTAGATAATTTAAATTATTTTTAAACCTATGAACTACTAACAATTTCAGCTTTCCTTTTAAAAAAAAATCCGAAAACCATTTTTTTTACAAGTCATTAGTCTTTTTTTTTCACAGAGCATATACCTATATATCAAGCAACCGTTTAAAAAAAAATTCCAACAGACTTAATTACCTTTCATTTTTTTCATGCCAACATACTGAATCTACGTATTTCCTGGAAATAATTTTCCATGAATTCTTCCCTGCTTTATTTTAAAATGTGTCCCGGTTTCCTGTTTCAGTCTTTTCAGAGCGTCGCTTCGCAGTCCTCTAACGAGCTTTTTGGAAGCTGGAATTCAAAGCGGGCAAAAACCGATATCATTAAACCATTAATTAGTGCAAAATCGGACTCATTTGTAATTGCTATGAGAAGGATACTGGAAGTTTTAGCAATTATTAAATGCTGCTGCTGCGCTGGATATCCAGAACGGTGGAATTGATAATGATGCTCCATTAGGCATTTTTGACTGACTTTTTTTTACTGACACGTTATTCATTTAAAAAATCATTACTATTTAGTTTGACTGATGCATAATTCATGATTGCGAGCTTGAAAAATTTCTCTTTAGGTTATACGGAATGTAGGATGTGACCAAATTTAAAAAAGAAACTTCGAAACATACCTTTATTCATAAATTCTTTATTTTCAATGCTGGAACTTGACTATCACGTTTTTGCCCATAGATACAAAATATATCAAATTTGATATTGTGCACTCTGAAGTAAGACTACTATAATGAATTTACTAGAGGAAAAGTAATAACTATTCTGGAAGATTTTCAAGGTTTGGTTCTTATTTAAATTTCTTATTCGAAAAAATAAGAAATTTCAACCAAGTGATTCGATTATTATTTATGAACTTTTTGTAATAGTCTCAAAACGTGAAATACTCTTATTACAAATTGTTGTTTTAAATTAAAGTTTGAATCTACATAAGAAATATATTGCTAATGAAGAGTTAACAAATATTATTTGTATGTGCAATGAAACACTGTTATGTAGTTCAGTAATTTATGACAGGTGGAATAACAGAAAATTACTTCATAAATTTTATATAATACGGTTGTCACGGGTTTTATATAGTACAGGTATTTTAAGCGAAAAGAATTAACAATAAATTCGTATAAAATATAACATAAATATAATTTAAAATTTATTATCAGTCGAAAATGTTGATTACTATTATCGTTGGGCAGAGTTAAAAATGCATAATGTTTATCGCTGGTAAACCAAGTTTATCTATGAAAATTCGTAAAATCCATTATTGGTAAAATATTTCACATATTTCAGCTGTGAAATGAATTGCTTTTACTAGTTGGATTATTGGTAATTTATTGGTTATTAAAAATATTTTTATTAAATTAAATTATTTTCCTGCATTGTATTTTTAAAGAAGAAAAAAACATTTATACAAAATAGCAAGGCCTAATTACTTTGTTTTGTACACTATATTGATTACTACGTTAGGAAGGAATGAATTCCTTATTAATGAACGCTGCAGCAAATTAGGTAATTTAAATTATTTTTAAAACTACATACTACTAACATTTTCAGCCATACCATAAAAAAATTTGAAAACATTTTTTTTACAAGTCATTAGTCTTTTTTTTTCACAGAGCATATACCTATATATCAAGCAACTGTTTAAAAAAAAACTCCAACAGACTTAATTACCTTTCATTTTTTTCCATGCCAACATACTACCGAAGCTAAGAATTTCCTGGAAATAGTTTTCCATGAATTTTTCCCTGCTTTATTTTAAAATGTGTCCCGGTTTCCTGTTTCAGCCTTTTCAGAGCGTCGTTTCGCAGTCCTATCACGAGCTTTTTGGAAGCTGGAATTCAAAGCGGGCAAAAACCGATATCATTAAACCATTAATTAGTGCAAAATCGGACTCATTTACAATTGCTATGAGAAGGATACTGGAAGTTTTAGCAATTATTAAATGCTGCTGCTTGCGCTGGATATTCAGAACGGTGGAATTGATAATGATGCTCCATTAGGCGCATTTACGATTTCTGCGTCTTCTGACCAACTTGGCCTTATTAAGTTGGTGGAAATGCTATAATGAAGCAACCGGACGCTGTGTCATCAATTGGTGTTTGAAGAGAGCACAGAAAGAATTTCGGTAATAAGTAGACTAGCAGCATTTGTATTTTAGGCTTTGACGATAATGCATTTTTTTTTATCCATTTGAATAGGAAGGTTAAATTATTATATTTCTGCTATTCTAGTATATTATAATAGGTGCGCATTAGATCTACCTCCCCGTGGTGTACCTGGTAACACTTTTCAGTGGCTAAAAGATCTACAACTTAGCATTATGTTAGATTGAAGAACTCTGTTTCAGTATGTTTTGTTGTATTCTCTTTTCTTTTTTTATTTTTCGTTGTTCTTTTTTTTTTTTGCTGTAACTGTTCATAATCTGCCATGGGAAATAAAAAAAAAGTATATTATAATAGATTATGGGATTCTACCATCTACTATCATCATCTCTTGAAATTTCTGAAATTCTACTATTGACTGTATCTATGACCATAATTTGAAACTTAATTTTTGCTATATTGAATATCAAACTAAAATGTTTACAATCATTCCTAGAAAGAGTTAAAAATGCATAACATTTTTGTAGATGAACTAAATTTATTTATGAATCGTAAAATCCAATATTCGTAGAATATTTCACATAGTTCACTGGTAAAACAAATTTTCTTTTCCTAGTTGGATTACGGATACCTTATTCTTTATTTAAAAAATATCTTGATCAAATTTAACTTATTTTCACATATTTTTCAAAATGAAAAGAACAATCATACAACTAAATAGCAAGACCTAATTACTTTGTTTATACACTATATTGATTACTACGTTAGGCAGGAATGAATTCCTTATTAAAGAATACTGTATCAAATTAGATAATTTAAATTATTTTTAAACCTACAACTACTAACAATTTCAGCGTTTGCCATAAAAATAATCGGAAAAACAATTTTTTTCAAGTCATTAATCTTTTTTTTTCACAGAGTATGTACATATATATCAAGCAACTGTTTAAAAAAAAAATTCCAACAGGCTTAATTACCTTTCATTTTTTTTTCATGCCAACATACCACTGAAGTTACGAATTCCCTGGAAATAGTTTTCTATGAATTTTTCCCTCCTTTATTTTAAAATGTGTCCCGGTTTCCTGTTTCAGTCTTTTCAGAGCGTCGCTTCGCAGTCCTCTAACGAGCTTTTTGGAAACTGGAATTCAAAGCGGGCAAAAACCGATACCATTAAACCATTAATTAGTGCAAAATCGGACTCATTTGTAATTGCTATGAGAAGGATACTGGAAGTTTTAGCAATTATTAAACGCTGCTGCTGCGCTGTATATCCAGAACGGTGGAATTGATAATGATGCTCCATTAGGCGCATTTACGATTTCTGCGTCTTCTGCCCAACTTGGCCTTATTAAGTTGGTGGAAATGCTATAATGAAGCAACCGGACGCTGTGTCATCAATTGGTGTTTGAAAAGAGCGGAGAAAGAATTTCGGTAATAAGCAGACTAGGAGCGTTTGCATTTTATTCTTTGGCGAAAATGCATTTTTTTTTTCATCCATTTGATTAGGAAAGTTAAATTGCTGTGTTATTCTATTTCAGCTATTCTGATATATTATAATAGACTACTGGATTGTACCATATAGTATGTCATCTCATCATTTCTTGCAATTTGTGAAATTCTACCATTGATTGTTTGCCTCTATGACAATTGTTTGAAACCTAATTTTTGCCATATTTGGGATTTTAAGCATTTTTTGACATATTTGGCGAATTTAAGCATGATTTTGGAATGTTCGTCATTAGATAACGATGGCCTTAATTTTCTCGTATTACGTATGATATTATTCTTGAAGAAAGAAAGATCTTCCTGTATTACCTGCCTTATGTGGTTTTCTGGAAAGTTTTATTCAATGCAATATCCAATTTATGTTTGATTTGGAACCTGTGTTTGCTTGAGAACTTTGGGTAAGTAGGGGATGTTTAAAAGATTATGTAGGTGACCATGTAAAGTAAGAGGGTGGAAAAGTTTCATAAACAAATTTGTTTTTATAATAAAATGTACTTACAAGTGTTTGACTTTATCAATTACTTGGCATTTAATATGTCAAATGCTAAAGGCGTTTCATTTTTGCCGTATTTTGAATATTTTAATGGGAAGTTCAATAAGTATATATTTATAAACCCAGACATTTCATACTTATCATAGCAAAAAGTTGAAGACACTCTTATAAAAAATTATACAAAGTGGTGAAAAACAACAACCTTCTGATCAGTGTTAAAAATGTAATGAAAGTTCAATATCAGCATAACATCATAAACCCATTGTTGTTGGTTTAAGACCTATTGTTATTGGTTATTATGTGACCAGAAAGAAGTAAAGGGGTAAAGAATAAAAGAGGGTGAAAAAATTTTAATATCAAAAATTTTTTTACAATGAAATTTACTTGAAAATTTTTGACTTTACCAGTTACTTGCCATTTAATATTCCAAATACCAAAGTCATTTCATTGTCATTTTTACGATAATTTTAAAGCTTTTCTATGAAGTTCTATAAGAATATACTTATACACCTAGACATTTTATATTTATCATAGCAAAAAAAGTTGAAAACACTCTTATGAAAAAAATATACAAAATGGTAAAAAATACCTTACTAATCTTGCATTAGAGATGTAATGAAAATTCAATATCAACATACACAATATAAACCCATTGTTATTGATTTATGATACATTGTCATGATAACAATTGAAATATGGAATTAAATGTCCCATAGGATAATATCATACAAGGATATTTAATGAAATAAATTTAAATTCTTACAACAATATATATTTTTAAATCCATAAATGTAGTTAATATAAATATATATTATAGGAAAAATTTTCTAAACATATATTCCACAAGCAAAAAATCATTACATGTATATTTTATATTTTCATAAAAACGGTATCATGCTGAAAAACGAATAGCTTTTTCATTGTAGAATTCTGCGTCGGAAAAAAATTTCCATAAATAGTGCATAATCGATAATGTTGCGGAAGCAATAAACATATTTTGAACAGACACCAGATGTATTTTCACTTAACCTTTTCAATTTTTTTTTAACCGAATAACTTCTTTTTTTTTTAGCCTTCCATACATGAATAAAGTTTTTCGTTCAATCCCCATTGAAAATTCAATATCTTGGCTATTCTTCCTATCCCTTTATTGATCATTTTAAAAATTCTAGCAAACATTCATCTTTGTAGTCTATTATAATGGTCTGGGAATTGTTCAACAGTAAGATTCCATGGTAAAAAAAGTCCAATAAAGATCATCTAAAGAATCCAGGACCTAGCCTGGCGCATTCCTTAGAATGCTTATTGGCCGAAGATAATCTCCATTTTCCTCTCCACCCTTTCAATTTCGTAGGGTACACACCACCCACCTCCACCCCCGCCAAACGATCCTTGAACATACATTCACCGGCTTACTATAAAAGAGATTTAATTAGATCCTCCGTATCCCAGAACTGGGTGAATGTAGGAATGGTTCCAGAAGCCCTATAGTATAGATTGTGCAGCTACAGTTCTACGCTTCAGGAAAGGGTGGGGGGAGGGCATGGTTTATTGTTGTTGCTCGATATTGAACAAAGGGGAGTATATATTTACATGGAAATCGAATTGGAGAAATAAATATCTTCCTGTATTACCTGCCTTATGTGGTTTTCTTGGAAGGCTTGATTCAATGCAATATCCAATTTATGTTCGACTTGGAATCTGTGTTTGCACTGGGTCTTTGGGTAAGGATGGTGATGTTAGAAAGAATCCATGTTTGTGAAGTTAAACGAAGAATTTGTTTCATTTTTTTTTATTTTAAGTTAGTTGAAATTTTTATTATTGTCATGAAAATATATTCTTTTAATTGATTAATAATGCCAATGGGCAATATTTATTTAGGAGACTTAGAATTTTTAATAACATTCGAAATTTTATCTGTTTTACGAATTTTAGTTTTAAAACAAACTTTCTCAGCCTTAATATACAAAATGAGGTTGAAAGCCTAGATGTTTTTTTGAATAAATAACACAGTAAACCCTTTTGAAATAATACATAACACCCTTTCCATTATGATAACTTATGGCCTGAATACAGTTTAATTTACAGCATGATTTTTGGCAAAGTGCACATCTAGAGGGCAAGTTGAATCCTCTGGCAGCATTGCTGTAGTCATTGGTTTAAGAAACAAGAAAACCGATGGCGATTGTGACAATTTATGTAAAGCATCTCGTATCGATAGTCAGGCTGTCTGGTGGGTGTCTTGCTGGCTTTCTACTATATAACACGGATATATATGCCCCGCAGATGCGGGGCAGTTACTACTGAAAGTCGTCTTGGGAACCAATGTCTTCCCCTCATTACATCATCCATCGGTAAACTGTTTGAGGTGTAAATGAGGTTCACCAATATATAAATATAAATAATATACAATGAATTAATTCATTCATTGTACATAAAATATACATTAAATAACTAATTATAAATGAGTTTTTTTTTTTATTTACTTTCTATTTTTTTCATTTCAAAAAGTAAGATAAAATAAAAAATAGATATTCATATCCATATTTCCGTAGCGGAGAAGAATCATCTGATTTTTTTTTTTATTTTCTTACGGAAATACGTATTTTTTTTTCAACCAACCAACGAAAACTTAAAACAATATTGTAATGAAAAAGTAAGTGTTTGTAAATTAGATTTAATTTATTGGATATTAAAAGTTTTTTTAAATATCCTTAAAATATTTTTATTATGATTGTTTATATTTTTATATTTAAGTTATTTTAAATGCCCGACTCGTGGCACATTGTCAACGCGCGCAGCTGGTGAGCATTAGGGAGGAGTTTCAATCCGCTGGCGGCTTTGCTGTAGACACTGTTTTACAAAACGAGTAGACCAGATAGCGTTTGGGATGTTTAGTATCTTGCCTCGTTATTCGGATTACCTGGTAGGAGTTTTACGGTTTTTCTCCCATGCAATACGCCAATGTGGGGTAGTTCCCTCTAAAAGTTCTTCCGGAAAGCACTGCCCTCGTTCTTCGGCGTCACGGAGCCAAGACAGACTTTTACCTACGGGTGCTTCATAACAATAGAAGCTTCCCACCCTTTCCCTCCTTTCATGAGAGGGCACGGTTTCTTGGACTTGGTCTACATGTAGCTGTGTACCAAGTGGGATAAGAAAAAGAAGTTAATTTAAATTCACATCAAATTATTTTAATTTAAACTGTAGAGTATTTCTTGAATATGTAATAAAGTCTTGAATTTCGTATATTTTAAAACACACTAGACATTAAAGATAAATAACACTGCGGACAATAAGAAAATATTTTAAGTAATTCTATTCTAAACGAAGGATCGTCTAACTAGTAATATAATTTTCTCCTGTAACATAACTTATTTATAATAGACCTTCTTTTAAGTTAATGAAATATCTTCTAGGAAATTCGTATGTTAACCAATTATTACATGCCTTTGAGGTTCAAATTATGTTCAAGATATATTGAATTTAACACTGATATTTAACATAAATAAGGATTGTAAATTTAAATTATTATTATAATTTGTACCAATGCTCATGTATATAGATTAAATTACATATATATGCAAAATGGATTTGGGCATTATTTAATTTTTATTTTATTTCGCTGCTGTATTGCCATTTTGTTGATTTTAAAAAATTAAATATTTTCTCAAAACTAATAAAAGTTTTCAAGCTAGTATTATGGTTTATATTTAATAATATAAAATATCATAAAAGTATTTTTCCATTATATTAATTTAAATGGGTTATTTAAATGTATATGTACATTTCTATACATTTAATATAAAAACGTTAATTTTATCAAGATTTGAATTTAAAATTTCAGAACTGAACTAATATTAATAAGAAGAATAGAAAATGCTTGAAAAAAGATAAAGTATATACTAAGTTTTATAAATTTATTTTAGCAATAATATAATTATTCTTTTACTTTTCCTAGTATAGTAAAAAAAAGTATAATTCAAAGTTTCATTGTAAGTAAAAGGTTTTACATTTTCTTAGAAAATGAACTAATTATTCAGATAAGGAACACTTAATGAAATAAAATTAAAATGACATCATTATTTATTTTCGGAAAAGGAAATAATTATTCAGTTAATGAATACTTAGAATGAGATATAATTAAAATGATAAGAAAAATACTTTACTATTGTGTGGAAATTTTAAAAGTCAGAATCTTCTTAATGAACAACAACGACTTTTACAATATCATTTAAGAATTTTAATCTTTCCTAATATTGCTTTCTAGTAATTATGTTGGTACATGTTTTCATTTAAATGTGGTATTGACACATACTCAAATAACCTAATTTTTGCAATAAATATTATAAATTTATACTCTCTACTTATGGGTATCAACATAGTGCACAGCTATTTGTGAATGGGAAATAAATTAATTCCCCTAGTTACGTGCTTTGCAGTCACTGCTTTGAAAAATGAGTAAACTTGATAATGATTGTGATGGTATATAGCATATCGGCAATATTTTAATAAGATTTATAACATATAAATTAGATAGAGCTGATTTATGAAGATCTTCTATTTTTATATTAACTCATAAAGAGCCACTTTGAGTCAGCAACTCAAAGAAAAGAACTGCGCACTGTAGAACGTGTGTAAGTGTGCTTCCACCAACACACGAGGCACGAATCCTGACAGTGATATTTGCTAGTGATTCGGAATAGGCATTAAACTGAAGTTCCCTGTCTAATTAGACTAAAGTGTGTACAAAATGACAGTAGAGCGGCAACCCGAACTTACTCAAGCAAGAGCGCTCCTCTGTGGCGTTCATGAGGAAAGGCCAGTCTGCCTCGAAACTCTCACTCGAGTGAAAGTGCAACGTAACTTGCGCTTGAGCTATAAAATGTTTAGTTGATCGACAGTTTCATCCGCCGAGAGGAAACATACTCAAGCGCATAGACCTTGCGCATTAGGTGGCTTGCAGATTCTCACCCTGAGAGGAAGTATATTTCGCGCATCCTGAGCTTAGCTGAGTATCGGGTTTTCAGCTTAGAAGTGGAATCTTTCCACCAATCTATAATTATATGTCTTTATAGGTTAAAATTTGATTTATAGATTTAAATAGTGTGTGTCCCTAATTGCATGTGTGTAGTGTTTGTACGTGTATAAAGCTGGGTCTTCTCCGAGCTGTATCTCAAAGTATCTCAATCCAAACACACTCAGTTACAATCTGATTGCCCAGCCTGCTTATTATAAGTTTCAATATAATATAAGCATATTTCAAGCAAAAGAAAAATCTTAGCATATTTCAAGCAAACAACAATATAAGCGGATTTCAAGCAAAACAACAATAAAAGCATATTTCAAGCAAAACAACAATATAAGTAGATTTCAAACAAAGCAACAATATAAGCAGATTTCAAGTATATTTCAATAAAGAGATATGGAAATTTAAAGTGCTTCACTGTATTGATAAAATATATTTGGAACAATGAAAAAAAATATTAATATAGTCACAGAGATTCATGGAACATATACTCATCGTTTTTACAATACAAATAAAAAAATGTAAATAAAAGCAATTTTCTCTTCATTTTCATCTTTGAAGTGATTAAATTAAATTTAAAAATAAAAATATCATCTATAAATCTTTCATACTTTATTAAATAATTATTTTGGAAAACAGTGATATCTGTCTTATAAACAACGTATCTCTGAACATCGTATCAATCATAAACAAAGACACATTTTGACCTTCTTGAAGCCTTAATTCACTTACGATTTCGCTATTCAGTGACAATTTATCACTCTTTTGCGTGCACGTTTCGAGATTTCTGAAACAAAACTGACCTGACTCGGCACGTTTTTATGCATCGCCAATCATGAGCTTTTTGCAAAATTTTAAAGAACCCGCAGGAACAAGCACACGCAAAAGTTTTCTTCAACACTTACGCACGCGTAATACTTAATGAAATGTAATTAAAATGATAAGAAAAATACTTTATGATTGTGTAGAAATTTTAAATGGCAAAGTCTTCTTAATGAACAACTACGACTTTTTCAATATTATTTAAGAATTTAAAGTTTTCTAACACTACTTTCTAGTTATTATGTAGATATATGTTTTCATTTAAATGTGGTATTCACACATAATAAAATAGATTAATTTTTTCCATTTGATGCGAATAATAATATAAATTTATTATATTTATAGCAACAAATGGCAAAAATTAGGTTATTTGATGTGTCAAAAATCAGTATAGGGGTGTATCAGTACATATCAAATTTGTGGCCAATCAGTATATTGCATAGCTATTTGTGAATGGAAAATAATTTAATTTCATCTAGTGATGTGCTTTGCAGTCATTGCTTTGGAAAATGAGTGAAATTGATAATGATTGTGACAGTATGTGGCATACCGACATTATTTTTGATAAGAGTTTTTCAGAATTGTTCCCTTATAATACCTAAAATAGATATATGGATTTTAAAGATCTCCTATTTCTCAAAACTCATAGACAGCAACATTGAGTAGAGAATCAACTCATAGAGAGCAAAGTAGTTTTTTTAGTAAAGTTTCAATATAATATAGGCAAATTTTAAGCAGAACATATATAAAAATGTTTCAATCTGAAAATGTTAAGTGGTTCTGTACTGGAAAACTATGTTCTGCACAATAAAATAATATTAACATATTCATTCATGATGTATATTGTTATATTTACATATATACGTATTTTTATATACATCATGTTGTGTATTGTTATATGTTATATAGCTAGTCATGGAATTTATACTCATCTCTTTTGAAATACAAATCAAAAACATAAATAAATTTTTTATGAGTTTTCCCTCTTTGAAATAATTAACTTCAATTTTAAGATAATCATAATTTTAAGATTTTCAGAACCCCGTAAGATTTTCACCCGTAAATGTTATATTCACTTTATTAAATAATTATGTTGGGAAACAGAGATATCCGTTTTATAAATATCATATGAATCAAAAACGAAGACACATTTTAACCTTCTTGAAGCCTTAAATCACTTACGATTTCGCTATTCAGTGATAATTTATCACTCCTTTGCATGCGTGTTTCGAGATTTCTTAAACAAAACTAGTCTGACTCCGCACGTTTTGATGCCTGGCGAACCATGAGCTTTTCCCAAATTTTTAAAGAACCCGCAGAGACAAGCACACACAAAAGCCACTTTTCATTTTCTTCAACACTCGCGCACGCGTAGAAAACAACTTTAAAAAAGAAAGAAAACCTCGATTTAACACCGTTTTGGAGCGTAAATATTCTCCTACCTCGCTAAAATACGTTTTAAATACTGTTCAGCGTAACTTAAATCACTCACCAGGGCGTGGAATGAAAGCCTCCAAATGAATTTTCATCTCGGAAGACGAGGGTTAAAAATTAGTTTTCGGGATTTAAGCGTCTGTAAATGTATCCCGTTTTTAAAGTGATAAAAAGAAAACTCGAATTAAATATTCTTGATGTTTTGAATGACTGTTATTATTTACGAAATGTGTTCTTTCCACAGTTCAGTTAATTTTAATAACAAATTTTAATCAAGAAAGATTGCTACCAGTGCTTTGAGTAAATCGTTAGCACGTAACAAGAAGAATTTTAACGTTGTTTATGAAAACAAGCTACTTAGTGTTTCAGGATCACGTTTATTATAATGATTTTTTTAAATAATCGTGAGAACATCAAAAATTGAAAAAAATTGATGTCTTTTATCTTATTTATGTTTTATAATTTTCTTTAATTTCTTTATTGCCGCAACAGTCTATGGTGGGCCGAAGACGTTTGCCTACTGGCAGAATTTAAGACAAGAGATGTTTTTTCTTTTTTCTGCATAGGGTTGTCACTCTACGCCCAACTCTCCAACACCCTACGTCCTACTTGAATGAACCTATTAGAATGGATGAGTGTCTAGCGTTCTGCTGCTCGGATTCATATGTTTCGGGTTCACGTCCCCACTGAACCATGGATATTTGTAGGGGTTCGGAATCCACTTTAAGCTGTAGGTCCGGTCTCATATGACAGTTAAACGTCACGGAGCTCAATAATATTCTCACCAGATCATTACAAAACTGTATACGGGCAACTCAGCTCTAGGCACAGTGATGTAGTGTGGTGTAGTAGTAGTAGTAGTGGTAGTCAAATTTGGCCGGGACCTACGATTTAAAGTGAACTCCGAACCACTACAAACATCCATGGCTTTGCTGGTACTCGAACCTGAAACTTGCGGCACCGAGGAGCAGAGCGCTAGTCTATTTTCTTTAATTACGCATATATAAATCAACGAATGTGGTGTATGTTTAAACATAATAAAAGAACTATAACAATTATAAATTGCGTGCGTGTTTCGATATTTCTTAAACAAAACTGGCCTGACTCCGCACGTTTTAATGCCTCGCGAATCATGAGCTTTTCCCAAATTTTTAAAGAGCCCGCCGAGACAAGCACACAACAAAAGCCACTTTTCATTTTCTTCAACACTCACGCACGCGCAGAAAACAACTTAAAAAGAAAAAAACCCGATTTAACACAATTTAGGAGCGTAAATATTCTCCTAGCTCGCTAAAATTCGTTTTAAATACTGCTCAACGTAACTTAAATCACACACCAGGGCGTGGAATAATAAATTTTCGTCTCGGAAGACGAGGGTTAAAAATTAGTTTTCGGGATTTAAGCGTCTGTAGTGAATGTATCCCGTTTTAAAAGAGTGGATCGGAGGTTTAAAATGATAAAAAGAAAACTACGAGAGAAAATATTCCTGATGTTTTAAATTGCTGTTATTATTTTGAATTACTGTTTTTATTTTTTTATGGTGCAGGGGTTTTTGCCCTATGCCGAATTCACTACATTAGTATTAGACTAAATTAGACCGGGGCTAAATGGCTGATTAGACTATATTATACTAGACATTAATACTAGACCGGGGTATAAATGGCTGACTGTCTGGCGCTCGGTGCCACAGGTTTCGGGTTCGAGTCTCGTCTTTACCATGGATGTTTGTAATGGCTCGGAATCTACTTTAAGCCGTAGGTGCCGGTCTCATTTGAACATAGAGCGTCACTAAGCCCAGTCGGACATCTCAACAACATCCTTCCCAAATTGTATAGGAGCAACTCAGATCTCAGGTCAAACGCAAAAAGTTATTCCACGTTTGATACTTTGTATCCTTTTCTTTTGATTAGGAGATAACAATTGTTTTAATTAAATATTTTTATATTTTTATAATTTTTTTTATTAATTGTGAGAATATCAAGTTGATAATGGGTGTCTTTTAAATTATTTATGTTTAATAATTTTCGTTATCTTTTCACTTCAAAAATTTAATTATCTTTTTATTTTATCATGATGATAACAGTTATTTGAGTCAAGTATTTTTATATTATAACAAAAAAATTTTTTTTGGTAATTGTAAAAATATCAAGCTGAAAATTGATGTCTTTAAAATTATTTATACTTTATAATTTTCTTTAACTTCTTCATTGGTGCAACATACCGATGGTGGGCCACGGAATTTTGCCTACAGGAAGATATCGGGACAGGAGATGTGTCTTTGTACGGGGTAGGGTTGTCAGACCTAAGCTCAACTCTCTACAATCATATTAGAACGAAGTTTGAATGACTGAGTGTATGGTTTCATATGACTGTAGAGCGTCGCGGAGTCCAATCAGACTTTACACCCACATCATTCCAAAACTGTAGAGGGGCAACTCATCTCTAGGCACAGTGAGGTATGTAGTGTGGTGTAACGTAGAAAACAACTTAAAAAGAAAAACCTCGATTTAACACCGCTTTCTAGCTTAAATATTCTTCTACCTCGCTAAATACGTTTTAAATACTGCTCAACATAACTTAAATCACACACTGTGGCGTGGAATAAAGGTCTCCAAATTAATTTTCATCTCACAAGACGAGGGGTAAAAATTAGTTTTCAGGATTTAAGCGTCTGTAAATGTATCCCTTTTTAAAAGAGTGAATCGGAGATTTAAAATAGTAAAAAGAAAAATACGAGAGAAAATATTCTTGATGTTTTGAATTACTGTTATTATTTACGAAATGTGTTCTTTCCACAGTTTGAATAGCTGAATTCAGTTAATTTTAATAACAAATTTTAATCAAGAAATATTGCTACTGTTCTTTTAGGAAATCATTGGCACGTAATAAGAAAACAGAATTTAAATGTTGTTTATGAAAACAAGCTAATTAACATTTGATACTTTGTATCTTTTTTTTTATTTAGAACATAACAATGATTTTTTAATTAAGTATTTTTACATTATTATAATGATTTTTAAAGCATCTCTGAAAATAACAAGCTGAAAATTGATATCTTTAATATTAATTATGTTTCGTAATTTTCTTAAACTTCTTCTTCATTGCCACAACAGCGCCATGGTGGGCCAGGGTCTCTGTCTAGTGGCAGATTTCGAGACAAAGATGTTTTTTTTCTTTTTACGGAAAACTAATACTTTTTTTCAAAACTAATACTGTTTTGTTGGGCCTGATAGCCGAGTGACTAGCGTTCTGGTTTTCGGTACCACAGGTTTGAGCAGTTTACTATGTTATTTTGAAAAAAATATTACATACTATTTTTATAGTTATAGAAAAAAAACTTTTTATACTACCTCCAATAAAACAAGTTTCTAAAAATATATCTTAATATTATTTTACTATAAATTTTTAAGTAACATATATTTTTTATGACTATTGTGAAATGTATCTTACAGGGAATATGCAATAGGATCTTACAAATTTTACATTGAATATGTTAATGTGACGTGTTTACGTTATAAGGTAGTTAATACTTAAATGGTGAAAACAGTATTGAAAACTATTAATTCAATTTAGATTGAATAGCCAGCTTCTGAATAAATTGCTCTCTGAATAATTTGATAAAGATAGAATGCAGCATACGTTAGGCAGGTGTTTTGATATTTACCGACTGTGATTCCTATTTCAAATTGGTGACTGTTTTATGGATCGTTATTATTCACTAGTGATTGCGAATATTAATTGTGATAGAAACTTTAGGGAGAATTTATGACAAATTGTTGGTAATCATAATACCTAGCTCGTTTGTGGAGGCATAGATACTAAAATCTTAGTAAATATTGCATAGTAAATTAAACTACTAAGTTATATATTAATATGTATTCAGTGGAAGGTTTGAGTAGACAGATATGTGAATATTCTTAACAAAAAATTTTAAATATTTTATAAATTTACTATTTCATTATTCATGATATATTTAAACATTTATAAATTATTCAGCCTTCAGAAAAGATTCAGTCATTTACTGATATACATAAATTGAAGCAGTGACACATTTGGCACCAATAACAGAAGTATAAATTCTTAATGTTATTATTTTTTTTTTCAATTTATATACAATTTAAAAAATGTATATGAATATTCTGCTACTTGACATCGTCCGCATGAAACTGTAGTTTGACTAGATATTGTTATCAGTAATTTTCTAACAGAAAAGAGAAAGCGTTCCTTAAAATTTATTGCAATTGCCTTTTCCATTTGAGAGGCCTACTACATTGCCATCTGTCCGTTACAGCACCAGTTTCTTCAATTTTCTACATTAAATTTGGAATTATCCATCGATAATGAAAAATAAAAGAATAATCTTGCCATCGTTAAGGATTTATTTATTTCTGTGAATTTTTTTGCAAACTCAATATACACCACAGCATAAAATGAAGTTTCGAAAAATTGTTTGTTGATAAAACAGCTATCTACCGACAAAGATAACACAGAAAATATTGCTTTTTTCATACACACGTAAGCAGAATTAAAATAAATGCTGCTGATAGAATATGTAGCACTCTCTGTAGAACATGAATGGAAATATACGTAAATCTATACTATAAATGTGCTCTACCTTTCGCCAAAAGTTATTAATTCATCCAAGGGTATATTGGCATATGTAACATAGGTTACAATAATAGTAATATATTTTTTTTTACCAATGCTGAACATTGGCCCCCTATGTCATTGTTCACGGGCTTCCCAGTACTTTTTGACCATGTCCTTATGTCGAGAAAATTCATTACAATTACACTCATGTCCATAAATTAAGGATAATTCAGATTCACACAGAAATTGAACTCTAAAATAAAAATTTCCCCTGTAGAAATATCACACACATCTTGAAGAAGAATATGCAAATTACAGGAAACCACCAGATGGCGCGGATAGTACGTCACAATGACGAGAGTGTAAGAGAGGGGTATATAAGGAATGGTGGCAAAGAAGTAAAATTGTTCACAAGCGCTTTAAAAGCCTTTCAGTGCAATAACCGCATAGTTATGGCACAAAGGAAGCATTTGGATGATTTTTTAAGTGGTAGAATTATCGGACGACTGGAGTGTGGACGTACCCAGCTGGAAGTATCCGTGGAACTTGGAATCGCCCAGAGTGTCATCTCCAGGCTTTGGCAACGATTCCAAGATGATGGTAATGTGAGTAGATGTTACAGCACAGGTCGCCCCCGAGTTAAAACGCCGAATGAGGACCGGTATTTAGCAGTTACTGCTAAAAGAAACAGACGGAGCACAGCATAAGACCTGTCCCGTCAGCTCTCTTCAGCTACCGGTACGACAGTTTCAAGGCAGACCATGTACAGACGCTTAGGGCACATTGGTCTATATGCTTGTAGGCCAGTCAGACACCGCAACAGTGGTCTTGTGTGATGTTTTCTGACGAGTCCAGGTTTAGTTTGCAGTCTGATTTTCGCCGGACTTTCATATGGCGAGCGCCAGGTACCCGTTACCACCAAGAGAACACCATTAAACGACACCGTTACGGTGGTGCAGGATGTCTCGTTTGGGGAGGAATTATTCTTGGTTCCAGAACTGACCTGCATGTTCAGAGTGTAACGATGACAGACCACATCTATCGGGATGTAATTCTGGAACAACATGTACGTTTGTTTCGGGGCGCCATGGGTGCTGAATTTCTGTTTATGGATGACAACGCCCGTCCTCACCGTGCAAACATTGTAGACGAATGATTTCAATTGGAGGCTATCACCCATATGGATTGGCCAGCATGCTCACCGGACTTGAATCCAATAGACCATGTGTGGGATATGCTTGGCCGACGTATTGCAGCCCGTCAACCCCCTCCCACCTGTCAACCGGAACTTCGGAGGGCATTGCTTGATGAGTGGTGTAATATTCCCCAAGATCAGATTGATAATTTGATACTCAGCATGCCTAGGCGTTGTAAGGCCTGTATTGCATCTTCCGGGAGACATACCCCATATTAACCATCATACTAACCATGTTATACTGTTTTTTTGTAAATAGGTTCTTTTTTGCAATTTGCTCCAGGGAGTAAAAATTGCAATTTTTAATTATGTCAAACATATAGCATCTTTTTTGCTCTTTACCTTTTGTTTAATAAATAGACTTTACAAATAAGTCAAATTTGTTTTGCTTCTGTCTCTTTCTTTGCCTGAACTTCATTATCCTTAATTTATGGACATGAGGGTATTTAAATGATCAAAAGTCATAGACCGACCAGAGTCGCACAAAACACAGTTTGGCGAATCCACTACCAATTTTATAGAGGTGGTTATGCAAACAGTCAAATGAATTTTACAGAACAGACTTTTGACAAGTCAAACAAGCACGACTAGTCAAAAGTATCAATCGAACCATCGCTGTCTTTCTGGAAAAACTGGTAATATTTCTCTCTTCTCCCAGAATTCGCTATCTTTTATAAATAACGTGTTAAATCATATCTTGTTTAAGAATTTTCTTTACAAACTTAAATAATATCATTATAAAAATGTACAAATATGAAAAAATTGTATAATAAGTGACATATACATACTTCAATAAAAAAACAATTGCTGGAAACTTCTTATTAGATTAATATTAATGAATTTATTTTTCCATGAATAAATAAAGTAAAATAAATCCATAATAATTCTAACTGGAAAACTGTGTATAAAAATATAAATTATCAGGTATTCCCCCTACAAAAATATTACCTAACTAACCAATAACCAATAAGTAAAAATAACATTGCTTGTGACAGCACAAATTGCTTTTCTATGTGTATTCATTGCGTATCCACTGTTAGCTACAACCCAGAAAGTCAATATTGCTTGACTCCATTAAAAGGCACCACACTCAACTTCTTTTCCATAATTAACATGCTATTTTTACTCGTTGGGCGCAACATTTACATGGACGAATTGACAGAATTAATCAAGTAAAGTATAATAACGGATGTGGATTTTTTTTCTCTTGTTTTTAAACACTTTTTTTTTTGGTACCCTTTGATGACTTTCGTCTTTTTCATATCCGGCATCGAGTTGATCGTCGAATGTATGTGTGTACACGCTAACTCCTCCCATTTCCCCACCCAAAAATACTGCCTCACGCAAATGTTAAAGATTTGGCGAAAAAGAGCCAGGCTTCTTTTGATTTTGAGAAACATTGTGCCTTCTTCTATCGCCCTCTGCCAAAAATTTTTTTTAATTTTTTTGCCCTCGTTGATTTGTTATTATCAGAACTTGTTGGAAATGAAAATAGGGTAGGTGTTGTTGATGGCAGAATAACAGGGTGTGGCCCTTGGCGAAAATAAAAGAATGACACTGTTTAGATCTTCGCCATGTTCATCTGGTATGTGTCGTCCAGGGCAGTTAATATCTCATGCACGAATGCTTTAAAAGGTTGAATGGAAAATGAATTCTCTGAAAGTTGAATTTTTTCGGAGTTTGCGTGCGTGATTGTGATGCTGTTGCTTTAAAGAAAAAAGAGAATTCTGAGTAATAATTTTATGCTAATGTCCTTTTCCCAGATTTGCAGAAATGCAGCGAAATTAATTAGGGAGACTGTAACTTTATTTTTTAAACATAAAAAATTCGCACAAATAATATACTAATAATTATAATAAAAAGATTTCCAAATTAATGAATAAAATTTCATTACTTATTGCCTCAAGTCATAGTTATGCGATTTAGCAGGTTTGTCCCATTTAAAAGTTCATCAGTGCAATTCATTTAAAAGATCATGATTGTTTAGTTCCTGATTGACTCATATTTCGTGATTGTAACTTGAAAATTTTTACTTTAGGTTATACAGAATGTAAGAAGTGTAAACGTTTAGAAAGAAACGGTGCTTACGTATTAACGATACCTTGGCGACAGTTGCGGCAATAAAGAGCACACGCTCCAACCGCAGCTACAGATTTGGCGGTTTTTATTATTCAGTTTTATATTAGGCTGTTAGATTGGCGACACTTAAAAACCGCCAATTCTTTCGCCAAGGTACCGTTAATGCGTAAGTACCAAAGAAACTTTAAAACATTCCTTTATTCATAAATTCTTTATTTTCAATGATGGAACTTGACTATCAAGTTCTTGCCCACACATACAAGAATTATAACAAATTTGGTATTGTGCAAGATGAAGTGAGACTACTGTATTGAATTTACTAGAGGAGAAGTATTCTGGAATATTTTCAAAGTTTGCTTCATATTGTTTCATCAACATTTTTTCGACTACGTTTTGTATTCGAAAAAGAAGAAATCTTCAACCAGGTGTTTCGATTGTTATTTATGAATTTTTTGTAATTGTTTCAGAACGGGAAATACTCGTATTACAAAGTGTTTTTTGGTATTTACGTATTAACTGTACCTTGGCGACAGTTGCGCCAATAAAGAGCACACGCGCCAACCGCAGTTACAGATTTGGCGATTTTTAAGTGGCGCCAATCTATTCTATTGGTCTGGTAACCTTAGTAGCTGTTAGATTGGCGACACCAAGTCTGTCGCCAAGGTACCGTTAATACGTAAGAACCGTTTTTTTAAATTAAGCTGTCAATCTGCATAAGAAGTATATTACTTATAAATTGTAACAAAAATATTATTTATATGTCCAAGAAAATACTAATAATTTATTCAATAATTTAAAACAAGTTAGAATAATAGAAAATGCAAATTTTTTACGTTGTTTTATCTTGTCTAAGAAGGAGCTAATTTATCAGGTTTAAAATGGCTCCTTTTTTATTTTAATACTGTTGCCACGGGTTTTATACAGAACGAGTATTTTAATAAGGTGTGAAAAAAATTAACAACAATACATGTATAGCATAAATATAATTTAAAATTTAATATCGGTCGAAAATGTTTACAATCATTGTTAGAAAAAGTTAAAAAAGCATAAAAGTTTTGCAGATGAACTAAATTTATTTATGAAGATTCGTAAAATCCAATTTTCGTAGAATATTTCACATAGTTCACCGGTAAAACGGATTTATTTTTCCTTGTTGGATTATTGGTACCTTATTATTTACTTTAAAATATTTTGATTAATTCAAATTATTGATATTGCATTCTTAAAGAAGCATAGAAATACCAAAACCTAATTACTTTGTTTATACACTATATTGATTACTATGTTAGGCAGGAATGAATTCCTTATTAATGAACGCTGTAGCAAATTAGATAATTTAAATTATTTTTAAACCTACATCTACTAACAATTTTAGCGTTTGCCATAAAAAAAATCGGAAAACAATTTTTTTACAAGTCATTAATCTTTTTTTTTTTCACAGAGCATATACCTATATATCAAGCAACTGTTTAAAAAAAAATTCTAACGGACTTAATTACGTTTCATTTTTTTTTTCATGCCAACATACTACTGAAGCTACGAATTTCCTGGAATAGTTTTCCATGAATTTTTCCCCTGCTTTATTTTAAAATGTGTCCCGGTTTCCTGTTTCAGTCTTTTCAGAGCGTCGCTTCGCAGTCCTCTAACGAGCTTTTTGGAAGCTCGAATTCAAAGCGGGCAAAAACCGATATCATTAAACCATTAATTAGTGCAAAATCGGACTCATTTGTAATTGCTATGAGAAGGATACTGGAAGTTTTAGCAATTATTAAATGCTGCTGCTGCGCTGGATATCCAGAACGGTGGAATTGATAATGATGCTCCATTAGGGGCATTTACGATTTCTGCTTCTTCTGTCGAACTTAGCCTTATTAAGTTGGTGGAAATGCTATAATGAAGCAACCGCACGCTGTGTCATCAATTGGTGTTTGAAGAGAGCACAGAAAGAATTTCGGTAATAAGTAGACTAGCAGCATTTGTATTTTAGGCTTTGACGATAATGCATTTTTTTTTATCCATTTGAATAGGAAGGTTAAATTATTATATTTCTGCTATTCTAGTATATTATAATAGGTGCGCATTAGATCTACCTCCCCGTGGTGTACCTGGTAACACTTTTCAGTGGCTAAAAGCAGACTAGGAGCATTTGTACTTTAAGCGAAAATGCACTTTATTTATCCGTTTGAATAGGAAAGTTAAATTATTCTATTTCTGCTATTCTAATATATTATAATAGATCACTGGATTTTACCATCTACTTTGTTCGCGTGCAATTTATGAAATTTTACTATTGACTGTCTCTATGACCATAGTTTTAAACTTAATTTGTGCTATATTTAGCTAATTTATTCATTTTTTGCCATATTTGGCTAATTTAAACCTTATTTGTCCTATTGGGCAAATTGAAGCATTATTTGCCGTGCATATATCGACATATGGAACATAGGTTTTAATAATAATAATATAAAAATGCAGAAATATGAAAAAATATATAATAAGCAAAAGCAATAAGTCAGTTATATATATTCCTATATCAAAATAAATTCCTCGAAGCTTCTTGTTAGATTAATATTAATGAATTTATTTTTCCATGAGTAAACATACTAAAATAAATCTATAATAATCCTAACTGGAAAACTGTGTATAAAAATATAAATTATCAGGTATTTTCGTTACAAAAATATTACCTAATTAACCAATATCCAATAAGTAAAAATTACATTGCTTGTGACAGCACAAATTGCTTTTCTATGTGTATTCATTGCGTATCCACTGTTAGCTACAACCCAGAAAGTCAATATTGGTTGACTCCATTAAAAGGCACCACACTCAACTTCTTTCCACAATTAACATGCTATTTTTACTCGTTGGGCGCAACATTTACATGGACGAGTTGACAGAATTAATCAAGTAAAGTATAATAACGGATGTGGATTTTTTTTCTCTTGTTTTTAAACACTTTTTTTTTTTTTTTTTGTACCCTTTGATGACTTTGGTCTTTTTCATATCCGGCATTGAGTTGATCGTCGAATGTATGTGTGTACACGCTAACTCCTCCCATTACGCCACCCAAAAATACTGCCTCACGCAAATGCCAAACATTTGGCGAAAAAGAGCCAGGCTTCTTTTGATTTTGAAAAACATTGTACCTTCTTCTATCGCCCTCTGCCAAACATTTTTTTTTAACCCTCGTTGAATTGTTATTATCAGAAATTGTTGGAAATGGAAAGAGGGTAGGTGTTGTTGATGACAGAATAACAGGGTGTGGCCCTTATCGAAAATAATAGAATGACACTGTTTAGATCTTCGCCATGTTCATCTGGTATGTGTCGTCTAGTGCAGTTAATATATCATGCACGAATGCTTTAAATGGTTGAATGGAAAATGAATTCTCTAAAAATTGAATTTTTGGAGTTTGCGTGCGTGATTATGATGCTGTTGCTTTACAGACAAAAGAGAATTCTGGGCAATATTTTTATGCTAATGACCTTTCCCAGATTTGGCGAAATGCAGCGAAATTAATTAGGGAGACTATAGGTTTATAGGTATACATTTATTTCACAAAAAGTTTGCATAAATAATATAATATTAATAATAATAGTAATAAAAAGATTTCCAAACGAATAAAATTTCATTACTTACAGTCTCAACTCATAGTTCTGCGAATTAGCAGGTTTCGCCCATTTAAAAGTTCATGATTACTATTAAAAGATCATGATTGTTTAGTTCATGTTTGACTCATATTTTATGATTGTAATTCATTTAAAACATTATTGTTTAGTTCATGATTGACTCATATTTTATGATTGTAATTCATTTAAAACATTATTGTTTAGTTCTTGACTGACTCGTTATTCAATTAAAAAATCATTACTATTTAGTGTGACTGATGCATAATTCATGATTGCGAGCTTGAAAAATTTCTCTTTAGGTTATACGGAATGTAGGATGTGACCAAGTTTAAAAAGAAACTTCGAAACATACCTTTATTCATAAATTCTTTATTTTCAATGCTGGAACTTGACTATCACGTTTTTGCCCATAGATACAAAAATATATCAAATTTGATATTGTGCACTATGAAGTAAGACTACTATAATGAATTTACTAGAGGAAAAGTAATAACTATTCTGGAAGATTTTAAAGGTTTTGTTCTTATTTAAATTTCTTATTCGAAAAAATAAGAAATCTTCAACCAAGTGTTTCGATTATTAGTTATGAACTTTTTGTAATAGTCTCAAAACATGAAATACTCCTATTACAAATTGTTGTTTTAAATTAAAGTTTGAATCTACATAAGAAATATATTGCTAATGAAGAGTTAACAAATATTATTTGTATATGCAATGAAACACTGTCATGTAGTTCAGTAATTTAAGACAGACGGAATAACAGAAAATTACTTCATAAATTTTATATAATACAGTTGACACGGTTTTATATAGTACAGGTATTTTAAGCGAAAAGAATTAACAATAAATTCATATAAAATATAACATAAATATAATTTAAAATTTAATATCAGTCGAAAATGTTGATTACTATTATCGTTGGGCAGAGTAAAAAATGCATAATGCTTATCGCTGGTAAACCAAGTTTATCTATGAAAATTCGTAAAATCCATTATTGGTAAAATATTTCACATATTTCAGCTGTGAAATGAATTGCTTTTACTAGTTGGATTATTGGTAATTTATTGGTTATTAAAAATAATTTTATTAATTTAAATTATTTTCCTGCATTGTATTTTTAAAGAAAAAAAGAACATTTATACAAAATAGCAAGGCAATTACTTTGTCTTGTACACTATATTGATTACTACGTTAAGCAGGAATGAATTCCTTATTAATGAACGCTGCAGTAAATTAGATAATTTAAATTATTTTTAAAATTACAAACTACTAACATTTTCAGCCATACCATAAAAAAAATTTGTAAACATTTTTTTTACAAGTCATTAATCTTTTTTTCCATAGAGCATATACATATATATCAAGCAAGTGTTTGAAAAAAAATTCCAACAGACTTAATTACCTTTCATTTTTTTCCTTGCCAACATACTACCGAAGCTAAGAATTTCCTGGAAATAGTTTTCCATGAATTTTTTCCTGCTTTATTTTAAAATGTGTCCCGGTTTCCTGTTTCAGTCTTTTCAGAGCGTCGTTTCGCAGTCCTCTAACGAGCTTTTTGGAAGCTGGAATTCAAAGCGGGCAAAAACCGATATCATTAAACCATTAATTAGTGCAAAATCGGACTCATTTGTATTGCTATGAGAAGGATACTGGAAGTTTCAGCAATTATTAAATGCTGCTGCTTGCGCTGGATATTCAGAACGGTGGAATTGATAATGATGCTCCATTAGGCGCATTTACGATTTCTGCGTCTTCTGACCAACTTGGCCTTATTAAGTTGGTGGAAATGCTATAATGAAGCAACCGGACGCTGTGTCATCAATTGGTGTTTGAAGAGAGCACAGAAAGAATTTCGGTAATAAGTAGACTAGCAGCATTTGTATTTTAGGCTTTGACGATAATGCATTTTTTTTTATCCATTTGAATAGGAAGGTTAAATTATTATATTTCTGCTATTCTAGTATATTATAATAGGTGCGCATTAGATCTACCTCCCCGTGGTGCACCTGGTAACACTTTTCAGTGGATAAAAGATCTACAACTTAGCATTATGTTAGATTGAAGAACTCTGTTTCAGTATGTTTTGTTGTATTCTCTTTTCTTTTTTTATTTTTTCGTTGTTCTTTTTTTTTTTTTTTTTTGCTGTAACTGTTCATAATCTGCCATGGGAAATAAAAATAAAAAATATTATAATAGATTATGGGATTCTACCATCTACTATCATCATCTCTTGAAATTTGTGAAATTCTACTATTGACTGTCTCTATGACCATAATTTGAAACTTAATTTTTGCTATATTGAATATCAAACTAAAATGTTTACAATCATTCCTAGAAAGAGTTAAAAATGCATAACATTTTTGTAGATGAACTAAATTTATTTATGAATCGTAAAATCCAATATTCGTAGAATATTTCACATAGTTCACTGGTAAAACAAATTTTCTTTTCCTAGTTGGATTACGGATACCTTATTCTTTATTTAAAAAATATCTTGATCAAATTTAACTTATTTTCACATATTTTTCAAAATGAAAAGAACAATCATATAACTAAATAGCAAGATCTAATTACTTTATTTATACACTATATTGATTACTACGTTAGGCAGGAATGAATTTCTTATTAATGAACGCTGTATCAAATTAGATAATTTAAATTATTTTTAAACCTACAACTAGTAACAATTTCAGCTTTTTCCGTAAAAATAATCGGAAAAACAATTTTTTTTCATGTCATTAATCTTATTTTTCACAGAGTATATACCTATATATCAAGCAACTGTTTAAAATAAAATTCCAACGGACCTAATTACCTTTCATTTTTTTTTAATACCAACATATTACTGAAGCTGCGAATTTCCTGAAATAGTTTTCCATGAATTTTTCCTGCTTTATTTTAAAATGTGTCCCGGTTTCCTGTTTCAGTCTTTTCAGAGCGTCGCTTCGCAGTCCTCTAACGAGTTTTTTAGAAGCTGGAATTCAAAGCGGACAAAAACCGATATCATTAAACCATTAATTAGTGAAAATCGGACTCATTTGTAATTGCTATGAGAAGGATACTGGAAGTTTTAGCAATTATTAAATGCTGCTGCTTGCGCCGGATCCAGAACGGTGGAATTGATAATGATGCTCCATTAGGCGCATTTACGATTTCTTCGTCTTCTGACCAACTTGGCCTTATTAAGTTGGTGGAAATGCTCTAATGAAGCAATCGGACGCCGTGTCATCAATTGGTGTTTGAAGAGCAGAGAAAGAATTTCGTTAATAAGCAGAGTAGGAGCATTTGTATTTTAGGCTGTGGCGAAATCCATTTTTTTTTTATCCATTTGATTAGGAAAGTTAACTTGCTATGTCATTCTATTTCAGCTATTATAATATATTACAATAGACTATGGGATTCTATTATTGATTGATTGTCTCTGTGATAATAGTTTGAAACCTAATTTTTTCCATATTTGGATAATTTAAGTATTTTTGTACTTATTTGGTGAATTTAAGCATTATTTGACGTATTTGGCGAATTTAAGCATTATTTGAAATATTTGTCGAATTTAAACCTTTTTTTGACATATTTGGCGAATTTAAGCATGGTTTTGGAATTTTCGTTATTAGATAAATACTGCCTTAATTGTCTCGTATTACAAGGATATTATTATTGGAGAAATAAATATCTTCCTCTATTACCTGTCTTATGTGGGTTTCTGGAAAACTTGATTCAATACAATATCCAATTTATGTTTCATTTGGAATCTGTGATTGCTCTGGATCTTTGGTTAAGGATGGTGTTATTCAAAAGTATCCATGTATGTGGCCATGAAAAGTAAGAAAGTGAAAAGTTTCATTATTAAATATATTTTTATAATAAGATGTCCTTGCAAATGTTTGACTTTATCAGTTACTTAGAATTTAATACGTCAATTGCCAAAGACATTGCATAGTTTTAATACTTTTCTACGAAGTTCTATAAGAATATATCTATAAACTCGGACATTTCATGCTTAGCATAGCAAAAAATGTTGAAGACACTCTTATGAAAAAATTATACAAAATGGTAAAAAACACCCTACTAAACTTGCATTAGAGATACAATGAAAATTCAATATCAGCATACACAATAAACTACATTGTTATTGATTTTTTTATTATTGTCATGATAAGTGAAATATGAATATAACTAAATATTCTATAAGATAATATCCTACAAAGACAGTTAATGAAATAAATTTAAATTCTTACAACAATAACTGTGTTCCAACTACTATGTTCATCATATGTCTCGTCATCTCTTGCAATTGTGAAATTATACTATTGATTGATTGTCTCTATGACAATAGTTTTAAGCCTAATTTGTGGCATGTTTGACTAATTTATGCATAATTTTGGGATGTTCATCAATTCTTAAAGACTGTCTTAATTGTCTCATCAAAATATGACTTGTAGTACATAATATTATTCTGAGACAATGAGAAGTAAGAGGATGATAAAAAACACACTACTAATATATTTTTATATATAATGTACTTCCAAATGTTGGACTTTATCAGTTGCTTGGCATTTAATAAGCAAATACCAAAGGTATTTCGTTGTCGTTTTTTGCTATAGTTTTAATACTTTACTATGAAGTTCTATAAAAATCTATTTATAAACCTAGCCATTTTATTCTTATCATAATAAAAAAAGATTAAAACACTGTTATGAAAAATTATACACAGTGCTAAAAAATACATTACTAATCACCATTAAAAGTATGATGAAAATTCAATAACAGCATATACAATGTAAATCCATTGTTATTGATTTATGAGGCATTGTCATGATAGAAAAAATTAAATATCCTACAAGGATATTTAATGAAATAAATTTGAATTCCTACAACAATAAATATTTTTAATAAAAAGATTTAAATCCATTAATATAGTTAACATAAACATATATTACACAAAAAACTTTTTTTCAATATATATTCTACAAGCAAAAAAATCATTACATGTATATTTTATATTTTCATAAAAACGGTATCATGCTGAAAAACGAAATAGCTTTTTCATTGTCGAATTCAGAATAGCAAAAAAATTTCCATAAATAGTGCATAATCGATAATGTTGCGGAAGTAATAAACATATTTTGAACAGACACCAGATGTATTTTCACTTAACCTTTTCAATTTTTTTTAACCGAATAACTTCTTTTTTTTAGCCTCCCATACATGAATAAAGTTTTTCGTTCAATACCCATTGAAAATTCAATATCTCGGCTATTCTTCCTATCCCTTTATTGATCATTTTAAAAATTCTAGCAAACATTCATCTTTGTAGTCTATTATAATGGTCTGGGAATTGTTCAACAGTAAGATTCCATGGTAAAAAAAAAGTCCAATAAAGATCATCTAAAGAATCCAGGACCTCGCATAGCGCATTCCTTAGAATGCTTATTGGCCGAAGATAATCTCCATTTTCCTCTCCACCCTTTCAATTTCGTAGGGTACACACCACCCACCTTCACCTCCGCCAAACGATCCTTGAACGTACATTCACCGGCTTACTATAAAAGAGATTTAATTAGATCCTCCGTATCCCAGAACTGGGTGAATGTAGGAATGGTACCAGAAGCCCTATAGTATAGATTCTGCAGCTACAGTTCTGCGCTTCAGAAATGGGGGGGGGCATGGTTTATTGTTGTTGCTCGATATTGGACAAAGGGGAGTATATATTTATATGGAAATCGAATTGGAGAAATAAATATCTTCCTGTATTACCTGCCTTATGTGGTTTTCTTGGAAAGCTTGATTCAATGCAATATCCAATTTATGTTCGACTTGGAATCTGTGTTTGCTGAGGGTCTTTGGGTCTTAGGATGGTGATGTTAGAAAGAATCCATGTTTGTGAAGTTAAACGAAGAATTCGTTTCATTTTTTATTCTAAGTTGGTTGAAATTTTTATTATTATCATGAAATATACTATTTTTATTGATTAAGATTGTCAAAATATAATATTTATTTTGGAAGACTTGTTAGAGATAAAATTTCGAATGTTATTAAAAATTCCGAGTTTAATTTTAAAACAAATTTCTACGTGTTTCTCAGCCTTAATATACAAAGTAGGACACAACCCGTTCATGATTTCTTGAAATGGAATAACACATTAAAAAACCACCCATTTATATTAATGATAATTTACGGAATGAATATAATTTAATTTATGGCTTGAATACACTTTAATTTACAGCATGCTTTACGGCCCAGTGGCAATTGTGAACAGCTAACGTGAAAGAGTTCTCAAGTTGAAGGCGATGGAAGCATTGTTGTAGCCATTGTGTTAAGAAACAAGAAAACTGGATGGAGATTTTTGCAACGTATATAAAGCATCTGGCATCGATAGACCTAGTGGGGTTTTCCGGGCTTTCTACCATACATCAACGCCGGAAAATCCTTTTTGAAAACAATATCCTCCACTCATCATCCATTGGTAAACTGCTGTTTGGGGTGTAAATGAGGCTTACTGATTATATATGAATATATACATACAAAATATACAATGTATAGTTAATTACAAATGAATACTTAGTATTTACTTTGCTATTTATTTCATTTCAAAAAGCAAGATAAAATGAAAAATAGATATTCAAATTCATATTTTCGTAGTGAAGAAGAATCATCGGGATTTTTATTTTTTATTTTTTATTGAAATCAGTATTTTTTTTTTCAAATAACAAACGAAAATTTAAAAGAATATTGTGACGAAAAAAAGTAGTTGTAAATTAGAGTTGATTTATCGGACATTAAAAGTTATTCAAATATCCTTATAATATTTTTATTATGATTGCTTATATTTTTATATTTAAGTTAATTTAGATGCTCGACTCGTACCAACGCGCTCGTGGCTCAGTACCAACGCGCGCCGCTGGTGAGCGTTAGGGAGGAGTTTCAATTAGCTGGCGGCATCATTGTAGACATTGTTTCACAAAATGAGGAGTCCAGATGGCGTTTGGGATGTTTGCAATCTTGCCTTGTTAGTCTGAGTACTTGGTAGAAGTTTTCAGGATTTTTCCCATACAATACAACAATGTGGGTTAGTTCACTCTAAAAGTTCTCCAGGAAAGCACTGCTCTCGTTCTTCAGCGTCACGGAGCCAAAGTCAGATTTCTATCTACGGGTGCTCCATCACAACAGAAGCAGCCTCCTTTTATGAGACCACACTGGTTCCTGAACTTGGCCTAGATGTTGCTGTCTACCAAGTGGTATTAGAAAGAAATTGTTAATTTAAATTCATACCAAATTATTTTCATTTTAACTGCAGAGTATTTCTTGAATATTTAAGTACACTTACGTATTTCTTGAGTTTCTTATATTTTTAAATACACTAGACATTAAAGATAAATAACACTGCGGTCATTACTTAAAAAATATTTTAAGTAATGTTATTCTAGACGAAGGGTCGTCTAACTAGTAATATAATTTTCTCCTGTAACATAACTTATTTATAATAGATCTTCATTTAAGTTAATGAAATATCTTCTAGGAAATTCATATGTTAACTAATTATTACATGCCTTTGAGGTTCAAATGATGCTCAAGATATATTGAACTTAACACTGATATTTAACATAAACAAGGATTGTTAAATTTAAATTATTATTATAATTTGTACCAATGCTCATGGATATAGATTAAATTACATATATATGCAAAATGGATTTGGGCATTATTTAATTTTCATTTTATTTGGCTGCAGTTATTGCCATTTTGTTGATTTTAAAAAATTAAATATTTTCTCAAAACTAGTATTATGGTTTATATTTAATACTATAAAATATCATAAAAGTATTTTTTCATTATATTAATTTACATGGGTTATTTAAATGTATATGTACATTTCTATACATTTAATATAAAAACGTTAATTTTATCAATATTTGAATTTAAAATTTCAGAACTGAACTAATATTAATAAGAAGAATAGAAAATGCTTGAAAAAAGATAAAGTGTATACTAAGTTTTATAAATTTATTTTAACAATACTTAAATTATATTAAAATTATTCTTTTACTTTTCCTAGTATAGTAAAAAAAAGTATAATTCAAAGTTTCATTATAAGTAAAAGGTTTTACATTTTCTTAGAAAATGAACTAATTATTCAGATAAGGAACACTTAATGAAATAAAATTAAAATGACATCATTATTTATTTTCGGAAAAGGAAATAATTATTCAGTTAATGAATACTTAGAATGAGATATAATTAAAATGATAAGAAAAATACTTTACTATTGTGTGGAAATTTTAAATGTCAGAATCTTCTTAATGAACAACAACGACTTTTACAATATCATTTAAGAATTTTAATGTTTCCTAATATTGCTTTCTAGTAATTATGTTGGTACATGTTTTCATTTAAATGTGGTATTGACACATACTCAAATAACCTAATTTTTGCAATAAATATTATAAATTTATAATCTCTACTTATGGCGTATCAACATAGTGCACAGCTATTTGTGAATGGGAAATAAATTAATCCCCTAGTTACGTGCTTTGCAGTCACTGCTTTGAAAAATGAGTAAACTTGATAATGATTGTGATAGTATATAGCATATCGGCAATATTTTAATAAGATTTATAATATATAAATTAGATAGAGTTGATTTATAAAGATCTTTTACTTTTATAACCTCATAAAGAGCCACTTTGAGTCAGCAACTCAAAGAAAAGAACTGCGCACTGTAGAAAGTGTGTAATTGTGCTTCCACCAACACACGGGGTTCGAATCCTGGCAGTGGCATGGATATTTGCTAGTAGTTCGGAATCGGCATTAAACTGAAGATCACAGTCTAATTAGCTAAAGTGTACACAAAATAACCGGTAGAGGGACAACCCAAACCTACACATTGGCAAGAGCGCTCCTCTGTGGCGTTCATGAGGAAAGGTAAGTCTGCCTCGAAACTCTCACACAAGAGAAAGCGCAGTGTAACTTGCGCTTCAGCTATAAAATGTTTAGTTGATCTACAGTTTCTTCCCCCGAGAGGAAATATAGTCAAGTGCATAAACCCTATGCATTAGCTGGCTTGCAGATTCTCACCCAGAGAATCTGCAAGCCACCTAGAAGAAGAGAGCCACCAGAGAAGAAGTATATTTCGCGCATCCTGAGCTTAGCTGAGTATCGGGTTTTCAGCTTAGAAGTGGAATCTTTTCACCAATCTATAATTATATGTCTTTATAGATTAAAATTTGTGTTAAACATTGTATGTCTCTAATTGTATGTGTGTGGTGTTTGTGCGCGTATAAAGGTGTGACTTCTCCAAGCTGTGCCTCAAGGATCTCAACGCAACAACACCCGGTTACAATCTAGTTGACTAAACTGTACACTACAAGTTTTAATATAATATAAGTGTATTTCAAGCAAAACAACAAAGCAGATTTAAAGCAAATCAACAATATAAGCAGATTTCAAGCATGTTTCAATGAAACGATGTGGAAATTTCAAGTGGTTCTCTGTATTGGAAAAATATGCTCAGAGCAATAAAAAAATATTAATGTAGTCACAGTTATTCATGAAACATATACTCATCGTGTTAAAAATACAAATTCAGAAAAGTAAATAAATGTAATTTTCTATAAATTTTCATCTTTGAAGTGATTAATTTAAATTAAAAAACAATAAAACCTTCATCTATAAATCTTTTATTTTATATTAAATAATTACGTTAGGAAACAGGGACATCCGTTTTATAAATATCACTAAACATCATATCAATCATAAACGAAGACACATTTTAACGTTCTTGAAGCTTTAAATCATTTACGATTTCGCTATTCGGTGATAATTTATCACTCCTTTGCATGCGTGTTTCGAGATTTCTTAAACAAAACTGGCCTGACTCCGCACGTTTTAATGCCTCGCGAATCACGCGCTTTTCCCCAAATTTTTAAAGAACCCGCAGACTTTTGATCTTCTTCAACACTCACGCATGCGTAGAAAATAACTTAAAAAAAGAAATAAAAACTCGATTTAACACCGTTTTGGAGCGTATATATTCTCCCACCTCGCTAAAATCCGTTTTAAATACTGCTCAACATAACTTAAATCACACACCAGGGAGTGGAATAAAAGCCTCCAAATGAATTCTCATCTCGGAAGTCGAGGGTTAAAAATTATTTTCGGAATTTAAGCGTCTTTAGTGAATGTATCCCGTTTTAAAAGAGTGGATCGGAGATTTAAAATGATAAAAAGAAAACTCAAAAAGTTATTCCTCGTTTAATACTTCGTATCTTTTTCTTTCGTTTTGAAGATAACAATTGTTTTAATTAAATATTTTTTATATGATTATAATTTTTATTTATTAATTGGGAGAATATCAAGTTGGAAATTGGTGTCTTTTAAATTATTCATGTTTCATAATTTGCATTATCTTTTTACTTCATAATCTTCTTTATCTTTTTATTTTGTTAAGATGATAACAGTTATTTGAGTTAAGTATTTTTATATCATAACAATCTTTTCTTTTTGTAATTGTGAAAATATCAAGCTGAAAATTGATGTCTTTAAAATTATTTTTGCCGTGCAATTTTCTTTAACTTCTTCATTGATGCAACATACCAATGGTGGGCCAAGGCCGTTTGCCTACAGGAGATGTTCCTTTTTACGGGGTAGGGTTGTCAGGCTTAGGCTCAACTCTCTACAATCATAATAGAACGTAGTCTGAATGACGAGTGTATGTTCTCATATGACCGTAGAGCGTCGCGGAGCCCAATCAGACTTTAAACCCACATCATTCCCAAACTGTAGAGGGGCAACTCATCTCTAGGCACAGTGATGTATGTAGTGTGGTGTAGCGTAGAAAACAACTTAAAAAGAAAAAAAATCGATTTAACACCGCTTTGAAGCTTAAATATTCGCCTACCTCGAGTATTTAAGAGCTCAACGTAACTTGAATCACTCAACAGGGCGTGGAATAAAAGCCTCCAAATGAATTTTCATCTCGGAAGACGAGGGTTAAAAATTAGTTTTCAGGATTTAAGCGTCTGTACTATAAATGTACCTCGTTTTAAAAGAGTGGATCGGAGATTTAAAATGATAAAAAGAAAACTACGAGAGAAATTATTCTTGAAGTGTATTCTTATTGAAGAAATTATTATTGAAGTAAAGTATTCTTTTCCAATGACTGTTATTATTTACGAAATGCGTTCTTTCCACAGTTTGAAGAGTCGGGATTAGTAATTTTAATAACACATTTTAATCAAAGAAATATTGCTAAAGTGAATTTAGGTAATCGTTAGCACGTAATAAGAAGACAGAATATTAATGTTATTTATGACAACAAACTAATTAACATTTTTTATTTTGTATATTTTCTTTTGTTTAGAGAATTATTATTTTTGTTAAGTATTTTTATATTATTATAATGATGTTTTTACTAATTGTAAGAATATCAAGCTGAAAATTGGTGTCTTTAAAATTATTTATGTTTCATAATTTTCTTTAATTTCTTCATTGTCGCAACAGTCCCATGGTGGGCCAAGGCCGTCTGTCTACTGGCATATTTCGAGACAGGAGTTTTTATGGGGAGGGTTGTCAGTCCTACGCCCAACAGTCATATTAGACCTACAGTTTTAAGTGTATTCTGATCCACTACAATAAATCCATGGTACTACTGGGACTCGAATTCGAAACCTGTGACACCGAAAACCAGAACTCTAGTCCATTTTCTTTAACAGCGCATATAATAGATGGATATGTTACGCATGTAAATGGAATTGAAATGTTTGTATATTACGGCATAATTTAAAAGCTACAGAAGCTATAAATTCTGTGTTATATTTCTGAGATCATTATTTCAATTCAAAAATTTGTGATAAAAAAATTAAGAGAAAAAAATTATTAAATAGTTTTAAGTTAAATAACAACTTTTTTTTATTGACATCAGACTTTCAAGCTACCTGATGGCGTTAGTTTTAACAACTGATTGGTGTCTTCAGCTGAGTTATTGAAAAGAAAATGTCAATATTTTCTTGATTAGTTTCTAGTCAGTTGTATTATAAAGTTGAATATTTTTAATATTTTCAATTTTTTTTGTTCAAATCTAATACTATTATTTCGACCAGATGGTCGAGTTACTAGTAATCTGGAGCTCGGTTTCATGATTTCGTGTTCGAGTTCCGACGGTGCCATCGATGCTCGTAATGGTTCGGAATCCACTTTAAACAGTAAGTCTCTGTTTAATAGAATTGCAGAGCGTTAGGCGTAGGACTGACAACCATACCCTTTAAAAAGATAACAAAATCTCTTGTTTCAGAATCTGTCTGAGGGTCTGTCGCGCCATTGAAGAAGAAAACTATTATATTCTTAAGAATTAATGCCACCAGACTAAAGGAGAAAATATGATAAAAAACTTCTTGAATATTATTAATTATTTTATTAAATAACAGTGATATTTGATTTACAAATAACTTATCACTAAATATCATATCAAGACACATTTTAACCTTCTTGTAGCCTTAAATCATTTAGGATTTCGCTATTTAGTGATAATTTATCACTCCTTTGCATGCGTGTTTCGAGATTTCTTAAACAAAACTAGTCTGACTCCGCACGTTTTGATGCCTCGCGAGTCATGAGCTTTTCCCAAATTTTTAAAGAACCCGCAGAGACAAGCACACACAAAAGCCACTTTTCATTTTCTTCAACACTCGCGCACGCGTAGAAAACAACTTTAAAAAAGAAAGAAAACCTCGATTTAAAACCGTTTTGGAGCGTAAATATTCTCCCACCTCGCTAAAATCCATTTTAAATACTGCTCAACATAACTTAAATCACACAGCAGGGAGTGGAATAAAAGCCTCCAAATGAATTCTCATCTCGGAAGTCGAGGGTTAAAAATTATTTTCGGGATTTAAGCGTCTTTAGTGAATGTATCCCGTTTTAAAAGAGTGGATCGGAGATTTAAAATTATAAAAAAGAAAACTCAAAAAGTTATTCCACGTTTGATACTTCGTATCTTTTTCTTTTGCTTAGAAGATAACAATTGTTTTAATTAAATATTTTTTATATGATTATAATTTTTATTTATAAATTGGGAGAATATCAAGTTGGAAATTGGTGTCTTTTAAATTATTCATGTTTCATAATTTGCATTATCTTTTTATTTCATAATCTTCTTTATCTTTTTATTTTGTTAAGATGATAACAGTTATTTGAGTTAAGTATTTTTATATTATAACAATCTTTTCTTTTTGTGATTGTGAAAATATCAAGCTGGAAATTGATGTCTTTAAAATTATTTTTGCCGTACAATTTTCTTTAACTTCTTCATTGATGCAACATACCAATGGTCGGCCAAGGCCGTTTGCCTACAGGAGATGTTCCTTTTTACGGGGTAGGGTTGTCAGGCTTAGGCTCAACTCTCTACAATCATAATAGAACGTAGTCTGAATGACGAGTGTACGTTCTCATATGACCGTAGAGCGTCGCGGAGCCCAATCAGACTTTAAACCCACATCATTCCCAAACTGTAGAGGGGCAACTCATCTCTAGGCACAGTGATGTATGTAGTGTGGTGTAGCGTAGAAAACAACTTAAAAAGAAAAAAATCGATTTAACACCGCTTTGAAGCTTAAATACTCGCCTACCTCGCTAAAATACGTTTTGAATACTGCGCAACGTAACTTGAATCACTCACCAGGGCGGGAATAAAAGCCTCCAAATGAATTTTCATCTCGGAAGACGAGGGTTAAAAATTAGTTTTCAGGATTTAAGCGTCTGTACTATAAATGTATCTCGTTTTAAAAGAGTGGATCGGAGATTTAAAATGATAAAAAGAAAACTACGAGAGAAATTATTCTTGAAGTTTTGAATGACTGTTATTATTTACGAAATGCGTTCTTTCCACAGTTTGAAGAGTCGGGATTAGTAATTTTAATAACACATTTTAATCAAGAAATATTGCTAAAGTGAAGTTAGGTAATCGTTAGCACGTAATAAGAAGACAGAATATTAATGTTATTTATGACAACAAACTAATTAACATTTTTTATTTTGTATATTTTCTTTTGTTTAGAGAATTATTATTTTAGTTAAGTATTTTTATATTATTATAAGGATTTTTTTACTAATTGTAAGAATATCAAGCTGAAAATTGGTGTCTTTAAAATTATTTAAGTTTCATAATTTTCTTTAATTTCTTCATTGTCGCAACAGTCCCATGGTCGGCCAAGGCCGTCTGTCTACTGGCATATTTCGAGACAGGAGTTTTTATGGGGAGGGTTGTCAGTCCTACGCCCAACAGTCATATTAGACCTACAGTTTTAAGTGTATTCTGATCCATTACAATCATCCATGGTACTACTGGGACTCGAATTCGAAACCTGTGACACCGAAAACCAGAACTCTAGTCCATTTTCTTTAACAACGCATATAATAGATGGATATGTTACGCATGTAAATGGAATTGATATGTTTTTATATTACGGCATACTTTAAAAGCTATAGAAGCTATAAATTCTGTTTTATATTTCTGAGTTCATTGTTTCAATTCAAAAATTTGTGATAAAAAAATTAAGAAAAAAAAAATTATTAAATAGTTTTAAGTTAAATAGCAATTTTTTTTATTGACATCAGACCTTCACCCTACCTGATAGCGTTAGTTTTAACAACTGATTGGTGTCTTTAGCTGAGTTATTGAAAAAAAAATGTCAATATTTTCTTGATTAGTTTCTAATCATTTGTATTATAAAGTTGAATATTTTTAATATTTTGAATTTTTTTTGTTCAAATCTAATACTATTATGTTCGGCCAGATGGTCTAGTTATTAGTAATCTGGCGCTCGGTTTCATGATTTCGTGTTCGAGTTCCGACGGTGCCATCGATGCTCGTAATGGTTCGGAATCCACTTTAAACAGTAAGTCTCTGTTTAATAGAATTGCAGAGCGTTAGGCGTAGGACTGACAACCCTACCCTTTAAAAAGATAACAAAATCTCTTGTTTCAGAATCTGTCTGCGGGTCTGTCGCGCCATTGAAGAAGAAAACTATTATATTCTTAAGAATTAATGCCACCAGACTAAAGGAGAAAATATGATAAAAAAACTTCTTGAATATTATTAATTATTTTATTAAATAACAGTGATATTTGATTTACAAATAACTTATCACTAAATATCATATCAAGGCACATTTTAACCTTCTTGAAACCTTAAATCATTTAGGATTTCGCTATTTAGTGATAATTTATCACTCCTTTGCATGCGTGTTTCGAGATTTCTTAAACAAAACTGGTCTGACTCCGCACGTTTTAATGCCTCGTGAATCATGAGCTCTTCCCAAATTTTTAAAGAACCCGCAGAGACAAGCACACACAAAAGCCACATTTCATTTTCTCCAACACTCACGCACGCGTAGAAAATAAATTAAAAAATAAAAAATAAAAACTCGATTTAACACCGTTTTGGAGCTTAAATATTCTCCTACCTCGCTAAAATACGTTTTAAATACTGCTCAACATAACTTAAATCACACAGCAGGGAGTGGAATAAAAGCCTCCAAATGAATTTTCATCTCGGAAGACGAGGGTTAAAAATTAGTTTTCAGGATTTAAGCGTCTGTAGTAAATGTATCCCGTTTTAACAGTGATAAAAATAAAACTACGAGAGAAATATTCTTGATGTTTTGTATAAGTGTTATTATTTACGAAATGTGTTCTTTCCACAGTTTGAAGAGCCAGGAACAGTTAATTTTAATAACAAATTTTAATAACAAATTTTAATCAAGAAGTATTGCTACCAGTGCTTTTAGGTAATCGCTACCACTTAAGAAGAAGACAAAATTTAAATGTTGTTTACGAAAACAAGTTAATGATAAAAAAAAAAATAGTTATTTTACATTTGATATTTCGTATCTTTTTCAAGATAAAATTTGTTTTAATTAAAATTTTTTATATTATTGTAATGATTTTTTTTTTAACAATTATGAGAATATCAAGTTGAAAAATGGTGTCTCTTAAATTATTTATGTATCATTAGTTAAGTATTAAGTAAGTTAAGTATTAACAAGTAAGTTAAGTATTAAGTAAGTTCAGTATTAAAAAGTAAGTTCAGTATTAAAAAGTAAGTTAACTATTAACTATTAAGTAGTACAGTTAATTATTTTTATATTATTATAATGACTATTTTATGAATTGTGAAAATATCAAGCTGAAAATGTATGTCTTTAAAATTATTTATGATTCATAATTTTCTTTAACTACAGATATATAAGTTGATGGATGGATTGATGTATTTATGTTCCAGCATAACTTAAAAATTAGAAGAGTTGTAAGTACAATGTTTTTCGATGAATTTATTATTGCGTTCCAAATATTTTTGACAAAAAAATACTAAATAGCTTTTAGTTGACTAGCAACATTTTTTTAATTTCCATCACAACTTTAAGCCACGGGATGGTGGTATTTTTTACAATTGATTGGAGCATATTGATTGATTTCTTTAACAATTGATTGATCGACTGATTAAGCTATTGAAAAAAAAAGTTTGAGTATTTACTTCATTAGTTATTTTTTTTTCAGCTACACTATTAAATCTAATTTTGAGTATTTTTTCAATTTTTTTTTCAAAACTGATACTATTATATTCTTAAACACATATGTTATTAGATTAAAAGTGAAAAAATTATTAAAAATTTCTTCAATATAATTAATTGCTTTATTAAAGGAATTTATATTTTTTAAAGCGAATTATTAAAGTTCTCAAACCTTTAATTTTGCCCAGATATATTTTTATTAAAATTTACCGAAATTAAACATGTTATATTTTGCGTTAACTTGCAAGGCCAGGTTATATCTACTAGTATTACTCTAAAAAAATCCATTTTTATACCAATCTGTGCCTCAAATTATTATTTTGAATTTATAATAACCGTTAAGACAATTTTATTCCCATTTACAAACCCAACTTTACTTTACACTCCCAACTGTGTTATTTTTTCGTTTGTTTTGTTCTGTTTTATTTTTGTTAAAAAATTGTCGATTATATGGTTATGCCATACTGAATTCACAATATGCCCTAATTGTCTTGAGCAGTATAGTATATTATTTAGAAAAAAATATTACATATCATTTCTATAATAATAGAAAAAAAAAACATTTTATATTATCTCCAACAAAATAAGTTTTTAAAAATGCATTCTACGATTATTTTACTATAAATTCTTACGTAACTTTTATTTTTATATGATTATTGTGAAATGTATCTTACAAGGAATATGCATTAGGATCTTACAAATTTTAAATTGAACATTTTAATGCATTTACGTTATAAAATAGTTAATACTTAAATGGTTAAAATAGTATTGAAAACTATTAATTCAATTTAGATTGAATAAAATGATTTCTGAATAATTTGATAAAGATAGCATTATATGTTAGCCAGGTGTGTTAATATTTACCGGCTGTGATTCAGATTTCAAATTGGTGACTATTTTACTGGTTCGTTATTACTCACTAGTGATTGCTGATATTAATGGTGATAGAAACTTAAGAGAGAATTTATGACAAATTGTTGGCAACCATAATAACCAGCTTGTTTGTAGCTATCACTCTTAATGATTTAAAGACTAAAATCTTAGTAAGTATTTCACAGTTAATTAAACGAATAATAAAGTTATATATTAATATGTATTCAATGGAAGGTTTGTGTAGACAGATATGTGAATATTAAAACAAAATTATAAATATTTTAAAAATCTTCGAAAAATTTTTTTCATTTGAAGAAAATGAATTAAATTTAGTTTAAAATTAATATTTCATTATTCATGATATATTTAAAAATTATGATATATTTTAATTAAGGTTTATTAAATAAATTTTAATAATACACATGTTACTCAACTAATTTTTCAAGCAGAAATTTTTATTCAAACTATACGGTATAATGCGCATTTATAAATGAAATTCAGTGTTGCAATCTCAGTAGTAGTGGATTAAAGTTAAAAAAACAAAATGGACCAGTGTTGAATTCACTCTGATATACAATCTCTGCATTGGATTTTTTCGGAATTAGACAGTGCATTTTGTAACTACTGTTGTATTATGTAGCTGTTTATCTCTGGGTTTATTTTTTAATAAACTACACAGATGTGGGTCATTAATCTAATAAAATCCTTTAGGAAAGTCTTACTTTCCTCTATTTACTCTTTCTAAGGAAACATGTTGAAGTCTAATTGGCATTACAAAGTAGTTCACTATATTATTGAAGTATCTGAGGAATTTTAATAATTAAATACACATTTCTTGCTGATTTTCTTCGAAATGTTTTAAATAACTTTGTTTCAAGATGGATGGAAGCATATTTGTTGGGGTTTTTATATGCAATAGTGCCTTGATATAAATTATATATAATAGTGTCGTTCTTAAAACTTTCGTGGTCTTTTGATTTTATACCCAAGAAAATGTATACATGAATTTTCCCCATATGAAATAAAGGGGGAATTATTAAATTTTCCCATAAAATAATCTTATTATGGGCATAATATACATTGATGGAGTTGTATAAAATAATTAAAGTTATAACATAGCTTGATACGAAAATAAATACAAAAGCTGTTGAATGAAAACAATGCGTAAAAATTACCACGTTTAATTTTTTTCTTTTACTTACTCGGATCGATTAAATTTATTGTCTATTTTTCTAATATTTAATGTCTATTTTTCCTCAGGAAGTTTCTGTGTGGGCAATTGGTGTTAAATAATTAAATGTTACTGCGTGGGCTTTGGGACAACGCTAATACGACTTTTTTCGTTGGGATGGTATTTCGCCAACGTTTTAAACATTCAGGCATTTGGCAGATATCATGATGCAATGTTTTAGGCCTTTGGCAAATATTATGATGTAAGATTTTAGGTATCCATCCATCCATTTGGCAAAGATTTGATGCAATATATGAGACCCATTCATCTTGCAAATATTATGTAATATTTTAGACATCCCTCTATTTGGCAAAGACTTTGATATGTATTAGGCTCTTCTATTTGACCAATATTAGGGTGCAATATTTTAGACATCCGTACACTTAGTAAATATGTTATATGTCCTGTTTGGCAAATGACTTTTATCAAGTTGGACTTATTCCAAACAATGAACATTTGCCAAGCAAGACGTTCATCTAGTTGGACTTAATCAAAGCGAACATATACAGACGTGCCATTGTACATTGATTATTGTTGTGTTATTAATTTATAATATGAACGTTTTATCTTAATCTAATTTTTTTCTACATATTACCAAAGGAGATTAATGCATTAATTTTGCAATTCACCTAATAAAAAATTCTCAAAATTATGCATTTACGTAAGATATCTTTAATGAATATTGAATATACTATATCACTGAACTATTACAGAATTTATTAAATAATTATGAATTAAAACACAATTTATAATTACTTAATAAATAACTATTATAGCAAAATAATTATAATAGTAAAATAAAAATGGTTTACTATTGTAACTATTTTGCTAATATTAAAATGTCTGTTTTTTTAATATATATGTTAATGTTAATAATATGTTAATAATTTTTATTTTCTTTTTTTGAAAGCAATTTTTTCATTTTATTGGTTAATTATCCTTTAAATATAATTCATTTTTTCTATCGATATTTTTTTCCCAAATTTTTTTTCAAATATTCGTTTTTTATTTTTTTGTTTTCTTATAAATCTTTAAGAAATAAAATATCTAAACCTTAAATTTTTCACAGAGGGATCAATATTTTTATTTGTTACATTAATGATGTAAAATAGTTGCCATTCTATATGTATTGATTACAAAGGAAGAATTTTTTTCTTAATACTTTTTTTCCTGGGTACAATCGAAAGGAATTTGTCGTTATTTAATTCACTAGACAACCTGATTGCAGCGTGTCTGATTACAACTGCGAGAAACTGCAGGGGTAGTGATATATGAGAACAATTTTGGGAATCGAACAGATCTCATTACTGTTATCATCTATTTCTAGTGTTTCGAAATGTTAATCGCATTATTCGCATTCTTTTTTCCTTTGTTTAAGTTGTTAGGTGACTCTTTAAACGAGCAAAGACGTAAAAAATAAAGTTTTTTCAATTGTTCAATGTAATTTGAAACAATCGTTTGTAAAATAATTGTATCAAGTACAGTGTATTGATTATTTTCAGGAGTTTCAAATCTAATTTTATAATTATACATCTTGACTTTCTCATTGTGTAATAAAAATCTTATTTATTTCATTAATTATATCAAATTAAGTAAGTTTTCATTAATGATGGTAATAAAGTTTCATTAATGATACAAATAATGATGTTTCATTACTTATACCAATAATGATGTTTCATTAATTACCAATAATGATGTTTCATTAATTATACCAATAATTATGTTTCATTAATGATACCAATAATGACGTTTCATTAACTATACCAATAATGATGTTTCATTAATGAATTATAAATGTTGTTAAAATGATAAAACATGATGTCATCGCTGTTGATATATTGATTCCTAGGAAAGAATCTATCCATTTCATTTTTCTTTTTTTCTTCCATTATGTATGACAATGACAGAAAAAAAAATTATCTGTTAAGAAGATGAAAATACTCGATTCAAGATGCAGTGGTAATATTTGCAGTATTCTCAGGTTTGTCGTTGCTTATCCCCCCTCTCATCTCATCGATTGTATTGGTGCCTCTGTGAGGCAACTGTTGAATGAGAGGAGTCCGAAACCAAGTCCAGTAGATCATGCTGCATCAATAGATCGTAAATGGTCCTCCCCTCATTCAACAGTTGCCTCACAGAGGCACCAATACAATCGATGAGATGAGAGGGAGACACGACAGCCGGACAATGACAAAGAGTAAAGGTCTTCTCGTCTCCATTGAAGGTCAAACTCTTAGTGTGGCCAGTTTTTATTCTAGCTAGAGCCGTTTGAGCAGATCTAGGACAGGATCACTGCACGGACATACCAGGATATTTAGTGGCGTACCATTCATGAATTGGTGGTGACCTCCAAGCGGTATTCACTCTGGCTAAAATCATGGAATGAACCTCTGAAGCTAACAGATTAGATGAAGAAGCTTTTTGAAGTTCGCAACCTTCCCTAGCGAGCAGACAGCAATTTCATTTCCATAGATGTCCTCATGGGAGGGAATCCACTGCAAGCACACCGATCCTATCTGATCCAAAACAGCTAGTTTAGAAACGATATACTGCCCTAATTTGTCCAGGATTCTTGGCCAATCCTTCAAATACTGTATTGAGCTCTTACTATCAGTCAAAATCCAAACATCATGTACTTCAAAGTCTAAAGCTAGGCTCAGAGCTTCGCTTATAGTAATTAATTCTGAGCATCCGTTATAGTCATTATTTTCAAAAATGAGGAAAATGGATGTTTAAGATGTCTTAGAAATGGTGTTAAAATGATTTAAAAAAGATTAAAAATAATGTTGGCACTGTTTATATATTGATCAGAGAGAATGAATCTTTTTTTCGTCCTTTAAGCAACAGATAAAAATTGTCAGTGAAGAAGAAGAAAATACTCGATTCGTGTTCAAGTGGTAATATTTGCAGCCTGCTCAAAATTGAATACAAATTATTCATACCTTTTAAATGTAAATCATTTCTAAAATAGGATAAGTTAAACTTTTAGTGAATGTATATAGTTATACGTGCCAAATACAATTGCAGTCTACCTATTTGAAAAAAAAATTATGTTTTTACTACCTACAGAATCAGTTAATTAAAATGAATCAGATTATAAAACAATAGCTTTGAAGAGTGCAAAGGATTTGTAATTTTGCATTTCAATTACGATTTCATTTAAAACAAGTAATATAAAAACAAAAAATTTTAAAGTCAATTCCTACTTTTTTTTCTCTCTATTGCAGAAAGTCATTTATAAATAATTTTCATTCATTTTTTTAAATTTATCTGGCGCCATCTATTGGTAGATATATGCAACTTAAATCTAAAAAAAACCTAAAATTAATTAATTAAATTGAATTAATTTTAATTTAATTAATTTATTCGCCCAATAAATATTTGAAAAAAACTGTATTAACATCAAGTGTCATCCACTACAAGTTCAAAAAAAAATGTATTTGAACTTGAATGGATGAATAAAAAGTATTTTATGAACGATTGAAAATTTGAACAAGATGTATATAGGGAGAGTGTGAGCTAATAGAAGGAATAGAAAAACTACTTCATTTAAAATCTAAAAGAATCAAGTCATTTGTGAAATATTTAAAAAGAAATCAATTTTCAGACCTCGAAAATTAAGAAATAACAATTTATGTGCTCATATCTCAAAAACGATATTCTTCACTGTCTTTCCTCATTCATATTTCAAACAATTAAAAAAAAGATGATAACGACCTCTTCAAGATGACTTTATTTCATTAAATCTCTCACTAATAAGGATACATCTTTTCAAGAAAATACAATATGATCAGCTTCAAAGAGGAAGGACATTAATTGATTAACTTTTTTATGGACTAGTGCAAAGAAGAAATTATTTTATAATTAGTTTTACATACTTTGTCAAGAACATTCTTAAGCATAATGAGTGGTCAACTCTCGACTAACGTGAGGAGCTAATTTAATTCAGGAACACAAGAACAGATAAAAAAAAGGGGGCTTGGAAAAGATTTAAAATATTTTCCAACTAAACTCTCAAGTATGTTCAAGTGTAGAATAATTAAATCTGCTTTTCCAATTTAGACACGATCTTGAATGTAGTCACTTGCTATAAAAAGTACATCGTCAAATCTAACACGGCGTATTAAATTACTTGATAAAAGGTTTTTAAGAGAGAAAATTTACATGGATGGAAAAATGCATTTTTCATAAGTTTTAACTGACATAATGACAGTTTTTCCCATCATAAAGAACATATTTTAAAATTTTAATATTTAAGACTTCAGTTTTATTCAAATTGTCTTTGTCAATAAGGGAAAAAAATTTAGAAAGGTTATGAAGTCTCTGGTGCTTCTTGATTTACAATTCTTAATTTAAAACACTATTTTTTTTTAACTTTGGGAATTTGAAGCATATTAAATTCACAAGTATTTTGGACATGTTTTGGGCTGTAGTTTATTATAATATTTTGACTTGAAATCTTTATTAAATTATAAAAAAATCTTAATTATTTAGTTCTCTTCTTGCAGGACAGAAATAAGAATAATTATAAGATTATAATCAGATTTTAATTTTTTAATTTTATTGAATATCAAATTATAGAATATATTTATTTCCGATTTTATTCTGGATAAATACTAAATAACATACGTCTACTTTCATCTGAAGACAAATGTTGCCCACAGAAATTCTTTGTAATAAATTCAAACGAATAGCATCTAAAAGAAGAAAAAAAAAACGTCATAACTTGGAGACCACACAGTTCTAAATGCAATATCATAAGAAGAGAATTAAATACCCTGCAATTAAATTAATTTATTTCCAAACATTTTCTTAAAATAATTATTTGATTGCATCTAATTTCGAAGAGTAATTTTTATTTTACGAATTTATTGAATAACAAATTACAGAATACTTTAATTTTCGATTTTGTTCTGGATTAATAACGAATAACATACGTCTACCTTCAGCTGAAGAAAAAACAAAGTTAGCCACAGAGATTCTTTGTAATAAATTCAAACAAATCGCATCTAAAAGAAGAAGAAGGGAAAAAAAAGAACATCACCTTCATTAATAATATTATCATCAATCCATTTAATTTAGAAGAGTAATTTTTATTTTACGAATTTATTGAATATCAAATTATAGAATACTTCTATTTCTAATTTTATTCTACAAATAATTTACCTCTACCTTCACCTGAAGACAAAACAAACTCACCCACAGAAATTCTTTGTAATAAATTCAAACAAACCGCACCTAAAAGAAGGAAAAAGAAAAGAAAAGCATCACAACTAGGAGACCACACAGTTCTACATGAGTTAAATACCATGGAAAGTTAAAAGACGCATAAAATTCCTTTTGCAAGTTGGTAATGATTTTATATCGTGCTGGAAGAACCTCACTTGCATAAAAACATTCTGGTAAATCGAAAAATGTATCCAAATGACTTCTTCTTTAGGAAAAATTTTCTTTGTATATTACTCCTTTTTATTTTATTTTCTGGTTCTTTTTTTTCCATTCTCTATCTGGTTCTTTCCGAATTTCTAACATTTTGATTCATTTCTTTCGTGCTAGGCAGCTTTTCTCACGGCGAACGATGAAATTTAACCACTTTCCTGAAAACCTTGTTAAATCAGACCACGCGAATTTTTCGCCATTTTGTTATTCTACTTCAACTTTATTCTACTGAACACCGTTATTCTACTGAAACTTATTTATTTATTCTCCCTTATCTATCTTTAGTTATATTTTTCGAATACTTTTGCGGAAATCGAACGTTTTGGAAATAATTTTTTTCTTTTTAGATTTTTTAAATTTTGTTTAATTTGCAGTTTTGCTTCGTTTTCAATTATGAAGTGAGTTCATTTTTTTTTATTCGTTTGGAATTACGCTTTAGCTCAAAATTTATACATGGGTGTTTGAAAATAGCGAACTTTGCAGTTTTTCTAAAAGATTCGTTCCATTAAATTTCGTGATTTTTTTTCATGATGAATGAGTTATATATTTTCAAGATAAAATACTGCAAAAAAGTCACCATTTTTTAAAGTACTATTTTCTAATAAATTTTTACGAATTAGTTTGGAAGTTTTTATGCCATGTGTTTCGTATAAAATATACTGTGTACATTTTTCATTTTGTTCTACATATACATTGCGAAGAATCATTAACAAAAATTTAACGTTTTACAGTAATAAATAATTTATGCAATTTATTTGAATATTAACTATTTAATGTGAAATGTATTCACTGCTAAAACATGCATACAAGTTTATTTTGTTTTTGTTATGCTTGTATGAATTATAATACATTGCAATTATTCAATTATTTGGAAAATATATGATCCAATTCATTAATTGTTTAAATCAAACATACTAGCTTTTTTTTCAACTTTTTTTCTGCTGGAATGATGATAACATCCAATATGAACAAAAAATTAATATCACAAATATTAAAAATAATTATATTAATGAATAAATGCAATATCAAATAAATCATTTATTAACAAATATACTATATAATTAAACGAGATATTAACTATGAATGGTAACTTAATTTAAATGGTATCCACTGTTATGCATGCATGCTTGGCCTGTGGTACCGAACGCAAGATAATTTTCTTAAAATAACTATTCAATAGCATTTAATTTCGAAGAATAATTTTTATTTTACGAATTTATTGAATATCAAATTATAGAATACTTCTATTTCCAATTTTATTCTACAAATAACTTACATCTATCTTCAGCTGAACACAAAACAAAGTTAGCCACAGAAATTCTTTGCTATAAATTCAAACAAACCGCACCTAAAAGAAGAAAAAGAAAAAAGCATCACAACTTGGAGCCCACACAGTTCTACATGTGTTAAATACCACGGAAAGTTAAAAGACGCATAAAATTCCTTTTGCAAGTTGGTAATGATTTTACATCGTGCTGGAAGAACCTCACTTGCATAAAAACATTTGGGTAAATCGAAAAATGTATCCAAATGACTTCTTCTTTAGGAAAAATTTTCTTAGTTTATTACTCTTTTTATTTATTTTCTGGTTCTTTTTTTACCATTTCCTATCTGGTTCTTTCCGAATTTCTAACATTTTGATTCATTCCTTTCATGCTAGGCAGCTTTTCTCACGACGAACGATGAAATTTAACGACATTCCTGAAAACCTTGTTAAATCAGATCACGCGAATTTTTCGCCATTTTGTTATTCTACTTCAACTTTTTTTTTGAAACTGATTTATTTATTCCCTCTTATCTATCTTTAGTTATCTTTTTCGAATTCTTTTGCGGTAATGGAACGTTTTGGAAATACATTTTTTTCTTTTTCTTTTATTAGATTTTGTAAATTTTGTTTAATTTGCAGTTTTGCTTCGTTTTCAGTTATAAAGTGAGTTCTTTTTTTATTCGTTTGGAATTATGCTTTAGCTCAAAATTTATACATGGGGTTTTTGAAATTTTGCGAACGTTGCAGTTTTTCTCAAAAAGGTTCTATTAAATTTCGATTTTTTTTTTTCGTGATGAATGAGTTAAATATTTTCGAGATAAAGTACCTCAAAAAAGTTATTCTTTAAAGTACTGTTTTGTATTACATTTTTACAAAAATAGTTTCGAAATTTTTATGGCATATATTTCGTATATTATTCATTTTGTTCTACATATACATTGAAAAGAATCATTAATAGAAATTTAACTTTTAATAGTAATAAATAATCTATACAAATTAATTAGATATTAACTATTTAATTTGAATTGCATCCACTGTTAAGCATGCATGCATGCGTGGCCTGTGGCACCGAACGCTAGATATTTTTTCAAAAATAACTATTTAATAGCATTTAATTTAGAAAAGTAATATTTATTTTACGAATTTATTGAATATCAAATTATTTATATTCAACTTTACTTCTGTTTCCGATTTTATTCTGGATTATTAACAAATAACTCACGTCTACCTTCAACTGAAGACAAAACAAAGTTACCCACAGAAATTCTTTGTAATAAATTCAAACAAACCTCACCTAAAAAAAGAAAAATAAATAAATAAAAAGCATCAAAAATAGGAGACCACACAGTTCTACATGAGTTAAATACCATGGAAAGTTAAAAGACGCATAAAATTCCTTTTGCAAGTTGGTAATGATTTTATATCGTGCTAGAAGAACCTCACTTGCATAAAAACATTTGGGTAAATCGAAAAATGTATCCAAATGACTTCTTCTTTAGGAAACATTTTCTTAGTTTATTACTCTTTTTGATTTGTTTCCTGGTTCTTTTTTTATCATTTCCTCTCTGGTTCTTTCCGAATTTCTAACATTTTGATTCATTTTTTTCGTGCTAGGCAGCTTTTCTCACGACGAACGATGAAATTTAATCACTTTCCTGAAAACCTTCTTAAATCAGATCACGCGAATTTTTCGCCATTTTGTTATTCTGCTTCAACTTTTTGTTTAAACTTATTTATTTATTCCCTCCTTATCTGTCTTTAGTTATCTTTTTCGAATTCTTTTGCTGAAATGGAACGTTTTGGAAATAATTTTTTTCTTTTTTATATTTTGTTAAATTTTATTTAATTTGCAGTTTTGGTTCGTTTTCAATTATGAAGTGAGTTCTGTTATTTTATTCGTTTAGAATTACGCTTTAGCTCAAAATTTAGAAATTGGATTTTGAAAGTTTGCGAACGTTGCAGCTTTTCTAAAAACGTTCCATTAAATTTGGAACTTTTTTTTTCGTGATGAATGAGTTAAATATTTTCAAGATAAAGTACCTCAAAAAAGTTACAATTTTTTAAAATATTAATGTCTAATACATATTTTCGAATACGTTTGGACATTTTTATGCCATATATTTTGCATAAAATATGCTTTGCATATTTTTCATTTTGTTCTGCATATACATAGAAAAGAAACATTAATGAAAATGTAACACTTTATATTAATAAATAATCTATGAATTTAATTAGATATTAAATATTTAATGTGAATTGTGGGTAACTTTGCACAAATCACATCTAAAATATGCACAAATCCGCATTTTGTTTTTGTTATGTTTATGTATACATTACAATTATTCAATTAATTAGAAAATAAAATGATTCCAATTCATAAGTTGTTTAAATCAACCATATTAGATTTTTTTCCAATTTTTTTCTGCTGGAATTATGGTAACATCAAATATGAAAAAAGAATTAATATTCCAATTATTAAAAATAACTGCATTAATGAATAAATGTAGTATCAAATAAATCATTTAGTAACACATATACTGTATAATTAAATTAAATATTAACTATTTAATTTAAATAGTATCCACTGTTAAGCATGCATGCATGCATGGCCTGTGATACCGAACGCCAGATATTTTTTCTAATAACTATTCAGTAGCATTTAATTTCGAAGAGTAATTTTAATTTTACGAATTTATTAAATAATAAATTATTGATATTCAACTACACTTCTGTTCCGATACTATATTTCTATTCCGACTTTATTCTGGATTAATAACAAATAACTTCCATCTATCTTCAGCTGAAGACAAAACGAAGTTAACCACAGAAATTCTTTGTAATAATTTCAAGCAAACCGCACGACAAAGAAGAAAAAGAAAATAAAATAAAAAGAATCACAACTTGGAGACCACAGTTCTACATGAGTTAAATACAATGGAAAGTTAAAAGACGCATAAAATTCCTTTTGCAAGTCGGTAATGATTTTATATCGTGCTGGAAGAACCTTACTTGCATAAAAACATTTGGGTAAATCGAAAAATGTATCCAAATGACTTCTTCTTTAGGAAAAATCTTCTTAGTTTATTACTCTTTTTTATTTATTTTCTGGTTCTTTTTTTACCATATCCTATCTGGTTCTTTCCGAATTTCTAATATTTTGATTCATTTCTTTCGTGCTAGGCAGCTTTTCTCACGACGAACGATGAAATTTAAGCACTTTCTGGAATCCTTGTTAAATCAGATCACGCAAATTTTTCGCCATTTTGTTATTCTACTTCAACTTTAAAAAAAAAAAAATTATTTATTCCCCCTTATCTATCCATAGTTATCTTTTTCGAATTCTTTTGCGGAAAACGGAGCGTTTTGGAAAAAATATTTTTTCTTTTTTCTCTTTTTAGATATTATGAATTTAGTTTAATTTGCAGTTTTGCTTCGTTTTCAATTCTGAAGTGAGTTTGATTTTTTTATTCGTTTGGAATTACGCTTTGGCTCGAAATTTATACATGGGGTTTTTGAAATTTGCGAACGTTGCATTTTTTCTAAAAACGTTCCATTAAATTTCGAGAACTTTTATTTTTCATGATGAATGAGTTAAATATTTTCAAGATAAAGTACTGCAAAAAAGTTACAATTTCTTTAACGTACTATTTTCTAATACATTTGTACTGAATTAGTTTGAAAATTTTTATGCCATATGTTTCGGATAAAATATAGTTTGTGCATATTTCATTTTGTTCTACATATACATTGCAGAGAAACATTAACAAAAGTTTAGCGCTTTGTGTTAATAAATAATAAATTATGCAATTTAATTAGATATTAACTATTTATTGTGAATTGCATTCACAGTAAAAATATGCACACGTGCGTATTTTGCTTTTGTTATGCTTATGTATGCTTTAGTATACTTTAGAACTATTCCTTCAATTAGAAAATATATGATCCAATTCATAAGTTGTTTAAATCTGCCATATTAGCCTTTTTTCAAATTTTTTTCTGCTGTAAATATGATAGCATCCAATATGAAAAAAAAAATTAATATCACAAATAATCAAAATAATTATATTAATCAATAAATGTAATATCAAATAAATCATTTATTAACAAATATACTATATAATTAAATTATATATTAACTGTTTAATTTGAAGGGTATCCACTGTTAAGCATGCATGCTTGCATGGCCTGTGACACCGAACGCCGGATATTTTTTCTAAAATAATTATTCAATAGCATTTAATTTCGAATATTAATTTTTATTTTACGAATTTATTGAATATCAAATTAGTGATATTCAACAATAATTCTATTCCTATACTACACTTCTATTTCCGATTTTATTCTGAATTCATAACAAAGTAACTTACGCGTACCTTCAACTGAAGTCGAAACAAAGTTACCCACAGACTTTCTTTGTAATAAATTCAAACAAACCGCACCTAAAAGAAGAAAAAGAAAAGAAAAAAAAAGCATCACAACTTGGAGACCACACAGTTCTGCATGAGTTAAATACCATGGAAAGTTAAGAGACGCATAAAATTCCTTTTGCAAGTTGGTAATGATTTTATATCGTGCTGGAAGAACCTTACTTGCATAAAAACATTTGAGTAAATCGAAAAATGTATCCAAATGACTTCTTCTTTAGGAAAAATTTTCTTAGTTTATAACTCTTTTTTTATTTATTTTCTGGTTCTTTTTTGACCATTTTCTATCTGGTTCTTTCCAAATTTCTAACATTTTGATTCATTTCTTTCGTGCTAGACAGCTTTTCTCACGACGAACGATGAAATTTAACCACTTTCCTGAAAACCTTGTTAAGTCAGATCACGCGAATGTTTCGCCATTTTGTTATTCTACTTCAACTTTTTTTTTTTTTTAAACTTATTTATTTATCCCCCCTTATCTATTTTTAGTTTATCTTTTTCGAATTCTTTTGCGGAAATGGAACGTTTTTGAAATAAATTTTTTTCTTTTTTTATTCTCTTTTAGATTTTGTAAATTTTGTTTAATTTGCAGTTTTGCTTCGTTTTCAATTATGAAGTGAGTTTGCTTTTTTTATTCGTTTGGAATTACGCTTTAACTCAAAATTTATACACGTTTTTTTTTTTTTTTTAATTTTGCGAACGTAGCAGTTTTTCTAAAACGTTCCATTAAATTTCTAGATTTTCTATTTTCATGATAAATGAGTTAAATATTTTTAAGATAAAGTACTGCAAAAAAGCTTACAATTTTTTAAAGTAATAGTTTCTAATACATTTTTAATGCATTAGTTTGGAAATTTTTATGGCGTATATTTCGTATAAAATTCATTTCATTTTTCATTTTGTTCTACATATACATTGCAAAGAATCATTAACAAAAATTTAATGTTTTATATTAATAAATAATCTATGAATTTAATTAGGTATTAACTATTTAATGTGAATTGTATACACAGATAAAACATGTACAAATGTGTATTTTGTTTTTGTTATGCTAATGTATACATTATAATACATTACAAATATTAAATTAATTAGAAAATATATGATCCGACTCATAAATTGTTTAAATCAGCCGTATTAGCTGTTTTTGAAATTTTTTTTCTTCTGGAATTATGATAACGTCAAATATGAAAAAAAATTAATATCAAAAATATTAAAAATTATTATATTGATGAATAAATGTAATATCAAATAAACCATCTATTAACAAATATACTATATAATTAAATTAACTATTAACTATTTAATGTTAATGGTATCCAATGTTAAGCATGTATGCATGCGTGGCCTGTGGCACAGAATACAAGATATTTTTTTCTAAAATAATTATTCAATAACATTTAATTTCGAACAGTAATTTTTATTTTACGACTTTATTGAATATCAAATTGTTGATATTCAACTATACTTCTTTTCCGATGCTATACGTCTATTTCCGATTTTGTTCTGGGTTAATAACAAATAACTTACATCTATCTTCAGCTGAAAACAAAACAAAGTTACCGACAGACATTCTTTATAATAAATTCAAACAAACCGCACCTAAAAGAAGAAAAAGAAAATTAAAAAAAAAGCATCACAACTTGGAGCCCACACAGTTCTACATGTGTTAAATACCACGGAAAGTTAAAAGACGCATAAAATTCCTTTTGCAAGTTGGTAATGATTTTATATCGTGCTGGAAGAACCTCACTTGCATAAAAACATTTGAGTAAATCGAAAAATGTATCCAAATGACTTCGTCTTTAGGAAGCATTTTCTTAGTTTATTACTCTTTTTTATTTTATTTTCTGATTCTTTTTTTATCATTTCCTATCTGGTTCTTTCCGAATTTCTAACATTTTGATTCATTTCTTTCGTGCTAGACAGCTTTTCTCACGACGAACGATGAAATTTAACCACTTTCCTGAAAACCTTATTAAATCAGATCACGCGAATTTTTCACCATTTTGTTATTCTACTTCAACTTTTTTTCCTTAAACTTATTTATTTATTCCCCCTTATCTATTTTTAGTTTATCTTTTTTGAATTCTTTTGCTGAAATGGAACGTTTTGGAAATAAATTTCTGTCTTTTTTTTCCTTTTTAGATTTTGTAAATTTTGTTTAATTTGCACTTTTGCTTCGTTTTCAATTATGAAATGAGTTTGCTTTTTTTCAGTCGTGTGGAATTACGCTTTAGCTCAAAATTTATACATGGGTTTTTTGAAATTTTGAGAACGTTGCAGTTTTTCTAAAAACGTTCTATTAAATTTCGAGATTTTTCATTTTTTCATGATGAATGAGTTAAATATTTTGAAGATAAAGTACTCCAAAAAAGTTAAAATTTTTTAAAGTACTATTTTCTAATATATTTTGACTGAATTAGTTTCAAAATTTTTATGACATATATTTTCTATAAAATATACTTTGTACATTTTTCATTTTGTTTTACATATACATTGCAAAGAATCCTTAACAAAAATTTAACGCTTTATATTAATAAGTAAACTATGAATTTAATTATATATTAACTATTAAATTTCAATTGTATTCATAGTTAAAATATACACAAATGCTTATTTTTTTTGTTATACTTATGTATACATTTTAATACATTACAATTATTCAATTAATTAGAAAACATATGATCCAATTCATACAATGTTTAAATCAGCCATATCAGCTTTTTTTCAAATTTTTTTCTGCTAAAATTATGAAAACATCAAATATGAAAAAAAAATTAATATCACAAATATTAAAAATAATTATATTAATGAAGGAATGTAATATCAAATAAATCATTTATAAACAAATATGCTATATAATTAAATTAGATATTAACTATTTAATTTGATTGATATCCACTGTTAAGCATGCATGCATGCGTGGCCTGGGTCACAGAATGCAAGATATTTGTTTCTAAAATAATTATTCAATAGCATTTAATTTCAAAGAGTAATTTTTATTTTACGAATTTAATGAATATCAAATTATTGATATTCAACTATACTTCTATTCCCATACTATACTTCTATTTCCAATTTTATTCTGGATTAGTAACAAATATTTATACGAATTTATTGAATATCCAATTATAGAATACTTCTGTTTTCAATTTTATTCTACAAATAATTTATGTCTACATTCAGCTGAAGACAAAACAAAGTCGCTCACAGAAATTCTTTGTAATAAATTCAAACAAACCGCACCTAAAAGAAGAAAAAGAAAAGAAAAAAAAAGCATCACAACTTGGAGACCACACAGTTCTGCATGAGTTAAATACCATGGAAAGTTAAAAGACGCATAAAATTCCTTTTGTAAGTTGGTAATGATTTTATATCGTGCTGGAAGAACCTTACTTGCATAAAAACATTTGGGTAAATCGAAAAGTGTATCCAAATGACTTCTTTAGGAAAAATTTTCTTAGTTTATTACTCTTTTTAATTTATTTTCTGGTTCTTTTTTTACCATTTTCTATCTGGTTCTTTCCGAATTTCTAACATTTTGATTCATTTCTTTCGTGCTGGGCAGCTTTTCTCACGACGAACGATGAAATTTAACCACATTTCTGAAAACCTTGTTAAATCAGATCACGCGAATTTTTCGCCATTTTGTTATTCTACTTCAACTTTTTTTTTTAACTTATTTATTTATCCCCCCCTTATCTATCTTTAGTTATCTTTTTCGAATTCTTTTGCTTAAATGGAACGTTTTGGAAATAATTTTTTTACTTTTTTTCTTTTTTAGATTTTGTAAATTTTCTTTAATTTGGAGTTTTGCTTCGTTTTCAATTATAAAGTGAGTTCTTTTTTTATTCGTTTGGAATTACGCTTTAGCTCAAAATTTATGCATGGATTTTCGAAATTTGCGAACGTTGCAGTTATTCTAAAAAACGCTCCATTAAATTTCGAGATTTTTTTTTTCATGATGAAGGATTGAAATATTTTCAAGATAAAGTACTGCAAAAAAGTTAGAATTTTTTAAAGTAGTATTTTCTAATATATTTTTACGAATTAGTTTGAAAATTTTTATGCCATGTGTTTCCGATAAAATATATTTTGCACATATTTCATTTTGTTCTACATATACATTGCAAATAATTAGTAATGAAAATTTAACATTATATGTTAATGAATAATCTGTACAATTTAATTAAATATTAACTATTTAATTATTATTTTTTATGCTTACGCATATATTATTCTAGATTACAATTATTCTATTAATTAGAAAATGCAGGACCCAATTAATAAAATGTTTAACTTAGCCATATTCGCATTTTTTTAAAAAAGTTTTGTCTTGAATTTATGATAACATCAAATAAGAAAAAAAAAATTAATATTATAAATATTAAAATTATTAATGAATCACTATCAACTCAATCTTTATTGCACTATCAAATCAATTCTTTATTAAAAAATAATCTATACAATTAAATTAGATATTAACTATTTAATGTGAAAAGTTTCCACTTTTAAAACGTGCATGTATGCATGGCCTGTGGCACCGAACACCATATATTTTTTCTAAAATAATTATTCAATAGCATTTAATTTCAAAGAATAATTTTAATTTTACAAATTTATTGAATACCAAATTATTGATATTAGCCTATACTACTATTTCCGATTTTATTCTGGATGAATAACAAATAATTTACCTCTACCTTCACCTGAAGACAAAACAAACTCACCCACACAAATTCTTTGTAATAAATTCAAACAAACCTCACCTAAAAAAGAAAAATAAATAAATAAAAAGCATCACAACTAGGAGACCACACAGTTCTGCATGAGTTAAATACCATGGAAAGTTAAAAGACGCATAAAATTCCTTTTGCAAGTCGGTAATGATTTTATATCGTGCTGGAAGAACCTCACTTGCATAAAAACATTTGGGTAAATCGAAAAATGTATCCAAATGACTTCTTCTTTAGGAAAAATTTTCTTAGTTTATTACTCTTTTTATTTATTTTCTGTTCCTTTTTCTACCATTTTCTATCTGGTTCTTTCCGAATTTCTAACATTTTGATTCATTTCTTTCGTGCTAGGCAGCTTTTCTCACGGCGAACGATGAAATTTAACCGCTTTCCTGAAAACCTTGTTAAATCAGATCACGCGAATTTTTCGCCATTTTGTTATACTACTTCCAACTTTTTTTTTTTTAAACTTATTTATTTATTCCCCCTTATCTATCTTTAGTTATCTTTTTCGAATTCTTTTGCGGAAATGGAACGTTTTCGAAATACATTTTTTTCTTTTTCTTTTTAGATTTTGTAAATTTTGTTTAATTTGCAGTTCTGCTTCGTTTTCAATTATGAAGTAAGTTTGCTTTTTTTTTTATTCGTTTGGAATTACGCTTTAGCTCAAAATTTATACCTGGGGTTTTTGAAATTTTGCGAACGTAGCAGTTTTTTTAAAAATGTTCTATTAAATTTCGAGATTTTTTTTTCTTCTTGATGAATGAGTTAAATATTTTGAACATAAAGTATTACAAAAAATGTAAAATTTTTTTAAAGTACTATTTTTCTAATACATTTTTACTGAATTAGTTTGGAAATTTTTATGCCATATGTTTCGGATAAAATATACTTTGTGCATAGTTCATTTTGTGCCACATATACATTGCAAAGAATCATTAATAAAAATTTAACGTTTTATATTAATAATTAGTGCAATTTAATTAGATATTAACAATGCATATTATTAACAATGTAACTATGTATATACACTATCTGGAAGAAAGTGACGGGACACCCCTCGAAAACTAGAAAAGTCGGCAATGCAGCTGACACATGCGCAATAATAGGTATCACGTGTCAGCCATATCCTATAAATACTCTGTGGAGTCGACTAGAGTTGTTTTTTGTCAAGATGCCGCCACAGGAAGAGTTGTCTGAGTTCGAGAAAGGTGTGTTGGTTGGAATGCATCTTGCCAAGGTGTCAATTAGGGAGATATCCCGTCTCCGTAACTGCTCAAAATCAAATGTAGAACGTGTTGTGTGTCGCTACAAGACTGAGGGGCACTGTCAGAACAAACCCCGAAGTGGACGACCTACAGTTCTCACCAGCAGGGACTGGCGGTTGCTCGGCAGGGAGATTCGAAGTAACCGTCAAACATCCATGGATAACATTGTTAATGAGTTTAGACAAGCCACAGGTATGGCCGTTTCGACCAAGACTCTTCATATCGATGCCCATAAGTTAGGTTACACTGGACGTTCGGCGGCCCATAAGCCTTTGATTACGAAAACCAACAAGAAAACGCGCCTTCGATGGACCAAAGATCTCCGTACTTGGACTCTGGATGACTGGAAACGCGTCCTTTGGAGTGACGAGTCACGATTTACCGTTTTCCGTTCCGATGGACGTGTTTGGGTATGGCGTTTACCAGAAGAACGCCTTTTGCCCGAGTGTGTCGTCCCAATTGTAAAGTTTGGTGGGGAAGGATTGATGGTATGGGCCTGTTTCTCCTGGTATGGGGCTGGCCCACTGGTGAAGGTTGATGGTGCGATGAATGCCGATAGATACTGTGATATTTTCGACAATCATGTCCTTCCTACCTTGTGGGCAACGTACGGTACGACAACGCAACATGCCATGTTGCAAGGCGGACTCTTGATTGGTATGTGAACAACAACGTTATACGCATGGAGTGGCCGGCGCAGAGCCCTGATCTTAACCCAATTGAACATCTCTGGGACGAATTGGACCGTCGGTTGAGGGCCTGCACCCCACTCCCCAAAAGCAAGGAACTCCTGTAACTCCCTTGGAACTTCCTGTTAAACATTTGGAAAGAAATTCCTCTTGTCACTATGGCTAATTGAGTGAAAAGCATGCCCAGAAGGGTTGCAGCTGTGATCGCAGCCAAAGGAGGCCCTACCTCCTATTAATTTTAATAAATATGGGTTTATGTCGTTATAGTGTCGTGTCCCGTCACTTTATTCCACATAGTGCATAATAAGATATTAACAATGTACAATTATTATATGTATGCATGTTAGATCATGCGTACATGAGTTGTTTTTTTTACGTTTACACATAAATTATAACATATTACAATTATTCAATTAATGAATTGACTCTTTAAATTAGCCATATTGCCCTTTTTTTTCAAAATTTTTTCTGTTGAAAGTATGATATTATCAAATAATGAAAAAAGTAATATCACAAATATTAAAATTGTATTAATTAATTAATGTAATATGAAATAAATCATTTATTAACAAATAATCTATAACATTTAATTGTGTATTAATTATTTAATGTGAATGACTATCCACATTAATGCCATCATTAATCCACATATATTGGCATCCCATCATTAATCCACATACTCATGTATGCATGTTAAAATATGCATACATGCGTATTTTGTTTTCGATATGCTTTTGTATGAATTATAATACATTACAATTATTCAATTAATTGTAAAATGTATGATCTATTTAATAAATTATTTAAATTAGGTATATTATTTTTTAATTATTTCTGTTGAAATTATGATAACTTCAAAAAAAAAAATGCGTGCCACAAATAATAAAATTGTATTAATGGATCAATGTAATATCAAATAAATTATTTATTAATGTTAGATAAACTCAAATAAAATATTCTAAATATTTAATTAAATTATTTGTTTTGAAAGTTAAATATTATTATATTATATTACTTTGAGATTTCTATTTTCACATGTAAAAAATTTATATTTTTATTTAGAAACACAGAACTAATGCTTTTCTTAATTTCTTTAGTATTATATATATATATATCATAAGTACATCTTGCTAAATTGTAGTAATAGAAAAGGTATCCGAAATTAAATATATTAAATATATTAATTACTTTGTTAAATTCTAAAAAAAAATTTCATATACAAATTATAAAATATTCATTTTTTTCTTATTTTGCTAGTTCATCTATTACATGTTTATGCCAATTTGAATATGTCAATGAATATTTATTAAAAATAAACCAAAAAAAAAAAGGCCGTCTCAATCAAGACATTCGGAGGTGATAGTAAAATTGGCATAGACAGAAAAACATGGATTCATTGAAATACTAAATGCTTAAAAAAATTTATAAAAAAAATTAAATTGCCTAAGTGGGAAGAAGTAGAAATAAATTTGAACGCGTGCACACATGGGCTATGGAGGGGGGGGGGGATTCACTTAAGAAGTTTTCATTTCGCTTAGTGTTTCACGTTTCACTTAGGGCACCGGATAACTGATTTGATGCACGTCTGTATGTATATAATTATGTATACAGGCATATATAGTTAACTTTGAGCCATGTGTTGTAATAAAAACAAATATGTTACATCAGAAATACAATAACTCTTTTTAATATTAAGAAACCTGCTAATTATTTGCTTCTAATTTGATTACAAAATGTTAAAACTGAAAATGTTTCGTAAAATATTCTAATATAAATAGTTCTTCTTCTGAAATTTTCATTATTGTTACTATAATAAATGAAAACAAATTATACTGAGAATTACATTCTGTGAAATATTGTCTAGAATTAATGTTAAGATTAGTTTATATATGAATTCATTTAATATTAGGCAATAAAATTTTAATACGGATAATTTTATCCATTATAGTAAACTTATAAAATCATATAAACATTTTTGAAAGTAACATTATATATATTTTAAAGTAACTGGGTGATATAAATTTTCCTATTACATTGAGGTACGTATGTTTGGTATTTGAAAACATATTGACTGTTTATGTATGTTGTCAATTAATGTCTTTTTTAAATGAAAATGTCTATATATGAATATTTTATATGTAATTTTATAATATTATATATTTATATTAACATTATACACTTAAATATAATTTATAGACATGAAGTAGTTTATATCCTGAATATCGATATTTTTATGCTTTTACTATATTAGGGTTACTTCTGAATATTTTTTTTTAGTTTTATTTTAATTAAATACTTTTTTTTGTATTAAGACAAAAGAAAAATTATGTATTTGAAGGATCCAAAATTATATAATTCTCAAAAAAATAATAATCCCGCATAATAGGAGGATAGTTTCCGTTGAGTCTCACCGTTTTAATGATGTTATTTTAATGCGTAAATAATGAGTCTAAATGAAGCAGAACAAAGAATAAGGACATTTATCAGGGATTTTTTTTTTGGCATTTGTTATTAAATACTTTTTATTGAGTTAATTATATGCTTAAATATTACTAGGCTATTCATAAAATATTCATGAAAATAATAATAACAAAATTTCAAATAAAGGAGGAAGATTATTCCACATTTGACATTTTTTTTAAAATTTATTAATTTGTAAATTGATCATCTAAACTCGTTTGTCTTTTCTTGTTTCACCGGCAAGTAGTTGCCTATAGCAATTCATCGCATGAACTTCAATCGAAATTTAAATAATTTTGTATAAACTGATTCATAATTTCCATTATAGTGGCTAAACTTTTTTTCTAGAAACTCCGTTGAAATCCTTTTGCTGTTGATCTTTAGAAACGCTAATTTTGGTCATTTTCGAGCACTTGTTTTTCTATTAGTTCCTTAAAATTGTTGTCAGAAAGACTATAACCAGCTGTAGCATTGTAATATTGGCATGTAATATAGCAATACTGGCACTAATATTGAAACACTGTAATATTGCAATATTGTAACACTGTAATATTGGCACTAATATTGTAACATTGTAATATTGACATTAATATTGTAACACTGTAATATTGGCATGCAATATTGCAATATTGACACTAATATTTTAACATTGTAATATTGGTAACATTGTAAGTCGTAGCATTGCAGTATTGGCACTTGACTTTCTATTAATTCTTTAAAAATGTCATTAGAAAGACTATCACCAGTTGTATGATTGAAATACTGGCATGTAATATTGCGATATTACCACTGACATTGTAACATTTTAATATTGGTAACATTGCAATATTGGCACTTGCCTTTCTACTAATGTAATGTCTATCACAAGTTGCAACATTTCAATATTGATATGTAACAATGCAATGCTAAACTAACATTGTAACATTTTAATATTGGTAATATTGTAAGTTGTTGCATTGCATTATTAGCACTTGACTTTCTATTAATTCTTAAAATAACGTCGTTGGAACGATTATCACCAATTGTAGCATTGAAATATTGGCATGCAATATTGCGATATTACCACTGACGTTGTAACATTGTAATATTGGAAATATTGCAATATTGGCACTTTCCTTTCTATTAACTCTTTAAAATTGTCATTGGAAAGCCTATAACCAGTTGTAACATTGCAATATTCCAATATCTTGCCTATATGTGTTATCCAACCATGTTCCATTTGATAGCTTGGCAATTTCGCCAAAATCAACAAAGGATACTTTAGTGTCAACAGCCTAGCTTAGTTCCGACCCTACATTATTGCACACCCTTTTCAAACATTTCTCGGTCACAGTCACATTTCTCCGACAGATTGATGTTGTCCCCAGCTTTCCATGATATTCACTTTCCAGCTTTCCATATGGTAGTTTTCCAAAGCTCTACAAAGCGCTGTTTAACTTCTCCATCGGTTTTATAAATCAATTGTCTCTATGTCCACATCAATTTATTAATTAATTAAAACTTGTAATTTGGGGAATCCCTATATTATGACGTAATACTGAAACAACGTTAAGAGTGGTCTTACTGTATACTACTAAGTGAGAATCTATTAATGAAATTTTTCTTTAAGTTATTTAATGTGTAAATACCTTAATGATTATGGAAATCGTATATTAAAAAAAAGTTATTACAAGTATGTGAATTTATATTGAATTAGGTTAATAATTTCATCGAGCCTTATGATAATAATTTCATCTTAAGATAAAATATTTCTTTCTGTTGATTTCTCATTTCGGAAGAATTCTAATTCACTTTAATTTGTCACCAAAAAACATATCAAAACATAACAAAATCATATAAAAAATTGTTTTTCTTCCCACCCGATCCATTGTTATTTTTTTGCCATGGTGATATACTAACGGCATTTGTTTAACTGACTTATTTCAACAAGAAGAATTAACTGGTAATTTCACAAAAGGGATAGATTCCCCATGGATATTTCCCCAATTCAATTTATAATTTATGGTACAATCTACTTAGCGTCAAAATATATTCTAAGTACTTTAATTAGAATAAAAAAAAATTTTTATTTAAAAATTGGTTGCGAAAACTTACATATTTTGTTTTATATATTTATTAGTAAGTAAAATAATGCGCTATGTAGGATCATACATTAATGCTATTCCATTAATAAAACCTTTGAAAAAAAATACCATGTTCTACTGATTTCTTCAATCTAACTTTATTTTTCACCAACAAACATATCGAAACGTAACAAAATCATAAAAATGAGTATAAAAAATTGTTTTTCTCCCCACCCTAGAGATAAAATACTACTTTGTTATTCAAATTAAATGTGACCAAAGAAGATGAAACCTATTGCATTGACATAATGTAGGATAGGATGAAGTGATTATGATCCCTTACCATTTTTTGTGCCATCAATATTAGACCGGCAATCAGCCAATATGACAGTGCACTAACGGCATTTGTTTCCCTGACTTACTTCAACAAAAAAAAAGAAGAAAAAAAGATTAACTGGAGTGTTTCAAGAAATGGATGGATTTCATATGGACTTCTTCAAAATCCAATTTATAATGACTATAATTCCATGGTCCCAATCTACGCTTGAGGACACTTTGGAGTGAGTTCGAACAGAAGTACTCGAAGATTAAGGAGGACTATTTTTACTTCTGGATTTTTTTTTTCTATTCTATCTCTTTTTTTATCTTTATTTCTTTATCGAAGAATGTTAGGTGGGGTATTTTGTGGGGGGAAAAGAATGATACTTTGTCTTAAACTCCCGACTTTGTGAAACGATAAAAATGAATTTTCTGCAACTTATGGTTTTTGGAGAAAAAGAAATGGATACAGTGTTCCGAGCGGACAGAAGCAAACAGTAATGACAAGGGTTCCATCCGATTCAAACTGGATTAATACGTCACCGTGAAAAACGACTTTTTGATGTTCCGTCAATGACCATAAATCAAGCGACAAAATGACACGGGGAAAAATTGGAAAAAAGGGGAAGGGCTCCTTGCAGAAGGGGTTGGTGTATAAACTAAACTTCGTTTAATTTGGAGATTCATATCTCTTCATTAATGATAAAGTAAACCCCTGCTTGAAAAGATGTTTTGAGATAAGAATTTGCAAGACTTTTTAGTTGTCTAATTTTGTAGCTTCTTTTCTTAATTTTGTAGCTTCTTTGCATTTGCATATAAAGCAAAGTGACAATTATAGAATTTTTTTTAACAAGTTAATTTTTTTTTAAGTTAAATGTTGCAATTAAAGTTAAATTTTTTTAAATTATACATTTTATTTTTTAATTATTTTTGAGGATTTGAATCATATTTTTAAATATCTTAACTTCCCCGTGCTTAAAAAGATGCTTTGGGATAAGAATTTGCAAAACTTTTTAATTCTCGAATTTTGTAGCTTCTTCTTTTTTTGTAATTTATAGAATATTTTTTTTTGTCTGCAAAGAATATTTGTAAAATTCTAACATATAAATCAAAGAGACAATAATAGAAAGTTTTAAACAGATAATTTTTGTAAAGTTATACGTTACATTTAAAGTTATACTTTTTAAAAGTTATACATTATATTTATTGTTATACTTTATTAAAGTTATACGCTTTATTTTTTAATTATTTTTCAGTATTTGAATCATATTATTAAATATATTTCTCATAATTTAGATTTCGTAAAATGGAAACATGTAGATTACAAAGCTTGTTAAAATTTTGCTTGTTAAAGTTGTATATATTGAAATTCTATTTAAAATTATACTTTTTAAGTTATACGTTTTATTTTTCAATTAGTTTTAAGGAATTGAATCATATATTTAAAGATGTTTTCCATAATTTCAATTACGTAAAATGGAAACACATAGGTTACAAATCTAGTTTAAATTTTCCTTGTTAAAGTTGTTTTAAAATATATACTAAATCTTTGAATGTCTTTTCACATGAATCTATGTTTTTCAAAATCAGTCCTACAATTCAAGCTCTAATTATAAATTTTATTGAGACATTTCTTTAAAAGTCCACATATAATATTTAAAGAATATTAAAATAGACTATTAGCTTTAAAAAAATTAAGATTTTTTTTGTTAATTGACCTTTTTTTTTTTTTGTTAGTAATGACAAAAAATACTAAAACAAAAGCAGTAGTCAACTAATAAGTATTTTTCAATTACTTTTCAAAATTAATTCTTATTTACTTATCATTTATTATATTTATTATTATTTTCACTTTATTTTATTATTGAACATAAATTGAGTTATTGGATTTTTTTTTGTCATCCTTTGTAAGGGATAAATATTTTATTAAAAGTTACCATACATAAAAAATCTTAATTCAAAATCCAAATAATTTTTGCTTTTTTATTGATTTTATTGTTTCGTGGTTCAAAATTACAAAAAAAAAATTTAATTTAATTTAAAAAAAATGTTCTTAATACTGGCAGATACCTTTTTCACAAATTCGATGAATACCCATAAGAAAAATATTATTTCTAAATAATTTAGCGGCACATTTATTTTAAATGAATTTGATAAAACATATTGGAATTAGTAGCATAGGCATGCATTTCTTTTTTACAAATTTTTCTTGCCGTTTTTTCTTACTAATTATGGTTCGAGATAAGTGCAAACTTACAAGTCCACAATGGAATTTCTTGTGCTAAAATTTATCTATCTATTCAATTTTTTAATACCAGCACCGTATTACGTGTAAATTATCTAAATTTCGACGTATCCTAAAAGAAGATTTTTTCAGAGTTAAAATAAATATCAGTTAATTTTTATATATTAGTTAAATATCAGTTAATGTTTTATGTATTTTTTGTTATTTAGCTGAGATATGATTGATTTTTACCATACAATTAAATTAAAAAATGCATCGAAAAATAATATATATCCGCTCTCATTCTCAACTTAAAAATTTTACAAAACCCATCCTAAATACATTTTATTGCTTAATATCAAGTACTTAAATATAGATGATAATTTGATTAATTGATTAACACATATGAACAAGAAATTAATTTTTTAAAGTTACAAAGTTTGTCAATAAGTGATTGGGTTTGGTTTGTCGCTCTGCGGTCATCTAGTGCACACGAGGACTAATACCAATAAGAGAATGAACTTCTAAATTGAAATTGTAAAGCGATACAAAAAATAACATTCCACCAAGCTTGTTTAATTGATATATTTTCAAATAATGTAAAATATTCTTCTTCATTGGCCCCACAGCCCCATGGCGGGCCAAGGCCTTATGTAAGCCTTATATCTAACATTCTACAATCGTATTAGACCAGCACGTACGGTTTAAAGTGGATTCCGAAACACTACAAGCCTCAGTGGTACAACCGGGTTTGGAACCCGAAACCTGTAGCACCGATCACTAGTCACTTCTTCCAATAGTATACATATTAGGGGTTTACAGAGGGCCAGAAAACTTAGTTAGAACAGTTTAGGTTTATTACAGAGGGCCAAAACACTTTTCATTCGTCCACCAAACCTCGTTATAAAGTATTACTATTTACAAATCATCCTTTAGGAAAACAAATTTAGTGAAAGTTTATAACAAATATTACGATGTTACTCATTTTATAAAATATTTAATTATTATTACAATTCTAAATATTTTTTTATAATTTGAAATCAATGCAAGTTTGAACATTTTCACAAATTTTTATTAATAAAGATTCACTGTTATACTTACAGTTACCTAATCATCTATGAAAATATAAAAAGTATCACTTAGTATTTTGAAAAGCTAGAATATAGAACAAAATATATATGTTTTTCTTGTCGTTAACTATATATATCATCTAGTTTAATGGCAAAATTATTTTACAGCAGACAAAGACCAAAATTGCACCCAATTCCAAAATAATAAAAAATTTAAAAACGATGTATAGAAGACCCCTTTTTTTATTACAGCACGGGGGGTATCGGCAATCTAAAGATTCGAAAACGGAAGAGAACAGCACCTTTTCCGGTCGGTAGGTTCCGTCCGATTCAGACTGATACGGTTTCCCCGTCCATAACGACAAGCCCCCTGTAATTGACAGATATGTATGGGTAAACGGGAAGCTTCCAGTCCGCTATCAATTCCTGACATGGAATTGATTTGATGGGGTGCGACAGATTACAGGAAATGAGTCGCGGGCAGATGATATCGGAACTAAATCATCCCCAGTTCAGTTCGCGCACTATTCACTTCAATAGAATTTTGAGACTTAGGAAATTGGAGGGAATGATATTACTATATTTTCCAAAATTTTAAATTTCTTAGAAATATTTGTGTGTGTAGTGTAGATTATAGTGACTAAACATGGAACAAATTAATTATTGAATTTTTAAAAAGAATTACACATTTTGTGTATGAAGTGCATTATTTTTTTATTGATCATCGGTAGACTTGTGTTCCACTAATGTATGCCACAGCACTTCATCGATCGGGGATGAGGTGATGACATTGACTTCCAAGGGAATTTCAAAGGGTAAATGCTCTTCATTTGCGTGTGCTATATGGGAGAAACCTGTAAAATCTCCCCAAGCTGTCAAACAATAAATTCGAGATACATTTCACAATCTTCATAGATTTTCATCATTTTTGAAAGCACACGGAACGCCGTCAGCGGATTCGAACCTGAAACTCCTGCACGTTGGATGCGCATGTCACCATTGTGCCCGAGTTTACATATGGCTGCATAAAAAGACAAAAATGTTAGTGTCTAATGCTCAGTGCCATGCAGTGCGGGACGGACATCCCATCAGTAGTCTCTCCTTAATGGACGGAAAAGGGCAGTTTCTGTTGTGATGGAGTACCAGGAGGTAGAAGTCTGACTCGACTATGTCGCTGAAAGTGCCTTCTGGGAGGACTTTTTAGGGGGAAATACCTCGCATCTGCATATCATGTGGGTGAAAACTCTCAAACCTCCCACCAGGTAGTCCGACTAACGAGGAAAGATGCTGAACATCACAAACGCCGTCGAGTGTTCTCTCTTTTTTTTTTTTTTTAACATTGTCTACTACAAACCAGCCAGCGTATGGAACCTATGTCCTAATGCTCACCTGTACACGTTGCCACTGATACACGAGTCGAGCAGAGATAAAAATATTGGAGTATATAAAAAATGAAGAACAGAATCGATTAAATTTGTCTACTTAAATATACTGAAAGAATATTTTAAAATATTTATTACAATTGAAATCTTTATTATATTTTGTCTAAAATTGTCAGATGTTAAATTTGATTAAGCCATTTGCATTGTAAGCGCATATATATGTGGAAATTTTCTGTCCGTAATCAAGGCACTAATACAAAGTGACAATTGCAAATAGATTTAGGTATTGAAAATTCTTTAATATTCGATATTATCTCTTTTTGTAGTTTGTAAAAAATCGTGTATCGTTTGTTCATCCATTCATTCTCCACCTGGAGTATTACAATAAGTTCTCCTTCCAAAGATAAAATCAAGTAAGGCAAAATAAAAATCATTATTTGATCTCTGTTCAAGAAGAACATTGAACTAAAGTAAGACATCGCATGTGTTTCATTCTGTTACAAGAGCTTCCGCATTGTATAGAAAATGTTATTTTTAAAAATTCTACATTTCCAGAAAGGTAATATATAGTAGCAAAAATTTTTTTAACTAACACAGTAGTAAAACATATTTTTCTTTAGGCTGATTTCAGGTTGCCACTCTTCGGTACTTTAAAATATAGCCCACGTATCCAATTTTTCGATACTAGCAAACGTATACAATTTTTCGATGTTGGCACACGCGCAATTTTAAAAAGATTCTGCACTTATTTAAATCCTGACATTCGATGCTGCATTTTCACTGTATATGACACTATATATGATTACTATATGCTTTTTCATTATATATTCACTACAGAAATTTCACTGTATACGAAGGATGGTATACGAATCCACTACAGTGGTATAGATTAGAGTGGTATAGTGGTACAATAGTATAGATTAGAGTGG